>JARYHS010009186.1:43746679-44092840 GCA_031002005.1 Vandiemenella viatica | reverse complement strand
AATAGAATACGCCTGCCCAGTATAGGGCATATGCAGCTGATAACCAAATACAAAGGTTCAAGTTATCCAGAATAAGGCATCAAAAAGAGCCCCGCACCTCCCGAGCTGGTTTCTAAACGACGCTCTATACGAGGCAACAACTTCACTTAAAGAATGATTCCACCAAATTGTAAGTACCTTGTACAATTACACAAAAGTCAAACAACCCAGTGGTTTGTAATATCGGCCAATAGGACGCTATTGACAAATACAAACGACCACTGAACCTCCTCTAGTAACCACACCACCATGAAGACCCATCACATGCGAAGACATGAAAAACATTATTAATAGGAGAATTACTAGGACAATTCCTCCAATAACCACTGACAACAATGAAATGGCAGATACTGGTGCTGTGATGATGATAATGATGATGAAAGTAAAAAAAAAGACGACGCGAGATACCTGAAATATTAACCAATAGTTTGACAGTGCTACGACCTCTTTGAGGTTTTTATTTTTTCGAGTGAATATTTTACTTCTGTTGATGAAAAGTTGGGCAATATTTCCAATATTTTCTGCGACGTGTGATGGTAATATCCCCTTCTTAGGGGACCGTACCAATGGTACGATTATCGGTCAACCGATAATATCGAAAATATCGGACCAAAAATATCGCTAGTTTTGTACGGTAGATATGATAATATCGATATGTTGCAGTGAAATATCGGAAGCTAAAAAACCCCTTAGCATAAAAAAAAACATACAAATAAATGTATGTCTGGCAGGGAATAAATTTGACTAACCCTAATTTCTAATATTTATGGAATCGTTTAGATATATTTTTAAAAGTGTTGAGGAATGACTACGCCAAAATCTGGTTAATTGTTAACATTGGAAACTGTGCACGACTATCTCCGTTACACGCCGGCCAAGTTCTCATGAGGAAATTTCCATCCATCACCAAAACTCGATCCATTAACGCCGTTTCAGAGCCAGACATCACAGTTTCGCAATTAACTAAGCCATAGAGGCAGGCTTTGCTATTAGTATGTCGTACACTATTAATGATTGTACTCTGCAAATATGGTACAATGTGTCTTTTAATCCTATAGATGCTGTTAGAATGTCAACAAGGCATCCGCCGAATGAATTCAGCTATGTTAATAATCATCGTAAAATTTGATGTGGTCTACAGCCTGAAATTTGGTTGGGTCTTCCCGAACGAGGCGAAGCCGTTCTGGTTACAAAGTGTAGAGTAACCTTGCCCTCACATATGTCTGTATGACTTTTGGTATAGGTGGCGTAATTTTTTGTCCTAAAAAAAATTAGTGTGGCGGGACGGAGGTCCAGATTGAGTCTCAGGCGTCATGATTTTGTCTTTTTATGTAATCACTTGGACAAATATTAGTATGGTTCCCAATCTCGTAAATTACACACTAACAAACAAAAATATATTTATCATACAAAACACGTCTTACACCTTTAACTGACATACAAAAACAATTAGGTCCCCTATTAGAATAATTTCCTCTTATGGAGGAGATAGTCCCCGCCATCAAGGGAAGTCAAACAACTTGCAGCCGTACGCTTAAAAAAAATACTCTTGCATCAATAAATTATTTTATATCATTATTTAATATTGATTTGGTGTATGGTTAATACCTCAGAAGTGTTTGTTCGTTTAAGATAGTTTCCCTAGGGCAGTACAAAATAGGAAGGAGTGGATTAAAGAAGGCAGTCGGTCTTGCTTGGAGAACATTACAGAACTATTTCGATTGAAGATGTATGCAGACGGATTGCAAGGCAGCAGATGTCGTTGAGAGCAGTTGAAGCCGACGAGATAGGCAGCTGCAGGGGAAGCAGTTACATAGGTGGCGCGGTTACAGGTTGAGTTAGATTTGACAGAGCTTCTCTTCCTGAGCTGCACGTTTGTACTAAACGGAAGAGATACGTGAAAAAGATTAGCAAAGAATTCGAAGCCATTGCGCTATCACTCACCCAACACGCTTGGTCGGTAGGTGCGATGACTATACGTGGAACAACATAACTTTAAGAAGATGCGAACAAAAAGGCTTGATGGCTGTATCGGGGACCGATCCCGCATCCTCCCAACAACCACGCTTGATGTCTCTTAAAACATAATCATAGAGCACAGACAAATTATCAAAGATTGCATCACGCCTGTGCTTTAAGTTTGATGAAGTTCGCCCTGCACCACACACAGAAATGAGCATTAAATGGCTGATAGCATAGGCGCGGTATCGTCCGGGCCTTGAGTTCGGTTTAGATGTGGGCAAAGAGACTCGCTAAAAGAGCGGTGTTCATTTGATCACTCCACGAAAAGAACTAGTTCTTTTGAACAGTTCACTAGCTCAGTTTTATTTGAGACCTTTTTTTAGATCTCACCCCTCAGAATACGGTTAACCCCCACTTTGCGATGAAATACCCCCCTTAAATCGACTTTGATGCAATTAGTAGACCTTTTTTTTTAGCTCTACAGCAGTCCACAAAACCCACGTGAACAAGCTCTTCTTGATCTTCGGAATTAGCCGACTTATGACCGACTCACCTAGAAGAACTACCGTCCACTTTTAGTGAGCGACTGCTCACTCGCTCTTTTAAAAGAATTGCTCTAAAGAACTGATTCACTTGCGAACGACCCATCTCTACTTCGGTTGTACGTGGGCTTGGTCTGCAGAAGGACCGTCATCACTTTGCCTTTCCTGAAGCCGAGTAATATGAATGACTCTTTCGGAAGTATATGGAAGAATTCATTCCTTTTCGCTGTCCACAATCCTCTCCCAGCGCTTCGATCTCGACAGGCCATGATGATGTAGTTCATGAAGTATATATCCCTGCGTTATGTTCGTTAAACATGAGGATATATGTTTCTAAACAGTTTATAACCGGCCGGGTAAAATTTAAGGCATAAAACAGAACATTATGTGCATACAAGCAGTTAACAGCATTGGCTGCGGTTTAATTTTTTTCTCATGTTTTCACGGTTCATCGTAGCCATTAGAGGAACAGGACAGATTTTAGCTATAAACTTTACAAGAAACCATGGAGTGATTTCTGGAATCCATTGAAAACCAAAATTAGGATGGCCAGATAAGGGTTTTGAACCCACGTCCCCCAACATCAGGCTGTCATCGCGCATGATCTGTGGTATCAGTTTCACTATTAACACAAAATTATAATTCGACCTTGATCCTAGGGAAATCAACCATAATTAACACAACGTCCGAAGTAAGAAGGGATAAGAAGATGTGTTAAACGAAGGCTACTCGTTGATCCTCTTGAATTGTTTGTCGCAAAAAGTTATTTGTGAATGGGCGGGTACACTAACAGACGGCTCTGGGTTGAGAAACGGCTACTAAAAGTACAAACTACTAGTCAACAGCCTAGCCTTCCACCTCACCGACTATCCTCGCTCAACAACATGGTTTCTAAAGCAGGGTTAAACAGTTCATCTCCAACATCAGATATACACTCAACTTAATTCCGCCGGAAAACGCACTGATACGAAAGACTATAATTTCGAGAATGGATAACACCATACATCAACTATGACTTAGCCTTGAATAAAAGTCACGCTAAACTGGACAGAACATAGCTGGTTAGTAGGAACGTGAATGGATCAAAATCACTCTTTTGTAACCTCACATTCAGGCGCTACAATACTGCAATTCGGGCATCGGTATGCCTCACAGTGCTGGCAAGTGGCTGGAAAGGAACAACTCAGAAAAATAATTGTTTAAAATACATAAAACTGCCTTCAAAATTGGGCACTAAAAGTTATAAAAGAACTTTATACCTTGCTTAGAAGAAATTAAATTTAAACGGACAATACTTTACATTAGTGTTATTGAAATTTTTACATTAATAGTTATTTTTGGAGTCGGTTAGCTGTCAGATCGCGCAGATCGAATTACTGAACTTTATTTGGTGTTAGAGGTGAACCGAGAGTATGAACAAAAATTCCAAATATTTTACAGCATGTCGAGAGGAAGATAGTTTTATTGCTGGAGACAGCTTAGGGGAAAAAATTAACGGTATGTTATCTGTGGCTCGACCTCGTTGGTCATCCAGGCATATCTCTGGCGCTACAGTGTCAGTTGGTAGGCTGCATCATGCAGTAAACACTTTATAGTTAGTATAATACCGGTGTATCGTCTATATGTTTCAGTTTTGTTGAAAAATTTTTCTAGAATTAATTGTAGGTAAGTAGTAACATTATTTTTTATGTATTATTGTTATTTATTATTGTTTTTATCTTTTTATTTTTCTTGCTTTGGCTGGCACCGACTCCAAAAATAACTAATTAATGTAAAAATTTCAATAACAGTAATGTAAAATATTGTCCGTTTAAATTTAATTTCTTCTAAGCAAGGTATAAAGTTATTTTAAAATTTTTAGTGCCTTTTTAAACAATTATTTTATTTTTAAATTTTTAGTGGTATTATAGTTAATTTGTATTTAAATATGCCGAAGCAGTTCTCATTTCGCGAACTTCCTGGTAGCTCAGTGGTTAAAGCGAATGCAACAACTTTCAGAATGGGGTGAATTGGATGCTGTGTTAAGGAATCCAGGCTGTGTTTCGATCTAATCGTAACATGTTTAAGCTGCTGCTCAATAATCGAAACATGTAACATCTGGACATTAATACATACCACATAAACAAATCTGTCTCTGGAATATATCTGTTCGTTCCAGCACCACACAGAAAATATAGATATTTAATTGGTTTTCAAAACGTAAAAGCTCGGGGTCCAAGTTGAAATCTGAATTACATGTTGAGACATTAAGACACATACATTTTATATATATTCTGCAATGACTTTAGCTTAATTGATTTTGACGGTACTTAAAACTGTGGATTTTGTAAAGAACATTGGAAATTATAAACGATTGGGGGTAAAGGAGAAGAGGGATTGGGCTTTTGTATACCAAATGTAGACTGTCTTTTCTGATTGATTTAAAGTATACGTTTGTAAATTTCTATTGATATCATATAAAAATTTTAGGTTTGTATAAAAAAATAATTAAGGGGTGTGGAGGTGAATAGTAGTATGGTTTTTGTTAAGGTAGTGTGGACAGTATTTTTCTTTATGTTTTAAAGTATACATGTGCAAAGTTCCATCGAAACCTGGTAAAAACTGTAGCTTTGTGTAAAGAACATTTACAAAAATTAAATGGGTAACGGAGTGAGCGGTTGGGTTTTGTGAACAGAATGTTTCTCCTTGTTCTTAAGTATACATTTGCAGTGTTCCATCGAAATCTGATGAAAACGGTAGGTATCTATAAAGAACATTGGAAATTAGGAGGGGTGGGGGTAGAAGGGAAGATGGATTGGGCTTCTGCAACCTAATTTAAACACAATTGTTATGTATTTTTTTAAAGTATATGTGTGCAAATTTTCTTTAGAATCAGATAGAAACTGTGCTTTGTGTAGATTAAAGGAGTGGAAAGGGAGAGAGAGGTTTGGCTTCTCTAAACCAAATGCAGACAGTATTTTTCAGTTTGTTTTGAAGTATACATGTGCATATTTACTTCAAACTCAGATAGAAACGGTAACTTTATATAATGAACATTGACAGTAATTAAAGGGGTAGAAAGGAGAATAGGGTTTGTGTTTTTGTCAAAGTAATGTGAATAGTATGTTTCTTTTTCTATTTGCTTTAAAGTATACACATGCGAAGTTCCACCGAAATCGGATTAAGATGTAGGTTTGTACAAACATTAAGCGATGTAAAAGGGGAGCTAGGGTAGTTATTTTTATTTTTTGTTCAGAAATCTTCTCCATAAAAAAACTTTCATACAGATAGGTCAAATGATGTCAACTGTAGCTTTTCAAATAGAAAATTAACAAAAGTCAAGGGGCGGAAACGGGGAAAAGGGTTCAGTTTTTGCAAAATTTACAGTAAAAGTTTTTAATTTTTGGTCATAAACCTAGTCCATGAAAAATGGCATGTATAAGACAACTTTAATGGATATCAGTTAAATAATGTCGACTACAGTTTTGTATAAATAACTTTGGCAAAAATTATGGGGTGGATAGGGTGAGAGGGGTACATTTTTTCAAACCAAATGTTGACATTATTTTTCTGTTTATTTTTTACTATACATTTCAAAAGTTCCATCAAAATCGGATAAAAAGTGTGGGTTTGTATAAAAGTTAAGGGGTGTAAAGGGGTAGAAGGGGTGGTTTCTCAATGAAGTCGGCTAAAAATTTGATCTAAAGGATCGAAAGATTCTAGGTTCCTTCAAAGATGAAGTAAAATACAAACTCAGGCTCAAAAAGGACTTACGTCAACAGCTGGAGAGAATTACAACATCTGTCAGAAAGAGAATATTAATTTTCTATGGTCACAGTGTTTGGATGGACACTTACAGACTCAACTCCAAAATCTTCAACACCTGCTCTAGAAGGAAAGCGAATAACGAAAAGTGGACGAGGATAGTCAGAAGGATTTCGAACAACTGGAAAATCAATCCCAGATTTACCACAGGGATAGGTACAGAAATTTGATTGAAGCATCCGATTCTGTCCGGTAAAATGGACTCAAGGAAGGAAAGGATGAAGGGATGAAGGTATACTAGGACTGTACGTTTCTCTGCCGAAAACAAACTATCAACTCTTGTCGTTGAGCTACGTAGTTCGCCCGTATATTGGATCGACCTCAAAGATGGCAGGGCAGGACGATAAGAGACGGGTTGCGTGTTTGCACGTCTATGTGGTATTAGTTCGGCAGCTTACTTTTCTCGCAATACGTGCCCGGGACTATATCTTTCGACGCGTCATTTAACGGCAGGCGTTATTTACGAGTGGCGGTCGGTATTTTACGGTCTGGAATCGCAACTTATCTTCCGGCGCACGCGGAGCACGGTTCTTTGAGGACACGGCGTCCGCTGTAACAAATTTACTGCCCGCTACCGACTTCGTTTTACTGCCAGTGCCTCAAGGGACGCAGCCTTACCGCATATAGATATACCTGAGCCGCGGTCTAGGATGCATCTCGGAAGGATACCGTTCACATTGTAGTTGGCTGAGGGATTAGAATGTCAGAGCAAAAACACCTGAACATTCCTACAAGTTCCTGAACCTATGTGTTTTGTCGTGTTTGATAGTAATCAAACACACAGGAACACTAGTTTGCTACTAGTTCATTCCTTATGTTTGTAGGTTAGGAAAATTTTGATATCAATAAATATAGAGGTTGACGACAGGAAATTGAATGGAACTTCAGGAAAATTCAAGGGAAACAGTTCCTGAGCAGACTAAACTGGAAAATAATTGATGTGAAAATAATTAAAGAATAGTTACAATAAATTTTAAGTTTAATAAACATTTCTTACATATCTAAAAAAAAAAAATTGTTTCGTGTTGGGTTTAGTGCAATGGAGCAGAATAAACAGAAATCCTCTCTGCTACAAGAGCAATTGCTTGACCTCTACATGCTGTAAATCTTACAGACAATTTTAAAATTCCTCAGCATAGACTAGTGGTCAACGTCAAATATGGATGAAATGCAATCCTTAAAAAAAAAGGTGCCAAAACTAAAAATTGCTTGAAAAGATGGAACAAGCTTCTAATGGCATCAATAATTTATTAGGTATATTAATTTGAGATATGGCCGTCTGAAAAATCTTTCTACTGTGAAGAGAATAATCAGAATAAAAATGGGTGTCTTACAAAGTTTATGTTTTTTAATAGAAATCAATTGGATTCGGTTCGTCCTTTGTTAAACCAGACGTTACAACATGGGGCTAGTGTTTTCGAGAGTATTAATAGTGCATCTCTTTCTTTAAAGTCTCTGGATAGGAGAAATTGCTAATTGCTGTATGAGACAACGAACGTAATGAGCAATAGGCTCACCTTCGTTGGCGAAATAAGTTCCACAGTCAAACTGTGAGACGTCTGCTTACGTGGCTTCAGTGCATATTATTATAATTGCTATTTTCGACGTAATTTTATGTTCTTGTCTTCTTAAAATGTTGTTGGATTAATGACTTGTGGCGCCGTGGAACCACATTAGTTCGTTCTTATTAACAACGATTTCATTTATTTACAAAATCACTTTATTTGAATAACGCCCCAGTATATAAAAATGTGTAGGAAGAAGCTAATCAGCTAACATAAGTCATTACGTTTCAAGAAATGATACAAAAATTAAATTTAATCTCCTTTTCTGCTTTTTAAAGCCTGTACTCGACATTAATACCGGAAAATGAGAGATGGGTGTGAAAGAGAAGATAAGAGAGAAAGTGTGTGAGAAAGAGAGATCGTGAGAGAAAGTGTGAATGACAAGGAGTTGATGAAAGAAAGTTTGTGTGTTTGAGAGAGAGAGAGCGAGAAAAAGTGAGAGAGGGGGATCCCATATATGTGTGTAACAGAGAGAGAGAGAGAGAGAATGAGAGAAATAGGGGGGGGGAGAGAAAGGGCGAACTGTAAATTGAGAGAGAGGGGGAGAGAGAGAGAGAGAGAGAGAGGGAGATAGTGTGAAAAAGATAGACAGTGTGCATGTGTGTGACAGATATAGAGAGATAGCGGAAGAAAATGAGTGAGATAATATAGATCGGAGAGATAAGGAGGCGAAGGTAAAAGAGAACATGTTGTTGTAGTACATCCCTGTAGACCCTGTCCCTTGCACCCTTTGCAGCTGCTACGTGCTGTTGCGTAGAGTAGTGTAGAGGAGTGAGAGTAGTTACTTGTGCAGGCCGTCCCCGCTGCCGGAGGTGAAGCAGCACGCCTCCGAGCGAGGCGGCGTCTACGACGCGCTGGCGTGGATACTGGCCTCGGACAAGGCGTTGCAGGCGCCCACCACCTTCCACTGCGAGCTCAGCATCCCGTCGACCAACTACACGATCAAGGCCTCCGTCGAGTACGTGCCCGGTGAGTACCCAAGGCACAGCTGCATGGCACCACGCAAATGTCTCTCATTAAAAACATAATTGCGACTCCTCCGGATGTAAATATACCGTCTGACGCCGTTACGTGACATTCAGTGAGTATTAAAGCAATTTAAACTTCAACATTTTAGTGCGCATGTGAAAAACCTTAAGTGCGCATGCGCAGAACGTTAAATGCGCATGCGTAGAACGTTGTTGCGCATGCGCACTTAAAGCGTAAAACTAACAAATTACTCCCTACAGTGATCAAAGTCGAGTGCCAATTTCACATTCATAGATCTGTCTGCTGTCATCCGGTGTCCTTATTCATAGAAAGACACGATCGACTTTCTATTGCGTCATTTATATTAATTTTTATAAAGAATTTGATGCTTTAAAGAAATTACTTGGATTTCTTTTCTTTTGCGGCAGTACTGTCCTAGTGAATCTGGAACATACCAGCAATACGTGTGCATAGAGTGTTGACTGAGACAATTACTACTGCCTCAAAGTACTTTGATGAAGGGTACATAGACCTTAGAATGAACTTGTTCTTTAATAAGTTCAGGCTTGTATTCAAGTAAAACTTTACCGTAAAATACTATACATTGCGAAAAAATTCTGTGCTTCGATCTTAGCTATGATGCAACAATTATTAGGCCAAAAATCATGTTGAACATGCCATCTTGGAAAAATTTCGAACAGAATTGCTCGGCCTGATTGATTCGGAAAATGATGCATTTCAAATCTACAAGGAAGGTTCTAATACAGAAGCGGGTACGGAGTGCGCTTACACAGGTTGGTATTGCTGGAATATTCAATCTACCGAGTGAACCGACATTGTGTACTGCAGAAATCGTAGACATTTTAAAAGCATTTCAATATGTGCAAGATACACAACTAAATAAGATTGTTATCCTATCAGATTTGAAATGATATGTCTACTCTCGTATCTGAGTGAGCACTTTGTAATGATTATAATTTGATTTTTGAGTTTAACTTATTTAATTAATTACTATGAAAATGATTCCAAGGGTGCCATTCCAAAAGAGGAAAATTAAGGGAACAGAGTTCTGCCTTACATTTGAATGTTAGAATGAGGAATTTATTTAAAACCATCGAATTTTTATTCTAGCATGAACAATTGAAACATATTGAAATATGAAGTTTTACAAAATTGACACACATGATATGTATGCATGGATTCTGGAGTTCTGTTCCAGAAGGACTAACATTCGTTTATCAATAATCGTACAAGTTCCACGGCTAGCTCACTGAAGTAAAATATATGTTGGGAGACGCAATTTTCACTGCTGTCAGGGTCGTACTGGGCTTTTAAATCACTATGGCAGCGAAATGTCAACACTTTTCAGTCAGAAGGGATGGTACATTACCATGTGAAGTCCTCACTGTTGCTGCAGCATCCACACATACAAAAATTAGACTTTTCGCATCAAACAGCACTGCGCAGCCCCTGCCACGTTCTGCCGCAATGTCCGCTCTAGCGGTCCTCTTCTCCCCCTCCACCAACTGTGGCCACCCTGTGTCGGCCTGGGCATTCCAAGGCCGCACTATTGTCTGCTCGGGCCAGACGACTATGTGGCGCCAAACTGGAATCCCTTCGTCACCGAATTCGACCGGTGTAGTCATGGTCACCCAATGCAAATTTTTGTAGTTCAAACGTCTCTTCTAATAAAACATGTGGTGACTTTTTGAGATCACCAAAGATTCAAGAAACGCACTAAATTCTCCATAATCTCAATACTAGTAACGAAAAAAAAAAATATCCTCAGCTACAAAATCTCGGAATGTTACAGCTTCCACAAACACGTGCAACTGAACTTAAGCTAACACTGGCCTAATAGTAAACGAATTAGTGCAGATACTAACCAAAATTGCAACAAAATCATGTGTATATCAATACCTTTCAATAACTCAGATTTTGAAAGTGAACGATTCTTTTGTAGTAACCCTGTATTTTTTGTTCAGTCTGTAATTTATAATTATCTGTGTAAAGTGGATTTGTAAATTCACAGTATGCAAAATAATTAATCATTTTTCAAATAGGGACAGGGGAATTGTTGCGTTACAACCTGAGTGTTAGAGATGTCGGTGCAGAGAAAACTAGCTCGACGCGTAGCATTGCGGCATCGAGATTGAGATACTCTGGGAGCGAGACATGCGGTTACCGCAGGAAGGGATCTTGAGCCGGCTGCCTGAGTGTGTTGTCGCCGAAGCGAAGGCTCGCCCTGGGTAACAGGACGGCCGTGGCGGCAGTAAATCGTCGGCTGCGGCTGCACGCTGTGGGCGGGCTCCACTCTAATTTATTTATGTGTTGCTAAAGTCGCAGCTTCGGCCCCGCCCCACGACTGTGTAACGAACCTCCCACATGCGCCCGCCTTGCTGCGAGCTGCCACTTTCCCCGACCTCACAAACCGGGAGCACCGACTTCACAAAATTCGGGAGAGATAAGTCGCATGAAAAACATTTTACAAGGGGTTTAGTTCACTATTGAAAACAGGATATGCAGTTTAGCCCTAAAGCAGTTCAAGGACTTGTTGTAGGACTCCTATTAAAGCAGATGAAAAGATATTAGTATCGAAAACGTTTCTCCATGTTTTCCTATCCCAGATTTCAAGACTTTTAACTTTTGCTCATAATGTGAAATATTGAGAACATCAACAGCTGAAGCAAGGAGCGGTTTTCGCCGACGGATTTTGATTGAAAACAAGCAGTCAGAACAGTCATCTTAGAAATCACGAAAGTCAAGAGAATTGGAGTTTTTTGAACAAACTGTTCAATATACAGCTTGAGGTGGGATGTTAGGTTTTCTAGGTATGTTAAGTGCGGGAAGAGAAAGTAACAGTTTTCCCACCGAGCGTGATGGGGGAACGGTTAACGTTCTGGCCTCGCATTCGGGAGGACGTGGGTTCGATTCCCCTTCCGGGCATCCAAATTTGGGTTTTCCATTGTTTCCCCAAATCACTCCAGGTGAATGCCGGGATGCTTCCTTCAAAGGGCCATGGCCGAATTCCTTCCCGTTACTTGCCCCAATCTCATTCCGCCTCTAGTGACCGCACCGTCAACCCGGCGTAAAACCCAAGCAAAAAAAAAAAATCTCCAAGTTATATCCAGCTAACTGTGGTGGCAAGGTACTAGGGGTGATCAAATGAAAAGGTACGAAACGACACGGTGGGTACAAATGTAGACTTTATTCAAAATATACACCATAGGCCTGAGCACAACGATCCCACTGATGAAGAAGTCGCAGGATTCATTGTTCCCAGAATTCCTGTGGCCGTGACGATACCCAGTCCTTCACAGCGTCCTTGAGTACGTCGTCCGAGTTGAAGCGCTCCCCTTTCAGGTGTTTCTTCAGTGGACCAAACACATGGAAATTGCAGGGCGACATGTCCGGACTGTATGGCGGATGGTCCAACGTCTCCCACTTGAACTTGGCTAGTTCCATGTGTGTGACTCTGGAGACGTGTGGACGCGCTTTATCATGGAGCAGAACCACACCCTCCGTGAGCAGCCCCGTTCTTTTTTTCTTGATGGACCTGCGTAGGCGTCGGAGTGTCTCACAGTACACATCCCACACCTGTACGCCATGCTGTCCTCATAAGGACTGCCGCATCATTTGGACGCCGCTTTTGATAAGAGCCTCTGCTCTCTACTGCGCATGCGGGCGCCCGCGCATGCTCCGATCCGATCCGAGTCAGAGACTCCAATCGCATCCCGAAATGTCTCGCTACGTTCTCCCATGGCGGAAAATACAAATATTTAACTGTTACGTATTTACCTCGTTTCGTACCTGTTCATTTGATCACCACTTGTACGTAACGATGCAGACTGTATAGCGACTACGGAGAAAATTCTGGGTCCACCCAAGTGTTGGTAGGGATTTCTGATACTAATCGTCACAAGACAGCCTTACGCTACTTTGTTATGCCACTATGCGCAACCTAAAGAGCAAAATACCCTCTATCAGCACTTTCTTCTGAATTACAGAGTATAGATGTAGATATCCCTGATTCATTTATCATATGATAGTAAATAAATAATCATGATTTTTTTTTAGAATTACAAGGCCTGTAAGGATTATGTAACGCGAAAAATCAAGTCAAGGCTAAAACTACAGAACGAAGGGAACTGAGCATATTACGTTTGCTAAATAAACCTCTTCAACAACAAGCCTAGGAAATATAGCAACAATTTAAATCCGTCGCAGCTGTATGAAATGTAACGTTGCAAGACACTTGGATGCTTAAAGCCTGATTTTACAAAAGAAATGCAGCTCTTAATTATGTCGCATTTTTTGATCAAGTCGCTGAGCCAGCAAATTTTGTCCAAGTTGCGACGTGCACAGACGAGGCTTAGTAATACGTCCCGCGGCTGCTCCTGGGAAACCGCCTTGTTGTGAAATAATTATACGGCTGGAGGGAGATTCCGTCAGAGTTTTAGCCTGCGTGTTCTGTGTGCGATAGGACTCCACGCTGCTGGTTTTCATTAGTGCGGCGTTCTCGGCCGCAGCCATAAGGCTTAGCCCAGACGTATTAAGGAGCGCTTTGGCGCCGCGTGCCGGCATTTCTGGGACTCCTGCGGGAAGGCGGACTTTTCCCGCAGGAGGAGCGAGGGCACATCCTGCGGGCGAAGTGGCGGCAACGCTGACAGTGCGGGAACCGAACGGCTTCCACTGCAAACGCCCTACGTACCAACTGCTTGTGTCAGCTCTAGTCGAAGTAGAAGCATTTCTCAGCAGTATATCTTTGAATTGGAGTATTTAGAGGACAAAAAGTCGTCCATAAAATTTCTGATGGAACCTTATACATGTTTGTGTTTCGACCGCTGAGCGGCCCAATTTGTCGACTTAATTGGATTCGACCCAAACTGAATTCCAGTCTGTGAAATTACGTTTGGAAGAAGTAATTAAAACTTTTTACTCGTCGCTTTGAAAATGCGTAAGGTGCCACTTGAATGAAATCAGCAGTTGAGCCGTTGGCTTAGTTGGCGGTGGCACCGTGATGGCGCCCGGTGCCAACAGGGTGATTAGCTAGTTTGAAACCTGTTTGGAAAATTCTCTGAACGACAAGTTAGGACAGGTGGTGATGTACAACTCCTAATCACCGAATTGTGCAACAAAGTACTGCGTTAAATCCCAAATATCTCCACAGTGAGGTTATACAACATTGTTGATTGTGTGTAGTCTTCTCTGGAGACTAGCCGAGTAAACAAGGTTTTTCCACACGAAATTTCGGCGATCTCAGGCTCTGTCGCCATCTTCTGGTGAAGAAGATGGAGACAGAGCCTGAGATCGCCGAAATATCATGTGGAAACACCTTGTTTACTCGGCTAGTCTCCCGAGAAGACTACATCCATTCTCAACGCCGAGAAAGACTTCGTTCCTATATTGTTGATTGTGATTCGTCCGTCTTATGGAGAGGGGATGACGGCCTCGGTGGTGCCTCTGGAAGAGTAGCCCTGTATAAGTCCTCGTCGGTTTTCACCTTGTCCCTCTTTCATCTATCATTTCACACAGCACAAACAACATTCAACACTTAACACACACTATAATAGTCATCCATAGCTTCATAAACATATGCGAATTTGGGAAGGCAACGTGTACCACCCCATTTCATCTATAGCCCGTTCAGTTAACACAGGCAGCTCAAGGTTAGTCTGTTCTATCCCCACTCCGCTGCTCTTAACCCCTACACACGAACGGGAAATTTACCACTCGCCTGTCTGGACAAAACGAATAACCCGAAACGAATAACCCGAAAGGTAGGAATGGAGGGGGTTAGGAGGTGAAGAGCGAGGTCATTGGAAGATGAACTTCTGCCGCCAGTTTAGAGTGAACAAGATATAACCAAGAGTTTTCCTTTGGAGGGGTACAGCCTCCACGGTAACGGTTCTAGACCCGGTATCTGGTACTGCGTCATAGGAAGAATTAAAACTCCGTAGTACTGATAAATTAGAGGCATGACTTACAAAAAGCATTTCGAATAATCTTATCAATTGTGGCTAGGCTACGCTGAAACACTTTGAAATAATACCCTGTATTGGATTCAGTGGGGGGCACATATCTCAGTATTCATGAGACAGTGAGGCTTTCGGCAACGAAGAAACTGTGCTGTTATTGCACTCCTAGCATGATAAACAGAATATATAGTCTTCTGCCACTCTTCATGGGTGTATATCCGGAATTCCAAACTGTTATTTGCAATAGCCTTACCTAATAATAAATTTATAATTGATAACACGGTAAAGTAGTGTGGGACACGAACTGTGCTGATCAACTACAGTAGTTGTTGAGGGTACGAAGAAGGACAGCGAATTTGTTTGTGAAAATAATTAATATGATGAAGGAGTTGGGATTATAGAAATATAAAACGACAAGAGAGAGTTGAAGAGGGAACTCGGAGTGTTTAAGGAATACATTGCAAATAGAGATTGATCCGACAATGGGACAAGAATTAAAATATTATTTGGGAGAGTACAGATCACCATTAACAGAACGTAACACCTAATTTCAGGAAGAGTGCAATTATCGTAAAAAGTGCAGAACAAGATATTTCACACGGCAAAAGAATTCAAAGTAAATATTCGGATAATGCAATAACATTTACCAGGGCAGATATCACCACGCTTTAAATAGGCTGTGCAGAATTAATAATTATGACAACAGAAGTTTCTTCAAAAGGCTCTTGGTAATGTAGACTAAGATGGGTAAATCAGTTAAAAATCTGTGAACAAATCTTCCGGTAAGATTTTTGTGATTCCTTAAACGTTATCTAATGGCTTGTTTCTCCGAACTTTTTTAGTGTGCTAAATAAAATTAGTGCTGAAGTGCACATTAAGGTTAAAACATACTTCAATTACTTTATATCAATTCTGTGATTACGCAGAACAAAATTTTCTTCATTACAACGAACATGTATCAAAATTATTTGGTATATATATCAGTTACATGACAGATTCCATCTTCTCGATATATGTGAGAAAATTGTGCAAAGAAAACGGCAATAACTTATTGGTAGGAGTATATCCATTGACGCCAATATCCTGGGTAAACACAGCTCTAGTCTAGAAAAAAATATAATGATTTCGGTGTTTTGACTCACGTATATAAGGACAGTAAGTTGAGGTATTGCCGATGTGTTATGGGCTGTGGTCTCTGGTGGTAACAGCCAGTAATTAACCAGGCTAGCCAACTTGAGGTCACCAACTCTGGCGTTAACGGCCAGTCAGAATTAACGCCGAGATGATCTCCCCTCTGGGTAAACTTGCCTGCTTATGAGACTCTACAGCTTAGTTACAACCTGAATAACTATACTATCCAGTGATCGTTACTATACATCGACTTAATGAATGTATAAGTTGATAATACAAGGACAATGTAGAATTTGTACAACCGTAGCACATAAATAAATCTCATTTCCATCCTGTTAACGAATGTTCTACCTTATAACTATGATGTTATGTGTCCTCCTTTGACACAAAATGAAACGCAATATGTTAATAACTACCCTATCTGCAAACATAGTTTTCTTTGTGTCTAGATTACAAGCTGAGACTTTCAATACAATTTAGTAGAAAATGAAAGGAGAATGGCAATACAAAATTTGAATCCTTAAATCTTTAACAGTTTTTTTTAACGAAAACGTGATTGCTTTATATAAGTAAATAACATAAATTGTAACAACCTTGCAACGACCGTGATGTAATAAAGTAGCAGTTGCTCCCGTCACGTGTAACTGGATTTTTGTTATGAATGCTTGGGTTTTTTAACTTCGAAACGAAATTTGCCTTGATGTTTTAATCTCTAATAAGGCTATTAAAACCCACCCCTTACAATGCCATAAGTGGATTAAGGCATTAAAAACACACCAAATAGATATAAAATATTGAAATGAATCAAAATAAAAAAAATCACGTGTATTTTTAATTGTGTTGATAGATTTACAACTGTTCCACGTATTTTATTTTTAAATGTACATATTTTACGTTAAAATTTTATTGGAATCAAGAAAGATTGATTCATTCAGAAATGTCAATATCGACATGTAGATCAGTATTCTTTTTGGAGGAAAATAAATGTGGGAATTAATTAATTTTACATCTGGATTAAAATTAACGCTCCAATGGGCTTTTGGTTTGGTTTTGAGAATTGAACTCTGACGTAAAACATTTGTCGTCCGATAATAAGATCAAGAGTTATATTTAACCCCCCCTCCCCCTCCGATTCCGATTTATGTAAGAATGTAAGAGCCTCGTCACCTCAGTGTTATTGAAATATTAAGCAACAGCCTACAGTAAAAATGATCTGAAAAACAAATTAACCAGCAATCTATCAATCAGATGAAAAGATAATGTTAATCCAACGATTATGCCGTAGGATTTCAAATATTTTTAATTCAGCGTGGTTTATTATAACACTGAATTGGCATCCTCAGAGTTAATGCCACGCAGAATAATACAAAACAACGTTATTAAGATCTCTCCCTAGTGTAATACTTCTGTTACATTGTAGGTTGTTATTTTCCAAAAATTAAATTTTAGTCTGTATCTGTATTGGCTCGCAAGTGCAAATGTGTTGCTCCGGGTTGTAATTAAAAAGCGAGATATTACAGTAAATTACTAAATCAAAATGATAACCCTTGGGAATAGATGTCGAAGTGAAAATAGAGATATTTAATTGAAAATATCATGAAAGTTTTTCACCCTAGAAGAGAGGTAAAGTAGTTTGTGAATTATTATTATAATTTTTTTTTTTTTAATTTAGCTGATTCAGATGGTGAAGGGTTTCCGAACAGTTTCCTATCAAGCGCAACTTAGGAGTGTTGGTACATGTGTATACAAACATATTTTTATAATCGTACTTATTTATACAACAGAATTTTACGAGTTTAGGCCTCTTTCTCCGTATTGTGGGCAGGTACACACAGTTGTTCTAATCATCTACACACTTTGTGTTCTAAGGTAACTTGCTATTTTTGATGATGTATCACAAAAAATCTTTACACAACAGAGTGACATTTTACTGGCTGATTGTTCTTATTGCGCTACTCAAACACCCAGTGAAGAAATTTTCTACTTTGTTTCGTGTCTACCGGTAAATTTTATCATCTTTAACAAATAAATATTTCATATAAGACTAGTCGCTTTTTGTATAGCTGAAAATTCGGTTTAGATTTCATTAAGTCATAGCACTGGAAATTGAAAAAGGTAACCACAACCTGGCAAATATACTGTTCGTTTTGGCATTCTGTCACATAATTTCATCCAACCCTGACCCTTTAAATTCAATTAATTAATATGTAATTTTAGAATCATTTTTCAGTGTTTGAATTAACTTTCCTGCTTTCTTAGATTATTACTAACAACATTAACAATGATGTATTGTTTGCTTTGCAAATGCCCCATTGTTAAGAACGACGCCTGGCGTTATTATTGCTCAAGGACTGCCTTACCATGGCGGGTGAACACAGTAGTGATCGATGATTCAATGGTGGTCAGTATGGAGGGCTAGCAGGATAGACAGATTAAATATGTAGGGGAGTATGAATGAGCTGATGCAAAAGTCTTGATTTGTATGAGTGGCGATGTAAGAAAAAATAATAAGTTAATAAATATTTTCGAGGAATTTCAATACTTGGAAAAGAACATTGTAAAGATTTTTGTTTTTTAATTTGCTTCAAATTATAAAATAAATGGAATATCTTTGGACAACTCGTGATCAGTTAGTAGCGATAGCACCTTTAATTGGAACTGATAAATATTAAGTAATATTGGTTAATTTGTTAGTAGAGGGAACAGTTGAAGGTGAGAAATGCAGAGGCAGACAGAGACAGGATTAGAACTATATGAAGCAGATAATTGAGGACGTAGGTTGTAATGGGTATGTTGAGATGAAAATGCTAGCGCAAGATAGGAAGGGATGAAGGATTGCATCAAACCAGTTGAGAGACTGATGACAGAAAAATAAAAAGTAAAAAGTTTGTTTGTAAGAGTAGGAGATGAGGAAATGTGTTTCAGGCAAACTGGGCCCCTGTCCATAACACTGGTATATGTTACAATGTGTACTACTGGAAAATGATATGTACAACAAATCGTTTGTAATCTCCACATACCTGGTCTTGCGCTGATTAAATCAATTAAAACACAGGAAATATAAGATTTTCGTCCACATATACCGTCAGTTTAAAGCATTAAACAAAACATACTCACATTCTGGTGTTAGAATCTCCTTTACAGTCGAACGAATTCTTATACTTCTGGCTAATTGAGGGTGTCTCCGGCGTTTAATATATATCAGATACATATACGTATCGAATGGAATGAAAGGTTTAGCACAGAAATACCAGATGTCTCGTTAATCGGATAAAAATACTCGCTTTTAAGAATTCTTTGTGATCCGGTTTCATAGTCGGTCACTGTATCCTCCTGTAGGGTGATGTAAAGCCGTTGAAGCGTCCTTGTAGAGTGTTTGAGCGCCGGTAACACTGATCGGCTCTTAACAGAGGCCCGTGCTGAGAGCGTATCGGGCCTGTGATGGAGCCCTGGCACGCCAAGCGCGCGGGCCGCCCGCCTGCCCCTGCCTCGTTCGATACAGACCGCCCCGCAATACACTGGCCAGAGCCGAGCGCCGCTGACAGATTAAAACGCTCCGCTGGCGCCAGTAATCTCGTCCGCCAACCACAGCCGACATGTCAGCCAACGGCGCAGACCAGCTGCGACGAAGGACCGCACCGCTTGAGTGCTTGGCCACTGAGACTAGTGGGGAAACAAGAAATTAGGACTTCGAACGCGGCCTCACATCGTCTCCTACTCTTAACAGCCGAGTATAAGTATTCGTCGTTTGCCATATTTCGGATGCTGTTCTTCTTTGTTAGTTATACCTCCTTTTCCCAGTTCTCTTAAAGCAACACATCCTTATATTCTCGTTGGTATGCCTCCTTTTTACTTCCAAGAGGTTGTATTACGAGTTACTGAACACGTTGGTGCATCCAATTTCTTACATTTCTATACTATCTGTAAATGACAAACTGTCTGTCAAAAACTGTTTTTAACAGATTCTTCTGATGTAAAAGTGCTAAACGGTCAAATGCAGCTGAACGGTAATTAAACAATGTATTTCTGTACCTTGATTTCGTCTCCTGTTGCATTCAGTCGTTGTTATATTTCTTCATTTTTTCTGTCTCCTATGCTGATTCTGTTTGGAAGTTGTGATGATCATATGGTTACATTATGGACTATTATGTAGTATGCAAGTATATTAATATGCATACTCCTTGAGATTGGGTTACATTCGTGTTCCTTTTGTTTTGAGATGATGTTGGTTGCCAGGAGCGACATGTTTATAGCCTATATGGTAGAGGCGTTATATTAAGTTCGCAACTTGGATATGTTGATTGAGAAATATTAATATGAGAAGTCCGATTTAAAGATTAACGGTCGTATTTACAACTGGTGTTGGTGGAAGTTGTTAAACCATTAACTGAATAAATAAATGTTTTACAGAATAATAAATGACTTACGCATCGGTTCATGTGTAGATGCTAGCTATATAAAAATATAAGATAAAGGTGAAAAGTGGAAACTACATACATAAGTAACCAAGAATAAATCACCACAAAGTTTTCATCCATCATCATCATATTTATCATTTCTATGGAATGATGATGACTAATGTTACATGTTCAAACATATTTCACAAAAATTGAAACGCTAGATCATAACCATTTTTCGTCAACTTAGATACTTCGTTCACAATCGTCACTTTCTAAATACAAGTCAGTACACATATATTAATCGTAAAGCTTGGAGGATGTCTAAATTTCTTTCTGTCATTTTCTTTTTAAAAATATTTTTTTGGGCTAGACCTGATAACTGCTCCAGGTATACCCTGCATGTTAAAAATACCCAGCACTAGAATGCGATTGGTCACACTGCCATAGCGATAGAATGCGTTTGGGACGATGAAGGTTCGGTTTGTGGTCTAACCATCCTGCAATCGGATTTCGAAGGTTTCCTAAAATCGCTCTAACTGAATACCGAGATGGTTCTTTCAAAAGGCCGTGGACGAAATCATTCCTCCTGGTTATAACGACCTAGACATAAACGAGTCTTCAAACTTAATTTAAACAAGGTAGAAAACGAAAAAATTAGACAAAACCTCTATTTCAAAACTGATCTTCAATTTAATAACAGTTAATGTGACGAGATGCAAATACGAGGCGCGTCCAGAAAGTAAGTTCCGTTTCAATTTATCTCAGCTGCAGCGCTGCGATTGCAGTTCCGCACATGCGCTGTAGACGATGTGTATCAAGGGGAAGAACGTCCGCCATTTGGAGATCGCTGTCAGTTACGTACGCTTTTTTGTGCTTGTTTGAAATGTCGGCGTTGATTGAAAATCCCGCCGCCTGTGAAATCAGGTCTGTGATTCGGTTTCTGAATGCGAGGAAAGTGAAACCAAGTGAAATTTATCGGGAAATTTGTGATGTTTACGGACCAAATGCGATGAGTGATTCGATGGTGAGAAGATGGGTCCGACAGTTCAATGGCGGGCGTAGTGATGTGCACGATAAAGAACGAAGTGGGCGTCCACCTTTGGTTACAGAAGAACTGGCAAGACTTCCATCTGTTCTTACATCTCAAGTCTTTCCTTGGTGGTCATCACTTCACCAATGACGACGAGCTGAAAGAAACTGTTTCCAACTGGTTGAAGACACAGGCGGCAGATTTCTATGAAGAAGGTATATAAAACCTGGTGCCACGCTATGACAAATGCCTGCAAAATTTCGGCAGTTATGTGGAAAAAAGTTTAAGAGTTGTAGAATTTTGTGCAATATAAATTTCTTCTGTATCTGTGTACAATTTCATTTTATTACCAAACGGAACTTACTTTCTGGACGCGCCTCGTATAATAGGATCATGACATCTACGATAAGTGCATGAGCAGAGTTAAATATTTGAACACCACTTAAAAGATCTATTATAAATGGAACAGGAATATAATAATCTATGGTTGCGAATGGTCATAGTATCCTATTTTTAAAGATCTCATTTGGGAGAAATCGAAATAAAGTCAAATGATACACTTCTCAGTGCAGACATGGTCAGATTTGGTTCACTCATCTCTCTGTCTATCAACGTGATAGAGTTTCAGATTGGTAAGTAGTATATAATGGGATGGCTTGGATAGAAGATAAAAAAATAAGTTTCAATCGTATTTGATGGACGCAGAAATAATTATACAGCTGTTCACAAATAAAGTGAGATTTTGTTTCGTCAGAATCTACATGATCGAGCCAAATGACAATAAAATTAAAATATCTTTCAGTTTCTTATCAATAATCGATTCTCTTTGCGAAAGAAAAGAATGTGTTAGGTCTGTAATAATGATGAACTAACTTTTCAATATGATTGTGAGTATGGAACGTAAAGTATAAACATAGTCATACTTTTTACTGTTTACTGAAATTACTATTTTTCACAAAAAGTGAGAAATGGAAATTTACTTTAGATTTCCTCTAGTGGTCATGTATTTTTTGATGTTTTATAATACCGGATATTTTTTATGTTAAATTTAAACCAAACACGTCCTATTGGATTATCAGAAGGACTGCTACTCAAGAAAGGATGCAAAAGCGATAGTCATTCCGAAATACAGGTCATAGGGATTCTTCCGTGAGGTATTCTTGTAAAATTTGCCACGTAATCTGAAATTTCGTATTTTTAGCTCGGCTTAAAGCCGTTAATACCGAGATCACGCACTATTTTCGGAGACTTGTAGCTTGTAATTAATAACATAATTCAGAGTTTCTTCGAAACAGAAATAAAATTATTTAATTCCTGATCACAAATTTTACGTTGAACTGAGTCTAATACAAAGATTAAGGAAACGTTCGCTCATAAAAGGCTCTTAGTTATTATTTCGTGTGCAGAGATGTGTGCAAGCAGTAATCCAAAAGCTTTACTGTGTTTGATATTGCGTGAATATTTTGGCCATGCACGATTTCACGCAGTTTCATTTGTTTAGATTGTAGTAAAGTTTTCTAAAAGAGTGTTATTCATCCGTTAATTTATACAGTACGAAGAAAGACGAGAATATGGCTGGACATCATATGAATATTTCCCCAAGTATCTACATTCCGCGAAACAAATTCTCCCCCTACACGTTCTATCCCTCATAATTCTTTTTAATCTAACGAGGAAAGTACACTGACATTACAGATATGCAAAAATTAAGAGAACTGTGTTTACAGTAATATACGAGTTAAAAATGCAGCTTTCACAATTATAATTATGTTTTCTTTCCGAGTTATTTTTGTTTTGACATTTTCCTCTATTAAATCTGCTAGATCTAGAATATTCGAATATTAATTTCTACACTTTTTTACCGTGATTTACACGTGCTTATCTGTGTCAGGAACTAACCAGAACTATTTTTGGACTAACAAAGTGAAGCATGTAAATTAATTTAATAATTGTACTGAACTGACAAAATCAGCACAGATTTTTGCGCGCTTAGTTACGGACCAGACTTCGAGTTTCGTGTAAACCAACAGACGAAAATGAAGTTAATGTGTTTACAAGCAGATTCTCACCAATACAGTAAAACGTATCCCAGTATCCCAGAATTTATAAATGAATATATATATATATATATATACACAGACGGAAAAAAAAAATCCCAACACCAAGAAAAAATTATTGTAGAGTAATGAAATTTGGACAATGCATTTGTCAAGTTAACATGTTTAATTGATTAAATTTTCAAGATCACAGGTTAATTTAAGCTCAAGAAAATGCATTTCAAATGTGAAATACTGTTAAATTAATAGCCGGTGTAACCTCCAGAATTTTGAATGCAAGCCTGCAAACGTGAATGCATTGTGTCATACAGGTTTCGAATGTCACTTTGTGGTATGGAGTTCCATGCTTGTTGTACTTGTGCTGTCAATACTGGGACGGTCAGTGCTGGCTGTGGATGATGCTGGAGTTGTCGTCCAATGATATCCCATACGTGTTCAATTGGAGACAGATCTGGTGATCTCGCAGGCCAAGGTAACATGTCGACACTCTGTAGAGCACGTTGCGAGACAGCAGCGGTATGAGGGCGAGCGTTATCCTGTTGAAAAACTCCCCCTTGAATGCTGTTCATGAATGGCAGCACTACAGAAATTCGAGCTGCAGTTGGTACCACAGTGACACAACGAACTGTTAGAAATCGGTTACTTCAAGGACAGCTCCGAGCCAGGAGCCCTGTAGCGTGCATTCCACTGACTACAAGCCATCTCCGTTTGCGACTCCAGTGGTGTCAAGCCAGAGCTCATTGGAGGACGGAGTGGAGATCTGTTGTGTTTTCTGATGAAAGCAGGTTCTGCCTTGGTGCCAGTGATGGCCGAGTGTTGGTCAGAAGGAGGCCAGGGGAACGCCTGCAACCAAACTGTCTGCGGCCTAGACACACTGGACCTACACCTGGAGTCATGGTCTGGGGAGCAATTTCCTATGACAGCAGGAGCACTCTTGTGGTTATACCAAACACACTGACTGCAAATTTGTACGTCAGTCTGGTAATTCAACCTGTAGTGCTGCCATTCATGAACAGCATTCAAGGGGGAGTTTTTCAACAGGATAACGCTCGCCCTCATACCGCTGTTGTCTCGCAACGTGCTCTACAGAGTGTCGACATGTTACCTTGGCCTGCGAGATCACCAGATCTGTCTCCAATTGAACACGTATGGGATATCATTGGACGACAACTCCAGCATCATCCACAGCCAGCACTGACCGTCCCAGTATTGACAGCACAAGTACAACAAGCATGGAACTCCATACCACAAAGTGACATTCGAAACCTGTATGACACAATGCATTCACGTTTGCAGGCTTGCATTCAAAATTCTGGAGGTTACACCGGCTATTAATTTAACAGTATTTCACATTTGAAATGCATTTTCTTGAGCTTAAATTAACCTGTGATCTTGAAAATTTAATCAATTAAACATGTTAACTTGACAAATGCATTGTCCAAATTTCATTACTCTACAATAATTTTTTCTTGGTGTTGGGATTTTTTTTTCCGTCTGTGTATATATATATATATTTGTAAAATTGTTATGTAGTTCATATATTTGATCAAATGAAATGTTACGCTCTTTTGAATACAGTCTTTTCCGTAACATGTTGGTGACAGCTAAACGAAGAATTACTTTCCTCCTATCGATGACCTGACTAAGACAAAAAATATTGGTAGAAAATGTGTTTATGCAGGCTTCGACAAATAACAAAAGAATTATACTTTAGATAAAATGTTTTTTTTAAGGCTTAAATGGTGTCAGAGTTAAAGCTTCACAATTCTTCCAGTCCAAAATGATGATTTCTAAAATCATCGGTCCATAATAGAGTATTAAAAACCCAATAAGGGAAGGAAGCATAGAGGAGCAACGAAATGTGCGATCTTGAATACCATAATACATTTCATAGGGTTTAGTAACTTTTGAATATAAGACGGAACCCTTAAAGTCATAATTCATTATTGAACTATCTACGTCTGCCGAATATAAAGTAATATCTTGAAAATCATGGGTGTTATAATAATTACGGGAGATTTATTAATGAGTTGAAAACATTTCTCATTTGTTTTTAGATATATTCACGGATGTTAAATGAATGTTATCCGTTGACTCTAAACGTATATGAGTTTAAAAAGAGCCTTTTATTTCCAAAATTACCGATTCCAAACTGTTTCCTAATTCAAATATACGATTGCTCCCTCAGATTGCAGGGATCCTGTAGCTTTCTTTCAGGAAGTGATGGTTTTCCCTAATAACTAAGTGAGAAATTTAACAAATGTGAATCATCTCTAGATTTTTTTTTAGGGAAAATCAAATATATATCATTCGATAGCGAGTCTCATATATTTGAAAGTAAATGTGTATTAAAAATTTTCGATATTTTTTGAAAGCCTTCCATTTTTTTTTTTTAGTTGAATTTATTTGTTTAATTTATATCCATCATCTGAAAGACAATTTCATAAAATGAATAATGAAATCAAATTAAAATCACTTTTTAGTGATTTTATTCTAAAAAGTGTTTTAGACAAGAATTCTTTATTTAATTCAAGTTTATAGGTATGGAAACCCCAGCTTACAAGAATTGTTTTAACTGAAACACTGAGTAATATGTTTTCACCAATGATGATAGAGAAAGGCGTGTCGGTCCCATCTTGTGCTTAATACTTTCTTATCTGAGCTGACAAAATATTAGTTGATTATCACTGGAACTGAGAAAATGAAGCAAATTTTCAGCTGAATAAACATGCAGTTTTAAAAATTATCAGAGTAACTATATACAATTATGTCATCAGCAATTAATCTACACAAACATGAAACCAATATTGATAAAATGGGAACGAATGTTAGTATATTGAAATTAAAAAGGACCAGAAATCCAAGTTGCAGAAAAATATTAGATCATTCGTGTAAAATTAATCAAAATTTGTATCGTTCATGCACTGAATACCGTGGACAGCAATTGCGTTATTGAGATTTATTACTTTGCTTCAAGCATCATTAATTTTCTTGCCATTTATATAACCCATTAAATAAAATTACGGGGATAAGAGCCTATAGCAATTTCGGCATTAATTAGTTATCTCTAGATCGTATAAATGTCTTTGGTTTATTTGTTCAATGAGACATGTGTAGTCTCATGGAAAATTCTACGTTTGTTGACCTGCTAAGAGACACACTATGTAAATTCACCTTTCAACTAGACATAAATTATTTTAGTTGACCGTCAGAAGCGAAGATCAGTTCATACAAAAATATTCGCGTGTACTATATCAAAGGCAGGGACAAAGTGAAACCTGTCTTCTTGGATTAAACATGCTTGTTTGTAATATATTCCATGATTTAATTACTTTTAATACATATTAATCTCGGAGTATCAGTGTTTTTGTGTGAGATTAATACTATCATCCAACTAATGAACTCTTAAATAACCGTGTGGCAGTATGTTACGAGTACTAAGAAACTGTTTGGTTCTGCATATGTTTCTGATACCACTGAAACTACTTGTTGTTGGGTCTCGCAGTAGGCCACTAACACATTAAGACGTAACGGCATGGCGAACTCGAGCTAACAGCTGATGTGTGTGCTACATGTGTTTGCGTGTGTGGAGTCGTGAGTCATGCTCTTGTTCTCTGTTCCGCAGGCCCCTTTACAACCACAACCGATAGTCCGCCGGAAGAGCTATCTTCTTCCACCACCGACGTTATCTTTGCTACAGAAGACCCCGGTAAGACCCGAGCTAACTCCCTGCTATATGTGTCGCTATATGTGTTTGTGTGTGTCTGGCTGCGTATCCTAACAAGCACTTGCTTTCGGCCACTTCAATCACGTCTACGAGACAGGCGTTTTTTGTGTGTCTCTGTTTCTGCACCTTGTGTTGCACTGACTAATGTTTTCCTGCCATCTTCAGTGAAGAGTATGTCGGACACAATAATATAACGCTTTAATAACATATTTTGAGTGACATATAAAATTCTCTATGCCAGCGAATTATGCAGAAGATGACTTTTTTATGATATTAGATTAAGAATAGAACTTTTATACTTAAATTCACTTCGACAAAGCAGTGAGAAGAAATATATTTTGGTAAAGTTAAATTCCTTTAAAAATATAAGTATAACAAATACGGAATTCCGTACTTCCAACAACAGTCCCATATCCTGTAATATATTAGTTATACGTATGTGACATTGTACCTTATTTTGAAATATTACGTATTTAAATTCAGTCTAGACACTTGCTGCTTACCACAGGACTGGAAAAGTGAAATAGTAGTACCGGTATATAAGGAAGGGATGAGAAATAGAGTTGAGAATTACAGGCCAATCAGTTTGACATCAGTGGTAGGTAAATGAATGGAAAGATTGATATGCAACCACATCAGAAATATATGTGAGGAACGTAAGTTGTTTTCAAGCAGGCAACATGGTTTCAGGCAAGGATATTCATGCGAATCTCAGTTGGTGGGATACATGCAAGATATTTCAGATCAAATGGACAATGGAGGCCAAATTGATAGTGTAGCACTAGATCTGTCTAAGGCGTTTGACAGAGTAAGCCATAAAATGGTAGTAAATAAGGTAAAAACTATTGGAGTGGATAAGAAAGGGTAGAAGAACTTTTAAAAGGTAGAAAACAGAATGTTAGGGTAGGAAATGTAGTATCAAAAGAAGTGGAAGTAAAAATGGGTGTGCCACAGGGTAGCGTATTGGGACCATTGCTATTCATTACTCTAATGAATAATTGTGTTGATTGTTTACTATCTGAAATTAGATTGTTTGCAGATGACATAATGCTGTATAAAAGGATCAAAACGATAGAGGACTGTGAACAGTTGCAGGGTGATCTGGACAGGATATCTAGTTGGGTTGGTAAACATGGGATGAAGATAAATGCAAAGAAGATTCAGCTAATTAGAAACACAAATAAAAAACAAAAGGTTAATTATGAATATAAGGTGGGGAAAGAATTGCTTGCTGAAGACTTGAAATGTAAATATCTTGGCATTACTTTTGATAACAAACTTAACTGGGCAGGACACATAGGACAGGTGGTAGGAAAAGGTTTCAAAGTTCTGCACTTGTTGGAGAGAGTGATGAGGGGATGTACGAGAGAAGTCAAGGAATTGGGTTACAAAACTTTGGTCAGACCATTGCTCGAATATGTAGTATGGGACCCTCATTTTACGTATCAAATACAGGAGTTGGAGAGGGTGCAAAAAAAGGGCTGCTAGATTTGTTTCTGGAAATTATCGCAGAATGCAATCAGTGACAGATATGATAAAGGAGCTGGAATGGGATTCATTGAAAGACAGGAGGAGAATAAGGAGGGTCATGGGAGTGTACAGGGCGTATACTGGCGATGAGGCACGGAAAGATATTGCAATAGGTATGAAAAGTAGTGCATGGAAGGGAAAATATGACCATGACCACTAGCTGGCACTCGATATCAGGCATAAGGGTGTAGGAAGATTCTCTTTTTTAGTTAAGGGTGTCAGGAATTGGAATGAGTTACCAAGAGAAATGATGAATAATTTACCGAAAACTTTGAAAGAATTTAAAGATAAAATTTGTAGAGGGCAAATGTAGGTAGGTGCAGGATAGGGGGAAGATGAGTGTGTAGGGAAATTGCCACCGGAGCCTGTGCTCCATTGCAATTAAATTAAATTAAATTAAATGATAGTGTTAATTCGTCTCATTCTCTGTTGAACACGGTTATTGTTATTGAGCTAAGCTTAAAACGAGGAATTATGATTGCTGTCCAACTTCAGTGCTTTACACCTGCATAAACGAGAAGGGCCTGCTTTATTTTTATGATATTGCAGAATTGGAAGAACAGGTATAGACACTTATATGCACAAGCCTTCATAATTCTATTCCTCACCTGCAGTGAATTACTTTCAATGAAATGTACAGTTAGTGGATGATACAAACAAATATGCTTTTGGCGCATTATTCATATATCACTGGCAAGAGGTAACGGAGCGTAGCATCCTGTGAAAGGTATGATGTCTCAATAAATTATTTCTTAGGTGGAAGTAATTACTACTAAGATACAAATACACCATTGATTCTTTTTCAAAATTATGCTGGTAATGTTTAGCCACTTTTTTTCGATATTACCATAATTTCCATCTTTGATGGCAGAAGGGTTCAGAGGAAGGTTGATTTATAAGGAAATCATATTAATTAGCAGCATTCAGATAGGGATGATGTAACCAACTAGAAAATTTTCAAAGTTAGACGGTTTTATAGATAGAAAAGTGACAGACAGTGTAGAAGTAAAGAGGTATTAAATAATGCATGTTCTTTATGTTGTGGTGTCTACTGTTGAGGATAGTAATTTCTCGATCATACTGTTTTTACAATTTAAAAAGAAATTTTCAAGTTTGAATGTTATAAGTGATTACGAATCTTTAGCTAGCCACATAACATATTATTGGAATTAATAGGAAAACTGAAAAGTGGGTGTACAATTTATTAACACTTGAGCATGGTGAAATTACGAAAACATGAAGTTTATTTTATTAAGATATGAATAATTACACATTGTCTTTAATTTTTAAACAGTTAGAGCAATATCTCAGGGTAATTTACAGGGTAGAACAGATTGCATAAGTTTCCATCGTGGACGAAGTTTTACCGTTGCGCCGCTGGCGAGGTCAGAACGCATCCATGAATAGCGCTACAGGGATCTGTTTTCCACAGCCGACAGCCTGGACTGTCGAGATGGCGAGCTGCTTTGCGCCACCCAAACGGGATGGTGAAGATTACTTGCTGCTGTCTCAGATGAAGATCCGAACCTGAATGATCCTTTATCCATTCCCCTGCTACGAGAAAATCTCTGTACGCGATGTGTCATATGACACTCGGCGAATCACTGCACTGCCCGCCAAGATTACCGCTCCTGGTAGGCTCAACAGATAAACAAAAAGACACTTAAACGTTATAACATTGCTGGCAGCTTCTCTATTGGCTGGATCACCCACCACCACTCTTCAAGCCCACCTCTTTATTTAGAAACGGCACTAACGTCTATTTTCGGTCGTAATCACCAGTTAACGGCATTTGGCAGGTCTTTTCTGAAACGTTCCCAAATGAAAAGCTGGCATTAGTTATTTATGATGGGCAGTAAATCCACTTAATGTCCAAGTAAGGTAGAAAGTTTATCCATCAACCGGACGAGTAAATCTGGACGCTTTGTTGAGTCACGTATAACTATCTGTTTGACATGCCGCACCGCCAACATCTCACACATACTGTGCGAACACTCGGTGCCTAATAACACTGTACTTATAAATTCATTGCAATGTTTATACCAAAATACACCTCACATTTTCAGTCGCAATTTATCCAAGTTTCTAACCCAGCATGGTGAGTGAGCGGTCATGCTGTGTTTTCGCATTAGGGAGGACGCAGGTTCGAATCCCCGTCCGGACATCCAGATTTGGGATTCCCATGGTTTTTCTAAATTACTCCAGTGCATGCTAGAATAGTTCCTGTACAAATCAATGGCTGAATTCCTTCCCGTTCCTTGTTTCCAGTTCTTTCCCGCTTGCAATGAACTCGACGTCGCTCAGGAGTAAAGACAGAAGTTTTAAAAATGGACTTCAGATATCAAGATTGTAGATCGAGTTAGCACAATTCGATAAACATTGACCATTTCACATCAATATTAAAAATATCCATACCAATAGAAGGTAGTCACACGATAATTACATCCACTACAAGTAACGTATGTTCCCTCAAGGCGCAAGTCCGAATAGCATTTAACCCTGGTTGTAGATCAACCCAAGTTTAACTAATCAACGTCTTGGTAGAAGAAAATGTGGAAGAGTTGTAAATATTCAGTTTAAAATCATTAAATTGGTCACCAAAAACTTGAGTGAGATCACTAAACCCATGGAACCTCATATCAAATTGGTGCAACTACACATGTTATGCAAATTATTACCCTGTGTGCGAATCTTAAGCATTTTGGTTCCTTTAGTTCTTTTGTAAACGTACGCCATTACATTCGATGACAAGGGTAATTTTGTTTCATCTGTATCCTCGTACAATAGAGATATAAAGTACTAAACTTAAGCTGCCTTACTGAGGGTGGTTACATCTAAGGTTAGACACAAAAGATAAGGACGTATAATCAAATTGATTGGACCTAAAAGCGTATCGTTGTTTCCTCATGATAAAATTAATTTCAGATTTACACTGCCTATTATTTCATACATTTATAAGAGTTAAACGTAAAACATAAGTGAATATATTACTCAAAGATAAACCATTTCCTGTAGACGTTAGTCATCGCTATCTTACATCGAAACCTGCTCCGCTTCGACTGCTGTACCAGCAAGAGTTGAGCGGGTTGCGTCAGGGCGCAGCGCAGGCTGCTGCCTCTCGGTTTTATCCCGTAATGCGGAGCTGGTTTCTCGACGTAACGGCCGCGGCATCTCCGGAGCAGGAAGCCCAACGAATGGCCATCGATCGGTATCGGAATTTGATGTTCCACGGGGCATTACCGCCATCCGTGGGAAGCAACAGCAAGAACCTACACGTCTTGAACACCGACCACACTCTCCTTCGTCGCACTTACGATTCGAAGTTATCAGAACCTCCCCAATAAATACAGGACGACGTAATATATGTGCATTACATTCAGCTAAAATGCTTCAAACAAGAATAAATGAAGATGGTAATGTCTATGGTATTATCAGCAGAGAGACCACCAAATGCGATTCTGACTCTTTAGTGACAAATCTGTCAATTGCAGAAGAAATTCACCTTTGTTTTATAGTTTTCTTATAGTGATTTGTAACCTCAGGGAAATCAGAACCATGGAAACATTCTACTTCACAAAAAGTCTACTTCAGGGTTAAGGAACTTTCAGAACACTCACAGGGCTTAACATTAAATCATGAATTCACTTTTTGCCGATTTGAAGCTATCATTATAGCATAGGATCTGTTGCGTTTTCTTAAGAAATGGGATTGATTTATATTTAAACTGGTATTCAGGTAAAATAGATAATGGTCTCAAACTAGAGTTCATCGTAGCATCAATGATTCAAACAGTAATACTATTGAAAACCGTGATAATGATATCCATCTCTTCTGAAATACAAGATTTCATTTTCTCGTCTATTGTCTCATTTCGATTATCTTATTGCCATACTGGATGTCAATAAATTTAATGCTCTTAACCATATTGGACCTCAAACTACTGGCAAGCCGAAATTATTATAATAGAAGCAAGCAATTACTTCCAAAAATTATTGTAATCTTTTTTGCTTTACAATTTTGAGAAAGGAGGATAGAAATGGTCACATCTCTATTCCAAAGAATTTTTTAATAGTCTTGGAAGTACGCGACGCATACGTCTGACAGATGAGCGGTACACGAAGAGCAAAGTTTGAGAAATCTTTCTATAAACTATCACTACTGACTGATTGTATTTGATTGGGTTAAATGTTTATACTGTGAAATGAATGTTGCTCGTAACGAAATATTTTGCCCTTGAGGAATAATTCTCCAAATACGCTTCTAAAAACTTCTTTATCTTCCCAGCCCAGTTATTATCATCTGCTTATTTTATCCCCATAACTAAATTTAATAGTAAAAATATGAGAACTTTAAAAACATTTTGGGTACCGAAATGGCCATACGTAAGAAAAACCTACTTTACTACTCTTCACAGAATCTTCATTGGATGTAGACAGGCAGCAGGCGTTGTCCGTCTTATTATATGATACGGTAGATGTGAGTTGATACAGATACCTGAAGATGATCCAAGTGAAAAAACTTAAGAGATTATTCTACTTGTTTTCGGTTGGACACTGCTCTATTACATTACAGTAGACAGAATCACACATGAATGAAAATGCTGTTTCTGAGAAGTCGTATCGATCGTTTAGAGTATGCTAAGTAGCCCCAACAAGTCCAGGAACCACGAACTGAAAATTGAGATTTGTTTCACATTGTAGCAAAGTAGAGTCCTAGAATTGCACTTCCGTTCCGGATAGTCTTTGCGTTATTTCTGTAACAGCTGCGTGTTGTATAATTTCTGTTTATTAGTTTACAAAATGCTCGTGATTCTCCTTTTCGAATCCGCTGTCTCCGCGTTCAAGCCCGGATGGACTTATTTGGGCTTTCGAAACCACTGCCACTGCATTGTAGGTTGACTGCTCGTCTATTGCAGTCCTCAGAGGTGTACTGCGCTGTATGTGTGGCACGGATCCCGTCTCTTGGAATGTTTTAATGAGTTTCAGTACACCACTCTGTGTAACCCGTCCTCGCTCTGGGTGCATCAGATTAAATTCAGTGGCTGTGTTCCTCTATCCGGGGATACAACAAGCAGAATTACTTGGTTGCGCTCCTCTCTGTTTAAAAACGCTACTGAGCCTGCAAAAGAACAAACGAAGTAGTCGAGGTAGTATTTAAGCGAATTCACTTTTGGTTCCTGAGTTATTACATGACAGGGAAGAGATGACCGTGACCACAACTTGCAATAGATTTCAGGCGTAAGGGAGAGGTAAAAGTTTCTTCTGAAGATAAGTGCAGAAGGGCCTGGAATAAATAACCAAAGAAAATGCTGAACAATTTTTCAAGCTGATATAATTTAAAAGTTAAGATTAAAAAATAATAATAGTAGAAAGCTGGCGAAATTGCACACAAAGAATTTAGATTAAAAAAAAACTATAAAAATGAACAAAATAATTTTCACTGCGTCATATGCTAGATTGTAATTAAATTATAAGGAATTCTTTAAAATAGGTACCTTCGTCATGGTGTATAAATAATATTATGCTATTTATATGAGGGATATTTTAATTTAACAAACAAACTTTCTCGGAAATACAGAAGGAATAATTTTTTTATAGGAATCCAAAAAAGGTACGGAAAGTACATTCCAACATTCATATTAACAAATGTGTCCAAATTTATTTATTTCATAATCAGATAGAAGTTTTAAAGCTTATTGTAATCGAATCAAATGTATTCCGATTCTTTGCCAAACAAAGGCTGCAGTTATTTGTTGAATTGTACTAACAGGCTTTGATGAAATGTATTTCTAGGGATCGTTGCAAGCAATTTGAAGCATCACCATTGTTGACTAGAGTAAGATATGAAGAAGGCTAATGGCAAAAATGACTAACATTTTATTAGAGAATTTGGTTTCCGGTTGTTTCCCAGGCACTGAACTTCTTTGTTTCTCTATAAGCCCTCCACATTCCACAGTTTTTAACAGTTGTATTAAGATCATCTATCGAACGTTTTCAATTCTTCCTTATTCTGATTTAAATCCAGACTTGCGGCTTGTTTTCTAGTACTTTATACGGTACGCAATTAAATATAGCCTCCAATTTTCCTTATTATTTATCTGGTTTCTATCACCCTAGTGTATTTGGGCAGCATCTCCGGAAATACAGTGTTATTTCTATGTGAGACAGTTTCCCTATGTGTAGTAAAAGCTACATAACAATTCCAACCAACCTGTCTTCTAATGGGTACGAAGCTAAATTATGTTTTGAGTGACACTGAACCGAGTCTAGCAGATCGATACGTTCGAGTCCGCGTTTTTTTTTATTGCCTGTATGAATATCACGAATTGCAAATGACATAAAGTTCCCCCATCGATGGATAAATGCTTAATCCGAAGTACTTTACATTTGTTACTACGGTTAAATAACCGGCCATTGTTACACAAACTATCACTGAACATGTCTTTTATTCCTCAGTGTTCAAGTAAACTCATTAACTGTACATCTGTCTATCCGTCTGTTACATATTTAAATTTTCAGATTTTTTAATCCACAATTGGCCAAAAATTCGTAAAATAAAACTCAAATTTCATATTCATTCCCAGACATACGTTTTCCAAAATTGCATCTACTATTACTACTTCCACAGATACAGTGACCTGTTAGCATCATTTCAATCGAACCTAAGCAACTTGGCAAACTTGACAGCTCGCGATCGCGCAAACTTAAATAGGCGGTAGAGCATTCTCGACATATAGCATCATAAAACGCTTCTGACGGTTCCGGATCCCTAACAATCGATTCATACAATGGAAACAATACAAATACAATTAGAATCTATTCAAAATTACATTTAATCATGAAGAAACATGTTAAAATAAAAATAGATAATATTTACCGGTATTTAAACATAAAACTGACAAATTTAAACAATTCAAAATAGCCTAAAATCATATTTAAAACACAATGGCTGACACAACATTCTTAATTATAGTATTTTAACTATCATTTAACACATCAGACTGCTTGTAATCACATTACACTTCATTTAAACAGATTCTATCCATTCATTCATACAAAAAATAAGCAAATTTACAATTAATTAATGTTTATCTCTTTCTTCAAGACCAATTTGCTTAATTAATAAGAATGAAATTAACAGGAAACTGGTTGTGGGGGCTGTAACAAACTATAGTGATCATTCCTAAGTGTACCGTACTCCCAAAATGCGTAAATGAGTAATTTTAGCAATTCTGTTTTTTCGTTTGATAATTTCTCGACATTTTAGTCATTTTTATATCATTTCTTGGATTAGGTCATGACGCACATACGTAAATATGTTGTGAAACTACTTCTCTGAAAATTTTCAAACTCCTTAAAAACTATCCAGATTTTTAATTATTTTTGTGATTTAAATACACGAATCAAAATCCGATTTTACAATGTGAAGAACAGTTTAAAAATGACCAGTTAATATTTTTTTTAAAAACATTTTACAAAATAAATGTATATTGAATTCAGCTCAAAACAAAATGTACCACTTTTTTGTGAATGTGTTCGGTAGCTTCAAGCAGGTGCTTGCTGCTATTTTCATGTTATAATGCTCGCTACCGGTAGGATTAGACGGTATATCACCTGACGCTCAGAGTTTAGAACTGACAGATGCAGATAGTATAGTGCAAAGTTTCGGTGGAACGCTAAATAATTACTGCTTAACATTTCACGAAACGATGAAAAAGGATTTACTCGTAAAGTTAACAATCCTGCCTCCTTCAGTGCAGTTACTGTTAAAAGTAAAATCCGTCTTTTAGATCACTAAATTTTTTAATTGATAAGTTTCCTTTATTTTTCTCTGGGACTTGCAGCTGATTGATGTGAAGGTTATTTACACCGGAAGAGATAGGTGGAAAGGAACAGGAAGGAATTTGGCTCTTTTGAAGGAACCATTCCGGCATTTGTCTTAAGTGATTTCAAAAACCATCGAAATCTGGTTAATTGAACCGGTATTCGAACCCGCTCACCCACTAGTCGTGGTTGAAAGATTTCACAAAAACTCTTGAAGACTGGTCAAGGAAATATTGATATTTTATCAACAAAATAAGAAATCAGTCCTCTAACCCGTGTAATAGTGTTTTGTCGGCGACTGTGTTTAAGCGGAGTTCGCCGACGGGAGTAGCGCTGGCATTTAACGCTTTCAAATTGCCGCATGTGTGAAGGCGTGGCTTGCGGGGTTGGCTCTGCGGGGTGTAATAATCGCGGCAGCCCGCAGGCCATAATAAAGGTTTATGGGCTTTAAGTGTGTGTCATTATGTCGGGCGCACGTACAGTGGTAGCCACACCTCTAGCGCTCAGCTGGCGACTCTGCTCCAGATAATGGCCACAACCCCTGCTCTAACGATTGTTCCGCAACTAGCGACTGTATCGGCTTCAATTCCAATCTTACTCGATCTAACACTATTACCAAACTACTCACAGTAGGATCTATAGTAATACTCACTTTCATGCTATTGATGAAAAACTAGCAACCTTAAGCTTAGACACCTATATGATAAAAGGCTCAACTGATCTGAATTTTGACTTATTTGTTTTATGAAGTGCGTAAAACGCGTAAAATCTTCTCGAGCTTTCCACCGGGATAGCGCGTCAGTAAAAGTACACGGCGACGTTTCGGAGCCTGCCCCTGGCTCCATCTTCAGACGAAGTGTCGGATTTAGAAATAATCCCAGCTTATAAGCCCTTTGATTGCCAGGTAACGTCACAAAAGGCCTTATAAGCGGGGTCTCTTCCATAATTCAACACTTCGCCGGAAGATGGAACCAGAGACAGGCTCAGAAACGTCGCCTCTTATAGACGCGGTATCCCGGTGGAAAGCTCGAGAAGATTTTACGCAATTGACTCACCGAGAAAGCCTACATTCTTTCATTATTTTATGAGGTATCTGCCTACTAATATTCTCTTTTAGAAAAGTGTGTGCCAATAATACACATTAGTTTATAGTCCAGCCATTGTTTGGATCCTGGATATAGCTGGTTATAAAGACTTGCCACAACTCCGAAATGTAAAGTTTACGATTCAAAAGCAGCCGTAATCTAACCACAATCTACACTATTATTGCCGTTCAAAAATCATAACTTCTTTGACTCGAGCACGAATATATTCACTGTATCGTGATCTAAACTTGAGCCATTAGAACTATTTACAAACTGCTAAGATGCATCAGTAATAAAAATCAACTAATAATTACTATGCTCATTTTATGGTAATTCTAATTCAGTGTTTTGGCAATCCGTATCTCCGAACTTAGTAGAGATGCATATAGTTTTCTAATGCATACTTATTACGACCATGTATCTGAATATTTGTTATAAACATGTTATTCGTTTTTGTTATGTATATTAAATTCATAGGCACTTATCTAGAACGTTGGCAAATACAATATATCCATTTTATTTTCATTTTTGTTAACAGATTACTTTGTAAAAGACACTGAGTAATTTATCCGAATATTTCGAATTATTATTATAATGCAATAACAAAATTAATAATAGTTATGTAATAGTGATGCAAATTAACAACAGGGAATTGGTTGCTTTGACTTTCAATCATTGTAAATATGTGACTTTCTTCTTCTGTGTCTTGGATATCTTGAGCAGGGTAGTCTGATATGTACACCAGTAAATGAATCTAATAAAGTTCTGTCAGATCAAGAATTATAATCCGTAAGTGGATACTTCACTGAAAGTATAAATCAGTTTGCAGCAAAATTAATACAAACGTCTTTGATTGTATTGATTAAAACTTTCTACCAGGATAAGTCGGTGCGAAAGTTTAAACGTTTTTATGTGTTTTTTTTTCACAAGGCAAGACAAAAAAAAAAAAAAAAAAAAAAAAAATTACATCGTCAAAATTTCAGCAAGGTTTTCCATATTTTATAATTGCATTCCATGTTCGCCTTTTAATTACATTCCTGCATACTTGTGCCGTTATTTTCTAGAGTGAAAATTTTTAAATCCTGATTCAGAAAGAGAATCGTGAAACTTAAAAGTGTTCTGACAACTTAACGCATTTTTCTCTACTAATACCATTAAATCAGCATTGATAACTTTAATAAAAGTTATTGAAGTGCAGTAAACTATCTGAAAGTTCTTAATTTCATTATAAGGTTTTTTATTATTATAATAATTATCAAAATAAAGGAAAATTTTCAAAACTAAATATCTAAAACAATGCTTCCCTTATCTGTCTATTCTTTGTACAAAATTTGGCCAAGATTCGTTGTTGGAATGAGTATTTAATTTGTAGTCGGAAATTATTGCAGTTATTGCAATTTGGTGAACATATTGTAAATTAAAGTATGATGTCTCTCTGTAGGTTTAGTCTAGCCCAATTTACGCATTAGACTCCAACAAGGTCGTGACGAAACAGTTAGTGGGTGAGTGGTTAACGATCTGGCCTCTCATTCGACAGGACGACGGTTCAAATCCCCGTCCAGGCATCCAGATTTGGGTTTTCCATGATTTCTCCAAATCACTCAGGGCGAATACCGGGATGCTTCCTTTAAAAAAGGCCATGGCCGAATTCTTTCCCGTTCCTTGTCCCGATGTCGCCTCTAATGACCTCGACGTCGACGAGGCTTAAGGCAATAAGTAAAAAAAATGAAGTCCTCTATATTCTTATACCAGTTGTTAAATAGACGCTTCAGAATTCCTAAGGATCATCAAAATTGTTTAACTTGAATACCTGACAGAAAAATTTCAAACTTTATTACCTCCCACTGTTTAACAATCAGCTTAAGGAATCCATACTTATCTTGGCTTGGAATCCCGGCCAGTGCATCTCGAAATGTCTAATTAATAGCCATTCATGTTTTTCGCTGAAGCTCTTTTCTATAATAGTATACACAATGTCTTATAGCACCAAACGGAGTATATTATTATAACTTAATGTATTTCGGAATAGTTTGTAAATAATTTCCTGTAAAGTCGTCAGATGTCATCAGATTGGACCAATCGCCCTATTAATGAGAATCAACATAAAGGAGGTCAGTCTCGGTATACGCCTTGAATATTTCAACAATCCACAGAAAACAAAAATTTGATGGCATGAGCTAGGACCTAACGTGCGTCCTTTCTAGTACCAAATCCGAATTATATCTTTCAACTACAATCCTCAGAGATTTCCTGAGAAATCGTTCTCCACTTGTTGAACTATCGTGATAGTAAAACTTTGCAACAGACTACAGAAACTGATAGAGTAGTAATAAAAATATGAACAGACAAACAAAGCAAGCAAAAAACTATAACTCAAACAGGACAAAAATAAAATAAAAAACACAAACAACAACAAAACATAGAAGCGAAGCAAAAATAAATATATACACTTAAATGTACCGTATAATTCTTTTTAAATCTGGTTGTGGAAAAACTCCAACATTCACATGAATATTAAGCAACCCATATAAAAGTGATCAAGGGAACCAATAAGCAGAAATATGTAAGAAGCTACATCTCAATTATATCTTAAAAAATAACACTTTGTAACAGCCCTCATACCTGAATTTTGAATAGTATTGTACTGTATGAAGTATTTGTAGTGAGCTAAAGTTTGCTTGAATATGATATGGTATGTTTGTTTTGTAATTTCTTGTAAATCAGTGTATATAGACTTTGTTTTATGAAATAAAATTATTTAAAGTCCATTTAATATGTTTAAGAACCGAATGGTGCAAGAGAATTTCTTAAATGTTTGTAATTCCATTTATTAATTCAAGTTGTGATGTCTACAGGACAATTTTCTACAGTTTGAGATGATTTCTGCAAATAATTTTGTGTTTAAGTATCTATAATTACCATTTCTGATCATTTTGTAATATTGTTAATTAATTTTGTATTAATTCCGATTGCTTTTAATATGTTTGATTGTTTGAGTGATTGTTAATGTTCGAGAAATATCTGGCGGATGCCTTTGAAGAATTCTCGTAATTTCGATAGAGACTATATAAACAGATCGGCTGGACAGATTCATTCAGTATTCAGTTTTACAGAGAGATTCATCCAGTTAGTTTTTCAAGTTGAGTTCACTGAGATTTTATTTGCGACACTCAGAAGTGCATCTCTGTATTGTATCTATGCTTGTGAATATCGCTGACTTCGTTTTGAGCAAATAAACAAATCTTCAACATAACCTTCTGGTGTACATTTTAATTAATCAATATATATAAATTAAACCAACGAAGAACCTAATAACTTGATCTGAAAGGTTGCGCGCATTCCACTGGAGTCACTTTATTCCCCCGATGCACTGAAGTCAGTGAACACACGAAGAAATCACAATTCGTGACTCTGTAATCGATTTGTCCGGGAGGGAACAAAGAGACAGCACGAATTCCAAGGAGAGGAATAAAGAAGGAAATAGTGGCACGGAGAGAGTTGGGGGGTGGGGAACATTGGCCTCAAACCCATAGACAGAGACTGGAAGACAGAATGGAGCAACTGCCGCGTAGAAGAGGAGAAACCAGGTTACCGGGTCACAAATCCTGTGTCGCTTGAAAGAGCCTCCTCTGCCGTTTGGGAGTCAGACTAGGGCAGAAAGTAAACACAAACGAGGAAACAAAAGTGGAAAACAACACTAACAAGCCGGTTTTAACCGAGCCTAATTCCTATTTTATGATTTAAATGAAACTCGTTATTATATTTATTATATCTATATGTTTGGTGAAAGAGTTTATCCTATACTATAAAAAAAGTGGGTACTGTGTCTGTGATTACAAGAAAGCAAGTTATTCGAACATTTTAAATTAGCAAACCCAAAGTGACGTTTTGTAAAAGGGTCATCTCCCGTAGCTTCTGTCTAACGGTATTACTGGGTTTACAAGTCATTTAATTGTTATTTGTTCAAAAAGGGGTCCAATATTCAACGATACATTTCTTCAATAAGCCCCCAACACATAGGTATTAAATTTCTAGCAGGCGATAAGATTAAATTCAGGAAAAGATTGATGGAATACTGAATTGACTCCTTTTATTCCATCGAATAATATATCTCTAACCTATCAACAAAATAACTGCTAGTGGTTTGTGTAAATATAGTTGATTTAATTAATAAATATATTAGGCTGTAACTGTACATCTTTTGGTGTAATCATCTATTTTGTTATGCAATAGTTTATCTGTAAGTTAATAACTTTCCACGTCCCACAGAGCCATTTGAACCATGGAAAATAAATGTATGCTATAGTATTACGTTAGAACAGGAGACTAAGATTACTGTATGTTGATGTAATATCGAGTTCTCGCTCAGGATGAAAATTTAACTAAAGAAAGAGCGAAACCCGATGCCGAATTTTCAAACTGCTCTTCCGAAAGATAAGAAGACGAAACACATCGATAATGACGTAGCCCATACTGTCGATACACACTGCGGCTAGAGCCAGGAATTATACCGTTGTCTTTGGAAGGAATTGCGGTTATTGGAAACAGTGCTACACCATCTCTACCATCTCGCTCGCTGTTTACCGGCTCGCAAAAATCGCCGTTAAGATTGTTGCATAAAACTTGCATACGGACACACACTTATGTTGGGAGTGGTTTGGTGGCACAGTAGTTAAGGCGTCTGACTGAAGATCAAAGGTCCGATCGAATACCGTTTCGCCTGGTATTTTCAAATACCCTTTCCCTCTGGCAGTCCTTGCTGTATAATGTTTTGAGCGCTAGAACGCTTCCTCGATTCAGATTTCCCGTTAAACTGGAGGTTCCCTACAGCCGGTAGTGTTATCATATTAGTTTAAGGCAGGGGTGGTATGCGCACCCAGTAAAAACCCTGTCATCAGATCATTACGACCAGAAGAATCTTTTAGATATATTGGGACAAGCTGAGTACCTAATATAGAGTGGCACTTGTAACGTTGTGCAGTGCATACGATAGCATTATACGCTGTGGTTTTGATGAATTTCTTAACAGTATTTTCTATATCAATTACGAATGAAAATTGGGAAAGATTTTGTGTCATTAGTCTCTTTAATGGTGGTGTGAATCTAAATGCTGATGTTAGTGACGAACATGGTGATTTTTTCGGTATATGTGTGGTGAAAATTTTATAATTTCAGAGGAAAATTTTTTTCTAGTAACATTAGGCGTCAGTTCCTAAGCCGGGAGTAGACTGATTTCGGTGGTTTTAAAAAAACCTTCTTGATAATAGCAGTTTTCATCAAATTTTACTTCCAATAATAATAGGGTGTTCAAAAATACGAAGTCACATTTTCAGGTGGTCTTTTTACGAAGCTTTGTTGAAAGTATCTTATGGAGGATTACAGCTAATCAACATTCTTGTTTGTGATTACTTTCCACTTAATTATCTGCGTTATATTCCTACGTTCCTAAAATATGTTAGTAAAAATTCTGGCTTGAAGCACTGGTCGGACCATGCAGTCGGAAGGACGCAGGATTCATCCTTGATCTAGCCATTCTGATTCTATTGTCCAAGCTTCCTCGAAATAACTTCAGTCAAATACAGGGTCGGTTCATTTTTAAAACTCAGAGTAGATTTCCTTGCCATTATTTGCTTTTCCCATCCTCTTCCCTTTATCTCCTGTCTCTAATGACCTGTTCCTCAATGAGCCGTAAAGCACTAATTATGAAATAAGAAATGTGAAAAAATGCCTCATTATACCCCCTTAATTAGCAAGTGACGATCCCTACACTTCGTTAGCTTCTTGATTAGCAGAAAAAATTGTTCTATTACTAGTGTATGCTTTCTCTAAGTAAGAAATATATATATATATATATATATATATATATATATATATATATATATATAATGCCAATGCACCTGATTAAAGTCTTCGAGTATTATTTCTTTCCTCCTAGCGTTAGAAGAAGAAAAAGCGAGATATTGAGTGACAAACAAGTTTATTTGACACAACACTTTATTATTTATGTGGCCTTTTTATGCTTGGAACCCACGTGGTGCGTTGTGCGCTGTAAGGTGTCGCCGTGCAAGGTAGAGTAGTTATAGATTAAACCTAAGTAATACCTTATTGGCCGCGATAGTAAATATGATTACACTTTTTTTTCTTAAGCATCTAGACCAATGCTGGAGCGATACACGATTTTCTGCAACATTTACTGCACAGTTGGAAAATAAATTGACTTATGAACATTGCTTCTACTGTTACTGGACGCAAGTATAGAGATATTACCTTAGTATTTGAAACAACTGGACTGTACAATGCGCCACTCGGTTACTCATCCAGCAAGAGAGTGATATGGAAAAGAGCTTCTGGTGATTCTGATATGGTTCAAGCAAACAACGTTTAATCGAAGATGTAAATAAGTGGATAATTTATACATGGGACAACGATTGGTTCTCTTGGGTCTGCGGATAGTGGTTAGGTTTGCGGCATCATTTCGTACAGCCTTGTCATCCGCTACTTTTTTTTTAGCTTTACATCTCGTGTACGTTTAGTTCTTTAAAGGCGATAAAGCACGGAGGGGGAGGTGGGGGGCGTAAGGAATGGGAATGAATTTGCCTATAGCCTTTTAAAGGAATCATCCCGGCATTCACCTAGAGTGATTTGGGGAAATCATGGAAAACCCAAATCTGGATGTCCGGAAGGGGATTTGAACCAGTGTCCTCCCTGATACGAGGCCAAATTCTCTTCCACTTTCATCTTCATTTCCTAAAACACTGGATTTATTTTGTTTGCCACGTATCATACAACCATTTCTTACACATCATTCCTGAACGTAAACTTCATCACTTTGTTGCATAGTAAAATTTCTCCTTTCAACGATTTTTCCATAAATCTTTAAAATATTTGCAATTGTTTTTCCAACAGCATATTACATCAACATTCAAACGTTTGCATCTCTATCTGTCTCTAGTGCAAATTAAAGGTGAGCTCGATACGAACAACAATTTTCGCCTCATTGTTTTTCATTTCGTCATTCAACAATTTTTTTTATGTTCGTAGTCTTTACTACCCTAGGTTATAGACATACAACAAAATGAACCGAAGAATCGCTACAAATGCCAAAATATTTACACGAAATCGTATACTGCAGTGCACAAATATCTCTTCGCTACCGTAATTTCTTCCATCATTGTTTTCATCAATCTCTCAGGACAGATATTATGTCATCTAAATATCTTTATTCCATTTTTATGCTTCCACACATGGCAAAATTTTCTCCTGTTCTATGATATACTACATCATTTTTTATGTTCTCAGCGTATCTATAAAATCCATATGTATCCCCTTTGTTCGGAGTTAGTCTCTATTTCTCTCCAGTCCATGTTTTACAATCATTTACGGGAATACTTAAAACTGTCTTCAGTAATATTTTGTTTGTTGCTTGTTCTTCTTGTTGAATAACGTTACTGACACCCAGATCCTAATTCTTATTTCCTTATTGCTTCTATTATGTTTCCTAAGTAAATTACATAACATCCTGTAGCGTTGGAATGTTAAGTATTAGCTTCACTTTGTAATATTCACCGAGTCAGGTTGATTAACGGTGGCCTCTCAGGTCTATCATTCAGAGATTGTGTGTTTGATTCCTGGTGTGGCTTATTTGACTTTTCAATGGTTACCCGAAATCACTTCAGCTGAATGTGGGGACGGTTGATTCTTAACGTCATGGCTGAATTTCTTCTCGTGCCTTGTCCTCCGTTCTTTACCGGCTATAATGACCTAGTACTCGACGATCCGCAAGACTAAAAATCAATTTTCATTTACACCACTTACAATTATTTTAGTTGTATCGTTATTTATTTACATTACATCCTTTTCCCGTAATTTGCTCCGTCTTTTCCAGACTATTATTCTGATTATTTACGCTTGCTCCGAGTACAGTAGTCTCATCTGCATACTTTATTTTATTTATTGTTTTCCATTTGTATTTTCGTTCCAACACGCAATATTCCCTATTGCCATTCAGAATATCTTGAATATGCATCAACTATTGTAGGAAACAATAGTCCTTACTGCTCCTATGTCCCTTGCCTACTCTTCTTCTTCTTTCGATTTGGGCCTAATCTGGACCACACATTTTCTACCCCTTCCAGAATTTTTTCATTCTTTTGGTGAGTTTACTCCTTATTTTAACAGACCAGGTGTTCCTGGCTTTGTACTTTGTTCCAAGAAACTTTTTAATGTATCAATTTTAATTTAAAACACTCTTCGATTTTCTATTGCTCCCAGTATTTTCCATATCTTTTTTCGTCTCCTCAACCCATTTTGTTTTTTCTTTTAATTTAGTGAGGTAGTCAAGCTATTCTCACTCATTCTCATAAAGAATCCATAAAATTTCTGCCTACTTTTACATCGAGTCTGTAATTTTCTCTACTTGTCTATTTAGAGTTTCATTTTCCACCTTCCATCGGGTAAGGTCTCTTCCTTCCGCAGATCCTACAATTGTCCTTTGTATTTTCCTCTCATTTTTCTCAAAATCAATTTTCTTGCTCAATAATAGACATTCAGAATTGCTGTCGTATAATGTCTAATCGTTTCTTTATAGAAGATCGCTTTCTTTTCGTATCTGTTTTATTTTCGGCTACATGCTAATTACATCTTTGTAGCACTTGCTTTATTCCCTACTACAATTACTGTTGGTTCACTTTTGCATCAGTTCCAAATAAGTCTTCGGTAGCTGAAAAGAGAACATTGATTTTATATGTGTAAATCGGGTAATTTTTCTTCTGGTAAAGGAGATGACGAAACTAGACGTTTATGCATAATATTCATGCACACAACCATAAATTATAGATGAAGATGTCAATTGTTAATAGACTGGAACATGCATGTTGGTGAACGCGTGACTACCGTAAACCAGTTGATGCATTATTCTGTTTCCAAACTACAAACTTCTCCCGTGTTTTCCGTTCAGCGTAACACTTGTGCTCTTGCAGCCATCCGCGAAGAAAGCTCGTAGAAAGTGTTTGGTGCCTTTACCTCGCGATACACGAAGCCTTATCATATCGCGCGCCCTTTTACGACCTCCGGTTCCTTTTTGCCAGCAGGCGAGCGGCGTTTGGGCCAGGCGGGATAAGAGTGGGTTAGTGGGAGGGGAGTGGATGGTACGGCCACCACACCGCCCAGAAAGTGGGACGAGGTTATCACTGTCCAGATAGATAGACCCCTGCAGTGCAGGCCACCAGGCTAACTCCTTTTCCGATGAGGACGGGCGAGTGCTGTAGCAGCCGCGCCGCGCCTCCCGCGGCTTTCAATAACGGAAACATGTGCCTGCCTGCCGGACGCACGGCGTAGAAATAGACGGCGGCGCTTGGCGGGGTGCGCGCCTGCAGGCGACCACACCAGCGAGTCCAGCCGTGGGGAGGCAACATACACAACAAGCGACTACAGTGAAACGGGGTACCACGATGGCTGTTCAATAACTAAGTTTGTTACGTAGCAGCTATCTAAATTATATTTAAATGATTTATTCTGATCTGAAGTAGAACCAACGTAGTCCAATTACAAATCACTCAATTATCAACTTATTCAGTTTGTTTTGCATTAAAAATGTTGGAGATATCATATATTAATGAGAGAATAATTTCAATTGCTTTATAATTAGTATTCGCAACAGCAACATTCTTAAGATAATTTGCATTATTTATCCGTATTTGAAATCGTTGTTTTTTTCACGAAATTTCGTGTGGGTTTGGTAAGGGCTTGCGTAAAATTCTACATTGTTAAATTAAGAAAATCGTCCTGCGTGGTGAATTCCTCTACAACTTTTTTAAAAAAAAAAAAAAAAAAAAAAATTTGATAATCTCACTGTGATTTGGCATTTCTCTGGAGACTAGAGCTTCATGTGCAGGAGAAGACTGAATTATTTTAATCAAGCTCAAATCGTATTTCATTGAGTTTTTATACCTATTAATGTGGTTTTGCTACAATATTCAGATAATATCAGGAATCAATAGGAACGCTTTGATGGATGGATAAAATCACTGACGTCTAATATAACCTGAAACTAATGGACCAATTAATAAATTACATTATTGTGTAAAACATTTGATTCCGTTAATTTAATTTAATTTAATTGCAATGGAGCGCATGCTCCGGTAGTAATTTCCCTACACACACATCTTTCCCCTTTCCTGTACCCACCTACATTTTCCCTCTACAAATTTTAACTTTAAATTCTTTCAACGTTTTTGGTAAAATATTAATCATTTCCCTTGGTAACTTATTCCAATCCCTGACACCATTACCTAAAAAAGAGAATCTACCCACACTCTTGTGCCTGAAATCGAGTGCCAGCTTGTGGTCCTGGTCATCTTTTCCCTTCCATGCACTACTTTTCATACCTAAACCAATAGCTTTCCATGCCTCTCTCCTATACGTCTTGTACACTCCCATGACCCTCTTCACCATCCTCCTGTCTTGCAATGAATCCCATTCCAGCTCATTTATCATATCAATTAGTGATTGTATTCTGCGATATTTTCCAGAAACAAATCTGGCAGCCATTTTTTTTCATTTCTATGATTCCATTGGATTTTCCTAGGTATTTACTTTTACTGTACAGTTCATAATTTTTATGAAACCTGAACTTGCTATATCAGTATAATATTAAGTAACAAGATTGGGGTTTAGTTTCAAATTTCTGGTGTAATTCCAAATTGTTCACACTTCGTCATCAAAACTTCGAGCTTGATAGCTATGGCTTCAGGAATGTTTCAATCTGATCTATTTTCAGTTTTCCTTCTGCATTTTTCACATGTTATATCCCCAACATCTAAATTTAAAAGATCTCTGTATTATTTGCAAAGTAGGACACTACAGATAATTCTGTATAGTTTTTCGCCAATCATTGGTCTTGCAGCACTAAATTCTGATGACCAAACATTCCCATACCTGACGTCATGTATGCCATATTACTGGTTCTGTATTCAGATAATGATTCCTGATTTTTACAGATACTGCAACTGTCCACAGTAACAATATATACATTTAAAGCTATTGACGATGCTGCGTATCACAATAATTTGCGTAAAACAACAGTGATTCAAAAATATTTAAGTGGCTTCTACGAAAAACGGGTAATAACTGAGTTACGATTCATAGACATTATGAAGATTGGAATTTCAAGATCACTGTATCAAAACTTCAAACTTTTCCTTTAATTTATATTTCATATATGGTGTAAGGATAATTAAGTATCACCTATATCGAAATTATACCAAAAGAAGTAAGGTTTCTATCAATTATCACCAAAAAAACTAAATAATGAAAATACTAGAGAAGTCCTGTTAAACGTTAGTGAAGTTATGCATGGAAAACGATACATCTATTCCACCATTAGCAGCAAAAATTCGACCTGAAGCGTAAATTTCTAATAGCAATTGATTACAACTAGTTAAATATTGCAAAAAATTGAAATTTTTTATAATATATCTAACCAGAAAACGTTATAATAAAACATACATTTACAATCAGACTACGTTACAGCTTTTCCAAAATCCTTCGTCTAATAATGCTTATTAAACGATGAAAACGGTGAATATTAATTTTAGCTTAGAATTAAATCTAAATTAAGTATGTTCGTAACATATTATTCCAAAAATATATAAAGTAGTTTAACAAATCTTAAAAAGAAGTTTAACAATTCTTAAATAAACAATGTTCGTTGAAAGTCAATCGTTAGTAAAAAGCATCATGTATTTCTGATTATTTACCAATATAGTCGAAGAATTTGGGGAGTAGGACACATTCCTTTTTGGGTGATCGTATCTTGATAAACATATACTGCGTATAGATGTTCATAGAAACATTGACATAAACCGTACGACCCGATTAGATAAACGAGATGAACCTATGCCCCTCGTGCGTTTACGCATAAGAGCCACAGAAAAGTAATATCCCACCCCACTGGCCCAGCTGTTTGTGGCACTGTGATGGTGCTCGGGTTTAATTGCTTCCATTTCTAAGAATGGAAAAATTTTTCTTTCTAAGACTTGTTCCGTAGTGTAGAAGAAGTGGTGGTACACAATTCCTAATCACAGATAGTGCATAAAAGTACTGTATTAAATTTCAAATCTCTCCGCAGTGCATATATAGAGTAGCATTCAGCACTGTTGACAGTGATTCGTTCGTCAGGTGGGAACATTTCGCTTAGTTACTTCGAAGGTATTCAAAAAATTCATACATAATTATGTAAACTCATATCTGTTGAATACTCACTATTGTTGCTGTACAGGGAGTATGGCGGGTTCTGCAGAGGTGTTTGCTTTCATTTGGGTAAGAAGTGGAAGGGCGAGATATATCTCGATTTATAGAGGAGGAAAAAGCTGTAGTAATCCTTGTCCTAGGGGTTCCATTGGACACTGCTTTCGTTGTAGGGGTCTATCAACTGAAGGCATTTTTCTTCTGTCCATTCACTCATGACGCTTGAGGTTACTGGTATGGTCGCAGCGTGCAACAACCTTCACTGTCGACGTCCACGAGCGAATCGTCGGTTCGCTGCGAATGCAACGCGTTCCGCTCGTGGCAGGCTCGCGAGCCATGTACACACTACGGTTCACGGTAACAGTAACGTGCAACGGTTACAGTTACAGCGCGATTGTGAGTACGCGGCTTTAGGCTAGATGAAATTTTAATATAAATAAAATGACACTTCCATCATTTAGATGCAAGGTGTAATCATGCAAGTTTAATTTTCCCAAGGAAAAACACACGGGGGAACAAAAGATTATAAAAATAAACAAGTAATAGAATTCCATTACTTTTTCGGGATTCGCACTGCTTTTATCGATGAGTTACCACCGACGTTACGGCGCCCAACGTGGCGCCTTCATCAGTGCTGTTTAGTAGTGAAGTATCATTTGCGACGGTTTTCACTCCACTCCGTCGTTTATCTTCAAGTTGAGCTAAATGTTTTGGTGACCGGTAGCGGTTGTCAGCTGTTCCATAGATGTTGTTGTCGTTGGAGATTTTGTATTGCGATTGTCCATGAGCGCACATAATAAATAGGTGGAATATTTGATTAATATGGCGACTGCTAAAAGCGTAAAATACTTTATAAGTAATAGGATTATAAATTTTATTCGAAATCCGTAAGAAGATAAGGATAGATATAACAGGGCACAGATATTGTGATATGCACCTGCTCCCCGTGGACTTGGAGGAACTGCAGACTCCGCATGAGGTGTGACGTAAAATGCAGACTGGATGTGTCTGGGCCGCGCTACACTGGTTTGCAGCATCATTAAGAAGTACGTGAGGAAACTTGATGCGGCGGCGGCGGCAGTCCTAATGTAAAGTAGATTAGCTTTATCTGGCTCCTTGAGGGCCGGGCGCCACGTACAGCCACTAATTCTTCGCACCGCACTCGGCGCGCCCTGGGCTGCGTCCAGAGTTTCTTTCGCTCCTAAACGGCGGCGCAGAGATAAATGTCCCTCGCTCGCTCTGAATGCCGCCCCAAATAACGTTCGCACTCGTTTCTCCGAGTCGTGCCGCGCCGTGAAAAAGTGAACCGAGTTCTCACTGACCTACTTAGATATTTAAATGTCGGCGAAAACGACTTAGATATAAGTGCGTGCTTTCGGATTCCCATCTCGTCGCCGTATGTCTTCTGCGAGACCCCTAACACAGTGGTTGCATAATTTGTTCTATATTGCATTAGAAGAGAACCACACGTTCTTCAGCTTAATCTCGCTAGCAGTATTCGCGGCACGGAAGCATGTTACATTTACGAAACCTAATTTTCTTCTTGCGTATAATCTACACGAGGATTTAAAGCTGCCTTAGAATTTGCCGAATTACTTTTTCCTTTCTGTACGATGAATCTTCTGTTCAGCCTATCTTTATATGTTTCTCACTTTCATTTTAAGCCATGCTGTGTGTCGTTCTCTCACAGAATTGTAGCTCTAAAACCGGTAAGTTATGTCTTCAAAATTGCACCCTTTACCTTTTTATTGACAAAATCTCTAATATCGTAAACAAATATTTGTAAAATTATATTTTTTTAAAGATTCCATAACAACAATGTATATATGGTTAAGAGGTTGTGAAACTGTTATTTTCACTCGACGTTAAAGGAGTAATTAAACGTAAAATTTATCAATTTGAGACTATTCTTTTTTCAGATACGTTTCGGAAACATTTAAATAGCAATCTGAAATTTCTCGAAAATACTAAAGATAACCCTTATTTAAACAAAAAATACTAACATCTAATATATTACTATTTTTGAAACAGAAAAATATTATTTTTTTAGATTAATATGCCTTACATTAATACTACTTCAGTGAAAGTATTGGTAATTCACAGTGTACATCTTAGCAGCTGCATTAAATATTATCTATGTTATCAAATGATTCGCTACATTTTCGCTGCATAGACTCTACAGTCCTTCCTATGTACGTTTCGACCTAGACCTCCAGTCTTCTTCAGGCATCAAGCTAACTGCAGAGTCTCAGTCTGTAATAAATCCAGCAGATTCCACATGTGGATTGGGTGAAAACGTGAAAAACTATCATCAAATCGTAAGGCTGCAATAGTTTATTTTATTTATTTCTATTTACAACTTTTTGCTAGTGAAAATAGGAAAACCTTTATCACAATCTAAGAAACCCTTTATTCAACAGAATTCAAAAAGAACTGACTGAAGACCAAACAATTGAAAACAGCTTTACCGTTGTTGGCTATGCAATTGTTATAGTTCTCTGAGAACTTTGTCCGATATTCGTTACCTATAGATCAAAGTAATTTCAACTAAGGTGGAATTCTTAAAATATATAATTTCTTTATGGAACTCATGCTTAATTTTAGAAACTATAACATAAATATGATTTCAACTTCGTTTGAAGAAGTTACGATAATTGTTTTAAAGATTAAGGTAGGTAATAGTAATTTGGTATTTTCGTGAAAATGATACTCGCTTGATTTTCAAGATCTTTAATTCATTATTCATATTTGTCATACATTTATACAAATTTTGCATATATATTTTTATTTCAAAATTCTTAAATGCCTACAGGGGTTACAAATATACTTGTTAATCGTGTTGGACAGCTTTTGGACTGATTTACATATAATTTTGTATTTCGTCTCTTCTTAACCATGGGAATTTTCACTAACAAGGAAACGAAACATTTAAAAGAATCGCCATACAGTATTAAATTATATAGGAAGGTGTAGCTTTTAATCCAGTTCACAATGTTTAAAATTGATAATCTATTAAAACTACCGCAAGTGAGGTGAACACGCAATGCGCTTTGAACAGTTATATTGTACATGATGTCACTGCTGGTGCGATAGATGGAGGGAGTTGTGGTTTAATCGAAATTTTATCTTGCGCATACTTGCAGTCAATACAACAATACCCTAATATCATTTTAGATAAGCATTTCTCGAAATGTAGCAAAGATTTTTAGGAAAACTAATTCGATACACAACTTTTCTCGGTAGACACCCCCACTTACGAGTAAAGAGACGTACAGTATATAGCATTTACGTCAAAAGAAAAATATTTGCATCTTCTTTGGGAACGTCCATTAATTACGTGGGGTGAAATAGGAAGGGGTGGGTCCAGCAAAATCACACAAAGGGACCGGGGGGGGGGGGAGTTGACAAAATCCTCACTTTTCTTTTTAACTAATCGAAGAACAATAGAGTGAAATGCTCTGTCTACTCTCGTCTCTAAATAAGCTCTTTTTAATGAGAATATTTTGAGTTTAACTTATTTAATTAATTACTATGAAAATAATTCCATGGACGCCATTCCAAAAGAGGAAGTTTAAAGGAACAGAATTCTGCCTTATATTTGAATGTTAAAATGAAGAATTTATTTAAAACCATCGACTTTTATTTTATCATAAACAATTGAAACATATTTAAAAATGAAGTTTTACAAAATTGACACACATGATATTTAAGGATGGATTCTTGAGTTCTGTACCAGAAGGACTAACATTCGTTTATCAATAATTCATCAAGTTCCACGGCTAGCTCACTGAAGTCAAATATATGTTGGGAGACGCAATTAGCAATTTTCACTGCTCTGAGGGTCGTACTGGGCGTTTAAATCACTATGGCAGCGAAGTTTCAACACTTTTCAGTCAGAAGGGATGGTACATTACCATGTGCAGTCCTCAGTGGTGCTGCAGCATCCACACATACAAATAAAAAAACTTTTCGCATCAAACAACACTGCTCGCCACCTGCCACGTTCTGCCGCAATGTCCGCTCTCTTGGAAGCATCAGCATACCGTGAGGTAGTCTCCCCTACCCCCCTCTCTTCCCTGAACGGACATTCTTCAAGGTCTTACTATTGTGTGTCTCCCGCCAGACGACAAGCCGCCACCAACCTGAAGGAGTCCTTTGTTACCGATTTCGATGGCTGTAATCATATTCACTAAATGCAGATCTTAGCATTTTTAATCGTCCCTTCTAATACAACATGTGGTGACTTTTTGAGATCACCACAAGAGCTAAAATAATATTAAAAAGTCTACAAAATCACTTTCGATGTCGTCAGCAGGGAGGGGCGGTTACTCGATATCTCACCTCACCATTCTGGGAGGGGGGGGGGGGTTGCCACCAGATCTTACTAAATCTCAACATGGGGGGGTGGGTCCGAGTTTCCAAAAAACACCTCACGTAATTTATGGACGCCCCTCTTTCTGCGTATTAATAAACTGTCGTGAACTGTTACGCTATATTGTATCGCTCAATCAGTGCCAGAATTCGGCGCGAACCGCCGGATCTGTATCGCTGGGACTCCGGTCCACTGAGGAAGCCCATCGGGGATGGAGCGGCGAGATCGCTCATCAATCAGCCGTCCCCTCCCCCTCTCAACACATGGCCGAGCATGCGTTATTTCCGCCAACTGAACCAGCCGGCAATGGCTGCGAGTGGACGTGGCGAGAATATCGCTTCTGCAGGATCATCCATCTGACGGCGCGGACAGTACGCTGATCACAAGAGATAGGCTGCTCCGGCGGTGATCAACGCGAGCGTTTGTTTCGGCGTCTGACACCACACTAACAAAGACAACAGCAACTGAGGTTTTTTCTTTGGAGTGGTTTTGTTTTACAGAAACCTCTTGACACTGTTGCATAGCACCCCGTCTTAATGAAGATGCGAGAGTCTAGAATGTTGCAATCGATCTCTGAATGGGTGCTGTAGGATTACAAGTGTTCGCTGTAAATACAAATGTTATAATAATAGTTAGAACGCTGTTAAGGTAGTATGTGTAGTATGTGTAGTCTGTATGTGTAGTCCCAGTGTTATTCTTGTGATAAGTGTGATCTATTGCCGATGTGTCGGAGGACTCTTTGTGTTGTCAGACAGACGAATGTGGTGGTGTCAAGCTATGAGAATTATGAGGGAACTATTCGAAAAAAAAAATGTGTCTAACATGTTTCTTTGAGTAGGGAAGCTGTTTTGTCATTGGTCAACGAATAACATTAACGACCGCTGGATGTCAGGTCATAGATGGTATGAGATTGTTGAACTGATTCCAATGCAAGGGACTGCGTGTTATAAGACCAGTATTATACGTGATAAATGTTAAGATGAAGGAAATTAAAATGTTTTGTTAGTTTATGTAATGAACTTATAAATTGTTCAGACTACGGAGAATGTGGATAGTGATAAATAAATATTGTAATACAAGAAGGAGAAGCATTTGAGTATTGAGTTTTGATGGAAACGGTTATATACGAGATTAATTTTCAAAATTTTATTTTAGTTTTTTTAAAATAATATAATATTAAATGTTATACTTCAGTTGGTAGAACTTATTAGATGCAAATAAAGACCATAATAGGTAATTGTGAGAAAGGAAGAGTAACACCATAGAATCAATACTGTTACAGAAAGTTAAAGTAGTTTGACGTCAAGAGTTATTGAGCTGACTCATTAGTGCCAATTTCATACAATTTAATATACGTGAAGTATTCTGTCTTAAAGGTTCTTAAAATCTGATTGTTAGTTTTGGTCGTCGCCACCTTCGTCTCATGCTAACTGAAAGGCAGCAAAACTCATCAAAATACTAGTCAATAAAATTGGCTAACCTATTGTCAAGCCCAAAAATAGTATCTATTATTATCGCAATTTATTTACTTAATTGAAAAGTAGCAGTATGTCGGCTTAGAGGGCGATGCTAAATTGGGCGTCCTTTAGGGAAGTGGTATTGGGTTACTTCTATTTCCGATACTGACAAATAATCCTCATACAATGTTTTATTTATTTACGTAGGGCTTTGACGATCGTTGGCGTCGCGGTCATTACAGCGTGGAGATGATCTGAGAGCAAAGAACAGGTGGAATTCGACTGTCTTTTGAAGGAACCAACAGGGCAGTCATAGCGATAAACCATCCAAAACTCAATTCTGCATGGATGCAATGAGATGCGAACCCGTAACCTTCCCAATACCAGGGCTGAGCGTTAATCGCTGATCATCCAGGCTCATTAAGACAACGTTAACTGTCATTTAAGATTGTTTTTGTGGCCATGCAGTTTTGTATAGTAGAGATAAAAGTACTATTATTTGTTTAGACATGCTACACTTTTTCCTTGTTATTCCAACATCTATTTCTATACCATATAACCCAATTGAAGAAAGGTTTTGTCTGTACATTACTTTTTCTGCAGAAACTGAAATTGAAATGTACAGTATTAATGATAAAGATGAAAAAACCGTAAAATTGGAAATTTCTGTCTGTATATATGTATATTCGAACCGGTCAAATTCTAGGATAAAATTTGCCGCAGTGGGTACAGCGTTCAATGACATAGACTCCAAAACAACAGATTTTGAAATTTTTGACTGGCCACGAATGGATGAATTTTAACGATACTTCACATAGTGACTGCAATGTGGTCCATTAGCCTATAGGAATCTTGTAAAACTCCCTATGATAAAGAATCCAAAACTCTGAGTTTTCTCTATCTTCATGCGCATCACGGAAAACTAATTGGAGCATTTTTTATTATTTTTAAAAAGGCAAAAATTGATGGCTAATGGTAGCCTTGAAGATATAAAAAAACGGATAGTAAAGACTCCAAAATCAAAAGTACATATGTTGTTGTTTGTTCCATTCCTCATCACGCAAAAACGTATAGGACGGATTTTAACGAAACCACCAAACGTGGTGATTGATCTCTATCACTCTGGACTCGTATTTTGGAGGACGCGGGTTCGAATCTACATCCGGACATTTAGATTTCGGTTTCGGATGTTTTCCCGAATAACTCCAACCGAATGCCGAGATAATTCCTCCAGAATGTCATTTAACGATAGCTAATGTTACCTGGTAAAATATACGATACTGTTCACCCAGTTGGTAATACAGTTCCTCACGTAACTGTGGCTAATGAAGTAAATTTTGAAACTTTTGTCAATTCGTGCGTACATCTCGCAAAATTAATGAATGAATTTGGATGAAACTTCGCTTAATTTTAGCTTATGTCATCCGTTAACATATAAGATACGTTTATCTAGATCAGTAATATAGAAATTTTTATCAAAGTGTGCGCGAATCGAAGAAATGAATGTATTCTAGGAAAACGGCACACTTCGACAGCTTGTGTCATCAGTTAACATGTAGACTATTTTCTACCATACTTTTTTCATAAATGAAGACATGGTTTAACTCTTAATTTTTGTAATAATAGAATATATCAGATAAATAACACATAATGCAAACTTTCTTGCAGTCGAATAGTGTGCTTTGTGAATATAATTAAGGTAATTGACAAAGTCATTTAGTGGCTGAAGAGCACGACATGTGTGCTGCCAGCCCGCTTCCCCCATTAAGGGGGTTGAATGAAATGACAATAAATATATATATATATATATATAAGTCATTTATTTATCATTCCGTGAAACTCTACTGTTAAATGTTTAGGAGTAACGTTAGACAGACGGCTAACCTGGAAGAGACATATTGAGGACCTACGGAAGAAAGTCCTAATCAGGTTACAGGAACTGTACTCACTACTTAACATGACTAGTTCACTGGCTGCGACAACAGGAGTGACTACTGCAGTCTGGTACGTCCACTGCTTGAGTACGCGTGCCCAGTGTGGGGGTACGCGGCCAAGACAAACATTGTAAGACTACAAACTTTGCAGAATAGAGCCCTTCGAAGAGCTCTCCATGTAACAAAAAGATTCCCAGTTGGAGACCTGCACGCAGCCGCAGGAATACCACTACTGCGAGATAGGATACGACAGTTGGCCACATCCTTCTATAGGACAGCCCAAAGATCGCAGAACCCACTGATAGCACCACTGGGCACGTACTGCACATATTTCGACCGCCACAGAAGACCACTCTCCATTTTTGAACAAGAATAATTATTAAAAAAAAAGCAGCACCAGAGAAGACATACCGCAAGAAAAGTGACGGAGACGTATGAAGTTTGAAGGAAATGTCTTCGGACAACAACCTTCACCACAACCTGCCTGGAACTTCAGAAAGGCACTAATTGCTGAGCGACGACGACGTCATCTATTTATATATTTTCATTATGTGGATTTTGATGCAACGCATATCAATTTTTAATGGAGAACTGAAAACTTCAGAACGATATATCAACATAGCATTACGGTACAGAAAAACTCGAACTGTATTTCCAGCAATAACAGAATATGGAAATAATGTCAATAACCGAAATCCACTTAAAAACGGAGAATTAAATTATTTGGCACTCCGACTGAAATAAAAAATATAATCAGTTGGTTCAAAAACAAGAATGCCCCAGTAGTAGACAAAATAACTAACTGCCAACTAAAGTGACTGCCAAAGAAGGGATTAGTATTACTTAAGCGAGTAGTTGACTGACAGCTGCCTCAGGAAAGTTTGTTTCATTAGGGACTGGAAGGCAGCAATAGAGTGACATTGACCACTTACAGACTGCGAAAACCTAAGATTACAGTCATTTTCCTATTCTTTTCCCAGAACGTAGTCATGCGTTTGCGTATGGCTTACTACAAGACACCTACCAAGCGTAGTGAATGTGCGATTACGCTGCGGTCTTGTATTCTGGAAGACGCAGGTTCGAATCCTCACCCTGCCATCCTTTTTCAGGTTTTCTATGCTTCCCCGAAATAAGTCAAGGCGAATTTCAGTACCTGCAAAAGGCCATGTCCAAATTTCTTCCCGACCTCTTTCCTGCCAATAAAGATCTCTTCGTCAAAGAGGCTTAACGCCATAAGTAGAAGAAAAAATCTATTTGCTTATCATCACTCTCCTGAAGAAAAATATGCCTGGTTTCTCACCGCATCAAAATCGCGTTTCGAAACCTAACCTGCTTTCACTGTCAAGCCTACTCATAATCAAAGCTGATGTGCAGTTGGAAGCGGTGCTAGCACGCAAAACGTCGCCAGATAATACAAATTTTCCGCGGCTAGAAACCCGAAAATGTTCCCTTAATTTATTTCGTTATTATGACTTTCTTGGATTGTAGGTTTGATTAACGGACAGAATTTTTTTTTTTTGTGTCAAACAGTGTTCAGATATAATTTTTCTGCGGACGATGTCTTGTGTGGTCTTGAGTCTTTTCAATATTCTTTATTTCGTTTAACCATCGTGTTTCTTTTTTTTAAATTTAATTTTAAAAAAAAATCTTTAGCTGTCTATTCTGAGTAACTATCCATAAATTTTAGTCTATAATCTTGTATCATCTTAAGTTCTTCTCGTAGTCAAAAATTTGTTATTATTAATATTAATTAAATACGATGGAGCTAGCTAGCACTCCGGTGGCAATTCCCCCAGTCATCCATTTACCCATTTTTTTTTTTTAATCTACAGATTTTTTTGATTTTTTTTGTTTTTTTATTTGTTTTATAATTAGAATGTTAAATTCCTCCCCCATTAACTATTGGACTCTAAAATTTACTTTAGTATTTTTCCTCTTCAGTGTTTCCCGTTTTCCTCTTCAAATCAGTGTCAATCGTTATGATTCAGTTAGTGTTTCTGATTTAATTGCTGTAGCCATAATGTCTGATTTTCCAGAAGAATGATTATGAAGTTTTTTGCATGACTTTTACGTATATGCCTCCGTATTCTACCGTTGCAACAGTCACAAGTTGCAGAAGAAATAAATCCCTTGCAGCAGTTAATGCATAACTTCTACTTGAAGGAATGACTCCCGTGTGTCAAATTATTCAGGCCAAACCCCTGTTGGTATGTGCTGTAGTAAGTGGTCACAGAAATAATACAACAAAATCCTGCGTCTCTTCACAGGATTTTATCGACTCGATTAATCATTCTCTGCGATATGAGACTCTTACAGAATTACTGTTTTCCACATGACGTCCCCTTTGCGGTCGATATGTAGCTCATCGAAACTCGAACTATGATTCGCAATCTAGAAATTACTTTTCTGTAATTTACATAGGCGAGTTGTAAAGGAGTTCGGATTCTCAGATCAAATAAAAATGGAGTTATGGACATAAAAGACTTTACTAACACCCTTAATGTACCAACAAAAGACAAGTGCTCAAAGAGAAATACTATTATTCCCTGCAGCGTACGTGCTACGAATTTTAATTAAGATCGAGGCCAGCAGTAAAACATTAAAATTTCTCCATTCCTTTTCGCCAGCACGCAGAGCGATTCTGAAGAATTTCTCCCAGCGAGGGTGGTGTTCAGTGGCACTCGCCGTCTTCTAAACACGCCGTAAATCAATTTTCGGTGGCGGTCTGTTTCAAACTTTTTGCTGGACGGCCGAGCCCTGCGCTGGGCAGGTTGTGGCGTGGAAGGGCGATGACGTCTGGCACGCCCTTCGCAGTGGCGATAAATTTGTCAGCTCGCAGGTCGGAGGGTGTGAAGGCGATATCAGATTCAACGTCACCTCGGCAAACATCTCCTCCCCTTAACCCCTCATCTCCTTTCATATATTCAGTATCAAAAATGGGAACCAGTGAAATATTTTATGCCCTTTCTTTCTTTTCTGAAGTGAATTTTTTTCCTGTAGTTGACAGTTCAGATTCAACAGTCGTTTCTTGACACAAAGTCTCGAAATTTATTTCGGAAACAACTCCTCACCACCCCACAGATCAAATTTCGGTCTATTGATATACAAGATGGTTAACATTTCCCACTTGACTGCTTGTTTATTGTTTTTTTGTTTTTGATTTTTTTTTTTTTGTCCCCATTCAGTGATTTCTACATTCTTCCCCTCAAGTATTTAAATCATTCCACATCTGATTTCAATGGAATTAAAATTTAATTTGAAAAAAGTACAGAATGGTGAGTGTAAAAGATTGCTGGTGAAACCTACTTATGTTTGTCCATATTATATTACAGAGTTGAAACGAATGACGAAACCAGAGTTCTAAATTAAGAGAAGTTGCTTCTCATGTGTATATATCCCAAAGAAATTCTTATGATTCTGTGTACATTCGCTAAGTATAAAAATGCACTAATTTTAATGGCATAATATGTTAATAGTACATGTAAAACCTCCGCATTGAAATTGGTACGCAGTTATTCATATACGAGCTTATACAGGGTGGGGCATTTAATATGTTTTCTGGAAATATTTCGGAAAGAAAGCATTTTAACAAACAATAACCTATCTAAAAAATAATCGTACAGTAGGGGGCTACAATTATGTGATATTGGTTTTTTCACAGGTGGCGCTGTTGTCGTTACAACAAGGTAAACTTAATTCTTTTAAATGGGAACCCCTATTTTTTTTGAAGATTCCGATTCCTCATGAAAAAATAAAAATAGTTTGCTTAACTCACTTTTCTGTTAGCCTCACAGATGGCGCTGTAATCGCGAAAAATGAATATTTGCGTTTTTTGTGTATAATTTTAATTATTGTTTAAATAATTACATGTAATTTTCATTCTGTAAACATGGAAGGTAATTTTAAAGGATAATGACGAAATTGATTTTTTAAATGCTTTCTCTTACTTATTTGCAGCCATGTCTACAGCAGGTGCTCAAAAAGGTGACCATTTACTTCCAGACATTTTCTGACACACTTCGAGCTGTTCAGGCATCATTTCTGCAAAGGGTCAGTAAATGTCTGGAAGTAAATGGTCACCTTTTTGAGCACCTGCTGTAGACATGGCTGCAAATAAGTAAGAAAAAGCATTTAAAAAATCAATTTCGTCAGTATCCCCTTTAAAATTACCTTCCATGTTTACAGAATGAAAATTACATGTAATTATTTAAACAATAATTAAAATTATACACAAAAAACGCGAATATTAATTTTTCGCGATTACAGCGCCATCTGTGAGGCTAACAGAAAAGTGAGTTAAGCAAACTATTTTTATTTTTTCATGAGGAATCGGAATCTTCAAAAGAAATAGGGGTTCCCATTTAAAAGAATTAAGTTGACCTTGTTGTAACGATAACAGCGCCACCTGTGAAAAAACCAATATCACATAATTGTAGCCCCCTACTGTACGATTATTTTTTAGATAGGTTATTGTTTGTTAAAATGCTTTCTTTTCGAAATATTTCCAGAAAACATATTAAATGCCCCACCCTGTATATGGATTTCTTTTGGTGTAATAGTGGATCATCGATTCATAAGAATACGACGGTAAGAATAAGAGTTAAGTGTGTAAATAGCTACGAAGAATGTGGAAGAATTTAGATCCTACTAATCGATTTGAAATTATATTCCTCATTGAGACAATTTCCCACTAGATTCGACAAACTTAAAGAAACGAATGGAGTATTAAACTTTTATCAAGTTTTTATTGTTAATTTCGATCAATCCTTCCCTGTTGGCATTATGAATAAAAATTTACTTTTGTATAACGCAAATTTTTGCTTTCTTTCATTTTGTGAATCTATTGTCTCTCAAATCCCTCAGTAGCTTATCCAGTATCTGTCTCTCATATTTACATACGAAAATTTAAATATTTACTAATCGAGAGATAAACAACGGCTCGTCCAAATACTACTTCCAATTCTTCACCTTATCCCCTTTCATGTTTTATCGCCTAAGTATACCTTACGCACATCTACAATTATGTTCACCCACTTCCTATCTTCATGTGATCAGCAACACGATATTGGATAGAAAGAAATGTTCCCAATCTCACTCTTCCTGAATTTTTTACCTTACAAGTTTCATATACAGGCGTCTGATCTTTCTGTTTGTTTTAGTGGAATGTAAAATATATTTATGGCTATCCTTTAATAAATAATTGAATCGTGTATTATATACAATATATATTATTTATAAGTTATGATCAAGTCCTATATTCTAGTAAAGTTTGGTCTGATAGCAACAAACGGAATTCAGTATTTTGAAAAACAAATGTATTATATGATCAATCCAAGTCAGTTATTTTAGATTTGAAATCAGTATTGTTTTACAGATTACATTGCATTTTTTACATATTATTTTTTCTATTTGCAATATATTGAAGTGACTGGAGCTAACTCAGATATGAAAATCGTAGAATTACTTTTGAATTTTATTCACTGTCCTAAAATGCAATTCAGTACAATTTAAAAACAAATCCTCCAAAAAAGTAAATTTTGAAGAATATAACCTTCCGGCCCCATTCTCTTTGACGGAGATTGACTGCGTACACTTTTAGCAGTAGCCAAGTAGTAAGGATCGGGAACAATCACAGAAATAAAATACGTGGATAAATAATGAACCACACAAAATCAAATTATATTCCGTCCAACTTAATAACATTGATACAAAGGTCTGCACTCGAAATAAGAACTCGTATACATAAAGCAAGTTATTAAAATCGTCTATACCTACAGTCACACAAAGGCCGTTATAACTTTCATCTTAATGTTCTTAGTTTACTTCACATCCTAACCGTAGTAAGAGTTCTTTGGAGACACACACACACACAGACAGGGAAATATAAATGGACTGACATCATAATAGGCAGACTTACGGTTCAGGAAGTCACCGCAGTCGATCACCTTGAGGAAAACTGGGCAACTGAGGACCCTATTGTGTTTCATGGGCCTTAAATACTCTTTAGGTAGCGGTAATTTGGATTGTCTGTTGCCCTTATTGGAGGATCACTGGCAACATTGACTTCTAAACTTCCCAGTTGCCGAGTGTGCAATCTCTACCCTTTGGAAAAACACACAGGCTCCCACAGTTACTTCCCCTCCGAAAAGACGCCTTTTGGTGTTAGTGGGTTGGCGACGGGGGAACACTCGTCTCTGCACCAAAGGTGATGGTGGGAAGGAGGTGACTGATCCTATCTCTTTTTTTTTTTTAACTGCTTAACGTCTCTCAACAGCGAGGTCTTTAGAGACGGGAAAGGATGGGGGCAAGGAATGGAAAGGAATTCGGCCATGGCCTTTTGAAGGAAGCTTCCCGGCATTTGCCTGGAGGGATTTGGGAAACCATGGAAAACCCAAATCTTGGCTTACGTATTTGAGTTCTTATTTATAATTATTAACATTTTTACCACATGTATATGTCTTGTGGCATCACAAGAATCAATATGTTATAATTCTATAAAATTTACTTTAGAAAATTTTTTTTGCTGCCAGATATATTCAGCCTACAGTAGGTTTGGTGGATACTTCGATCACGTCTAGTGGAAAAGATGAAAAGCAACAAATAAAAGCTTATCCATTGCTAAGAGGATGCAGAAGCAGGTTTTATTCATTACGATATAGGATACTGTTAAATAACGTTAAATTGTAATGTGTACTGTTCATCCTATAGGAAATTTTATAATCTATGAAGTTCGTATATGTTATTTCTATTTCTCTCTCTTTTTTTAATAAGCTTTGGATGGAATTTATTATAGTAAGATTATGTTGCATCATCGGTGACGTTACATTACTGATCGCAGGTGTGTACGGACAGTCATTGAGCATGTGTATGCGATTCGTGGCGAAGACTCGCGCGTTCCTCTCCCTTGAGAATTCTGAGCGTCTCGCTGCTGCAGCTCCCGAGCGGTGCTGCACGCACGTAATGATCCGGAATAAAAATTTAATCTTCCTCTGATGGATTTATGGCCGGCGATCAGCAAATGGGTGAAATTTATTGCTTACTCGTACGGTAGATGCGAAGCTTTGAAATATCTGCTGTAGTTTTGAATTATAATCGTGCGTCTACAATAACCTAATATGCATTGACAGCTAAGAGTCGCTTGTGTTTATCAGTTTTAAAATAAAATGTTACCAAAAAGTATTATGAGCTTTATATACATTTCTTGTTAAAAATGTTTGCTGTGGAAATTGCGTGCCATTATAACTCTAAATTCACCTCGGGCAATGAAAGAATTTAAACTGAAAATTTTCCATAACTTACATGTGGTGAGAAATTTCAACCGGGGAACTAGCCCCTTTGTATTTGATAATTATCGTGAAAATAACCATGGAAAACTCACGTATAAACCTAAATTGAACATGAGGAGTTGCACATATGGCACAAGGAATTAACATGTTTTTTTAGCTCATGAAAATCATGCTCCATAATTTCATTTCTTCGTAATTACAGAATCTAAAATAACAAAATCAATTACCAGTTGTCAAGCGGTTAACTACCAAAAACGTGCAACTGCTTGGTAATTTGAATCAAATCCTACTCATTCCTTAGTTAATGTTTCGCAATGGTAATTCATTTATCAAATCTTTCTAAGTGAATTAGTGGAGTCTATATCCGTTTTATATTAGACTACGAAATTAATTTTCAATCATAAAAATAGTTTATTCATTTTACCACTAGTGATTAAATATTGTATATTTTACTTGTTCTTTGATATACCTGGAAGGAAAATTAAAATATACATGGTCATTTTCGGATATTCAGAAGTAGAGTGCTTGAATAATAAATTTTCTTTCTGTGGTTTACCGTTCACTGGTTCGTACTTGCATGGGAGTAACAATTCCAATTCGCGAAAAATATTTACAACTATTAAAGTTACAATTATTAATTGAAACTATATTAAACTTACCAGCAACTGTAATCTGATCCCAATATACGAAACTGATAATGGTTACGCTTGTAATCCGCGAAAAACTAATCGAAATTAATAGTTGATGAAAAGTAGATCTATAATTACAAGCAGCTACTGTTTAGCTTAGTAATGTATTGATTTTTAGTTACCGTGGGGTTACACAAACCGGTCACAGCAGCGTAAAAATTTGATTGGTCTGTGGCGTTGGGGTCGACTATCGATTGTCATTAGCAACTGGTCGACTATGGCATCGCTGCTAGTTTCCAGTGATGTTAGCCGACAACTAACCCACCGGCAACATGAATCACTGAATCTCTCGGAATTTAATTTCCCGTCATTTTGACAATGCAATCGATAGTCAAATAACGCCAGTCGACGCAAATGTTGTTAAGTTCGACACTTTTTGCTGTCACAGTCCAGTTTGTGAGTCTAGCAAATTTTGCTGTGTAAGAACGGAGACTTTCCTGGCGTATAACGTCATTGAAGTCTTCACGGCTGTACCGCCGGATTATGTTGTGATAACACGATAATTTGACGACTAGCTGCGTCGTCTTCTTCAGGTGCGAAAACATCTGTACTGGTCGGCTGACCGACATAAACTGGGTCAGCTGACCAGTACAGTTGTTTTCGCACCTGAAGAAGACGACGGATGTAGACGTCGAATTATCTTGTTATCACAACACAATCCGGCGGTACAGCCGTGAAGACTTCATTGCAAATTTTGCTGTCTTTAAGCAAAATTATTCCCATTTAGTGAGATTTAGTTTCCTAAGATGCCGTCTTCGTCTCACCAGCTTTGATTTAAAAGCATTCTGCTACTAGAATTTTGGTAAATATCTACTAGAAGGTTTTAAAGTTTTGATTGGAATAAATGTTAAACCCACTGAATAACCCCTGAAAAGCTTATAAAAAGCTTATGTGGTTTTCGGACTGGTAAACGCACCGTTCTATTCAGTAAAAAATTTCTTTATTTTTATGCCACATTTTGACCGAGAGGCCCAAGGTAATGACAACCTAAAAACAAGATGTTTTAAGGGAACTGTAAGAGTTTGAATTAAATGGTTTTTTAGGGTTGTTTAAGAAAACTGTTTTATCTTTGGTGACGTGCAGCAGAGACCATCGCTGCAGGTCACGTCAGAGGTTTTGTGTAATTGTTGGAAAAAGAAACTGTAGCCATATGGACTGCGGTTTCAAAAAAAGTAATAAGACCAATATTGTACGCGAGAAAAGTCGGGAATAAAGATAGTAATTTGCTACAGTTAATGTATGAACCGGGAATATAAATTGTTAAAGCTACAGTACTTGTAAACTGTGTAGTTAATCAGGTGTATTTTTTTTTTTTTTTTTACTTATTGCTTTACGCCTCGTCGACGGCTAAGGTCATTAAAGGCGGGATGGGACTGGGAACAAGGAACGGTAAGGAATTCGGCCATGGCCTTTTTGAAGGAAGCATCTCGGTATTCGCCTGGAGTGATTTGGGGAAACCATGAAATCCCAAATCTGGATGCCCTGACGAGGATTCTAACCCGCGTTCTCCCGAATCCGAGGCCAGAACGTTAACCGTTCACCTACCACGCTCGGTTTAATCACGTGAATAAATGATTATATAAAAAGCATTTGAGTTGATACTATTGAAAAGGAAAGTACTAATTTAAATATTATTAAATTCAAGTTGTGTTAACGCTTATAAATGAAATTATTTTTAAATCTTTTATTTTAGATCTCTGAAAAACATAATTTTTCAGTGTTATATGGGTGGTAGAAGAGTTTACATCCATTTATAAGAAGCTTACGCGATCTAAGCGGTAATTGTAAAAAGGATTGACTGCATTATATCCTACACTCACTGGAAACGATTCATTCTTGAGCAAATTCGTAATCATATGCGCTGATAATTCGTATTCATCTACGCTGGGAATTCCGGAATTATGCATACAGAAAACAGCAACATATACTGCATTAACAATAAAGTCAGCAAGTCCCTTATCTCATCAAGAGCTTAGTACCAAAATTAATGATTTGAAGAATAAGAAGTCAACAAGTAGCGAAGGCAAAGTGTAGCGGACGCATACAACAGGGTGCTGTAGCTTTTATATTTTGTTGATGCCATGACATAATTTAGAATTAGTTCTAATCAAGGTGATAATAGTTCACTAATATTGAAAACATTTATTGAGAAACATACTGAAAATTAGCATAAAGCAGTGGCTAAATAAACACTCTCAGTAGCATAATTCATCATCCAGTTTCAATAATCAATTTTAATTGAAGACAAAATGATTTTACAAGAGCTTTTCAGTTTTATGAGTAGGTTATATCAGCTACTTTATCTACAGTTGTATAATTGTATTGCGTCTTTGGCGTAAGAACCGCAAAATTAACTTTTTTTTTTTTTTTTTTTTTTTTTTTTTAACTTTAGTCATCGTAAAATTGAAAAAGTTGCTAAAACATTTGGTGACCGTTGGTGACAGAAGAAACCTCAAGAGGAAAAAAAAAACTCTACAATGACCCAGCAGTCTTGGGGTCATCCAACGAGAAGACAAAGCTGGTACGCTATCGTCGTGTAATTTCTAACAATAACAATGGAGACAGCCGAAATGGATGTTGCGTGGGGATTATATTAAGGAATATCGCACATTTTAATGTGATGTAAAGATAATATTTGTTTTTAATCAATGCTATGAAATTTTGATTGTCTCCGACGTTGGTGGAGAGCTACTGGAACAATATTTTCTCTTCATTGAATTCGTTTTGTTTCCGAATACGAATTTATCTGGAAATAATTATGCTGCTGTTACAGAGAACGACAAATTTCGGAACACATTTTCATAATTGTGTTAATAAGATAAACTGATATAAGAATAACCAGCAATAATTCATGTATTCAGGCACACGCTAGTTCTGTCCTACATCTAGCCACCTAAACTTTGGTTTTCATATTTTCGGGATAATACTGAAGCTGAATTTCAGGGTGGTTCCTTCAAAAGGCTAATGTTGAAATCATTCTCGGTTCTTGCTCCTAATCCTGTCTTGGCTCCATTGTCCACTACGTCGACGAGCAGTAAAGAATAAATATCAGCATATTTCATTATTGATTTTTTTCTTAATAAAAAAGACAATCTCTGACCTACAAACCACGAAACATCTAGTTATTTGTTCGTATTTGTTTACTGTTTTTTTCCTTGTTATGTACATCTAACTTGGTTATGGCGTACTCGAACCAGCGACTGTTGCAACACAATAACACCACGTTAGATCCTTTATTGTTGTATACAGGGTGTTACAAAAAGGTACGGCCAAACTTTCAGGAAACATTCCTCACACACAAACAAAGAAATTATGTTATGTGGACATGTGTCCGGAAACGCTTACTTTCCATGTTAGAGCTCATTTTATTACTTCTCTTCAAATCACATTAAACATGGAATGGAAACACACAGCAGCATAACGTACCAGCGTGACTTCAAACACTTTGTTACAGTAAATGTTCAAAATGTCCTCCGTTAGCGAGAATACATGCATCCACCCTCCGTCGCATGGCATCGCTGATGCAGCCCTGGAGAATGGCGTATTGTATCACAGCCGTCCACAATACGAGCGGTGAATCGAGCAAGTACAGTACATACTAACGAAACTAAAATGAGCTCTAACATGGAAAGTAAGCGTTTCCGGACACATGTCCACATAACATATTTTCTTGTTTGTGTGTGAGGAATGTTTCCTGAAAGTTTGGCCGTACCTTTTTGTAACACCCTGTATATGTCTACTCTCAGCAATACATATATACAAAATTTGAGATTCAGCGGCGGAATCGGAATTACGCCACTGAAGCATGCAGTTGCATCCCCGTTGTCTCGATTCTGCATTTTGCATTATGGTATTAAACGTAAGGCTTTCACTTTCACACTGCTTACTGCAATATCATGAAAGTACACATAAGGACAGTATAAAGAATTTATCCCTAGTATAGATTGTTAATATGTATTCTAGTTCTAAAAATATATTTTCAATTATTCCTTCCTTGCAAGAGAGGGATGAAGTTTATTAAAACATATTTGTTTAATTTTAGTAGGTTTAGAAGTAGCCATATTGCTGCATGAGCGTTCCGTCATATCACCCTCAAAACGTAACGTGAATAAAAACAATAAATTTCCTCAATTGGCAGAATTTCACCCTCATAGGCTTTACCTTGAGTCAATTTGCATTGAAACGGGTAGTGTTGACACGAGGAGGTTGCTACCTCACTGCTAGCCTCCTGGTCTACCAGCTCTCATTTGCCACCACAAAGACTACTGTTAAGCGGGGATATAAACCTCGTAGATCACCTCGTTCTTTGATTAGTAATATTCCAAAGTTAAGCTATTATTCAACATTCGTTTAACATACTTGATTAAATATACATGATTCATGAATTTATTTCGATTGTTCCAAAATGTGTAGTGTTTTCTCAACTGATCCATTTGTGGAAATGTGAGACAGCTTTTTCATTAATAATATTTTCAATTTATACCAAATTATTCCGTATACTCTTCCAAACAATGCGTTTACTCTCGGGAAGTTACCACACACATTAGAATTATTAATGCACATAACATAGTATGGCTTCTTGTTGTTTTGTTACAGTGGATTGCTATGCCTGTTATACACTCCAAGTTAGTTGCGATACAGTATACCCCATAATTCAATTTCATTAGTTTACAGTATACGTGTTTGAAAATATGGCTTTTAAATTTTACCCTTACAACCACTTGGTCTCACTTTCTCTGTAGGTGCTCAACTCTTATTGTAGCCTATTAGTAGCTCATACATTTTAGTATTTTATCTATGCAATCTTAGCACGAGTTGGCGCGACCACTAGTTTCGTTATCCGGATTAGTTCTTCAACTGGGGGGGACAAATAGAATTGGTGCACACTATCGTAAGTTTCTCTTCAAATATATTACAGTGGACTGGAAACTTTTATCCTGCATTACGGGCGAAAAATCAGTCAATTAGGGTCACTGGCATGTGTCTACATAGAGGAATAATATGTTCTAGCCTGCCTCCTGTCCTGATGTTGAATAATGTCTCTTGATGTCGTTTAATGTTCAAATACTATTTTTGTTAGTGCCTAGTTTTATGTGAATTAAACAATTCCAAATGTTGATTTAAATATAAGTACGGAACTATCCAATTTTCTATTTTATTATTACGTTTTTATCTGATGACTTCAAAGAATCAGATTTACTATGGGAACTTGAAACGATGATGTGGAAATGAGCATAAACTTTTGTAACTGAACAAAATCTAACAGTGAAGAGAGCAGTTAATTTCGACTGTAATTATAAGCTTGCGATTCGGTGAAAACTTCTCTACAAAACCCATTTCTTCCATTTCTTATTTCAGCCTATTATTACGATCTTCGAACTTTAAATTCTTTCAGTGTTTTTGCTAAATTATTCATCTCTTGGTAAATTATTACAATCTTAAACTCCCTTAAGTAAGAAAGAAAATTTTCCCACACCCTTATGCCTTAAAATCCAGGGTCAGCTTTTGGTTATGATCAAATTTTCCCTTCCATCTAACTCTCTTAGTTTATTTTTCCACCAATATCTTTCCACTCCTTAGAAACACTTCCAGCATTCTCATCCTCTTCCTGTCTTCCGGTGAATCTAATTGTATCATGACATTGTGTTACTCTAAATATAGCCTACAATCCACCTAAAAATCAAACTTATACTAGTACAAGTTAGCTTTTAACAATAATGATACAAATCATGTAATATTAAGTAGGGAAATCTTCTACATCTACATCAACATTCATACTCTGCAAATCACAAACATTGTAGGTGGCAGAGGGTGCTAAGCACCAATTCTAAACCCGCCCATTCCAATCCCGAATAGCGCGAGGAAAGAAGGAATACATATAAGTATCAGTACGGCATCTTATTTCTCTAATCTTAGCCCTCCGGTATTTGCGACCTAAATAGGTTGGCGGAAGAAGTATTCATTGCACTCGAAATTTAAATTTTTTCACATATTCTCCAATAAATTCGAACGCAAGCTACGTCGTCTGTCTTCCAAACTATCCCAGCCCAATCTATGTATCAATTCTGTGACGCTTTCATAACGGCTGTAACAACAAGTCACGAATCTAGCGGCTCTCCTCTGCACCCTCTCAACTGAGTCAATCAGAACCTTGCGATACGGATCCCAAACCCCACAACAGTAATCCATATGCGGACGCACTAGTGTTTTATACGCTATCTCCTTTGTATGAGGATTACAATTCCTCAAAATACGACCTATGAATCGTAATTTAGAATTAGCCTTGCCTACGACGGAAGTTATGTGCATGTCCCATTTCATGTTGCTTTGTACTATCACCCCCAGATACTTCAGAGAATCAGCCGTGTCATCAGCTGAATTGTTTATTTTGTACTCGTGAACAAACTGATACTTTTTGTTACTTATCCGCATTGCCTTGCACTTTTTGCAATTAAGTGTATGCTGCCATTTACGGTACCAATCGAAAATAGCATCCAAATCACGCTGAATTTCTAAGCAATCGTCGGAGCACCTTATTTCTCTATAGATAACTGCATCGTCGGTAAACAATCGCAACCAGCATTTGACGTTGTCACCTAGATCGTTTATAAATATTAAGAAAAGATGTGGACCTATTACACTTCCTTGATGAACACCTGAAGTAACATTTATCTTAGAAGAGGCTTCCCGGTCAACAACGACATACTGTGATCGACCAGTTAGAAAATCACGTATTCACTCGCAAATCTGAACCGAATACCGTAATCTTCATATGGCTATAGTTTGGCCTGCTCTGTTAGTGTCACGTACGGAACAAACTGCAAGAGATTGTGTGATCACTCAAGAACAGTGCTGCTGATGGCGCTGAATTTCCATTTCAATAAGACCGCTCGCGAGTCCTGCTGCAGGTGAGAAGTACCGTCCCGCCCGCGGCCTGTGAGCTGTGAAGTAATAAAAAGCGAGAGAGAGAGTTCGTCAAGAGGCCGGAGGCGTGCCTGGAGCACACACGGAGAGCGTTCTCTCCGGTACATTTCTCATATCGCGCTCCACCGCAGTGGGGCTTAACACGAGAAATCCATCCACGCTCCTTGCTCGCATCCGCCCACGGAGCGGGCAAGATTTTCACTCGTCGGGACATAATACAACAGCGCGAGTCAACAGAAAAGTGGACGAGGGTGTAGAAAGCCGGCGAAAATGAAACTCAGAGGTCCGGACTTTCTGAATGGCGGCTCAGGCGGTAGATCACAGTTTAATTTACGGTCTCCGGGTTCCAGCGGGACTTCCCCGCCTCGGCTTTATGTCGTACTGTCATTTGAAACAACTCACTACTCCAACTCCGACGTGAATACGTCTCTGTGGCACAGGGTTACGTCGAATCCCTCTAATTTTGCGGCGTATTCAAAGGTACTTTTGGTCTTAAATATATGTTAATGGATTGACGTTCAAGAGATCAATAGCACCGCGAGACGATTACCAACATTTACGAGTATTTACTACAATTTGGCACGCATTTCCGATGAGTCAATATCAGAATAAAATATAAATAAAATAGGGGTTGAAAATAAAACAAAAATAACATATATAATAAGATATAATATTTTATCCATGATCGATCAGTGGAACTCCGTGACTGTTATATCAAAATTGGTGATAAAGAAAACAGTAACCAGTCACATTTGTAAATATGTTTATTACACCATTACCGGTTTCGGGCAAAGTTGCCCATCTTCAGATGGTTTGCATTTACTTCACATCTGCAGATGCAAATTACAGCGCATTTGTGCATCCTATAATGTTGAAAATTATTTGCGATGAATAAGAGATATTTAATTATTTTGTAATTAAGTTAATCTCAAATATTTTACTTACATTCAATGCTGCAGGAAGTAATATGAGCATACTTCCTGCAGCATTGAATGTAAGTAAAATATTTGAGATTAACTTCATTACAAAATAATTTTCGCATGAAATTCTACATCCGCTTTCTCGTCCGCATCCGAAATTTCTAATGTATAGTAGATGTTTTCATTGCATTGCAATATGTATTATTGTAGTCTGTTTATAAGAGATGCGCATCGTTGCTTAGATGACAACAAAGTGGTTGTTTTTTTTTCTGACGATCTGGCAGGAAAAGTAACTATGAACTGACCGGTGTTATTACTTAACAATTTTGAACTTGCATGTAAGGTAATGCGACCTATTCACGGTCTAACTTATAGGACATCCGTGTAGAACAACCGTAGGATGCACTCACCCATTCACGTTAATAGAAGGAGTCCAACAAAAAGTTCCAAGCAATCGTTGCCACTCATACTTTGTAGCGGTACACCATGTTGTCACTATCGCACACTCGTAGGATGTTTCCTCCAATAGCGTCCTTCAATATCTATAGCTTGTTGGAAAGCAAGGACCCTTTTTGGTTGCCTGGGAATCCAGAAACATCCAACACTATAACCCCTTTCACTCACTATCAAGAGTTCTTTATCGGAAATCGGATTATTGTAGGTCGGGTACTGTGGATGAATGCGCCACTAGAGCGGTGGTGAGCACGGAACCAAGCTAGATGGGTAAACGTTAACCCTCTGGCCTCGCATTAGGGAGGACGCGGGTTCAAATCCCCGTCTGGGTATCCAGATTTGGGTTTTTCTTGGTTTCCCCAAATCACTCCAGGCGAATGCTTCCTTTGAAAGACCATGGCCGAATTCCCTCCCGTTCCTGGCCCTGATCCTGTCACGCCTCTAATGACCTCGACGTCGACGAGGCTTATAGTCATAATGAAGCAGAAAACAGCGAACACGGAGTTGTGTGCTAGCGTGGCCTTGTGCTTGATGCTGGAATTAGTCAAGCCACGAACTCCGCATAGTTCATATGACAAAGATTGGTTTTAAGACGCGTGCGTAGTTATGTTAATAATTTAATTCACTTGTGAATGATCAGACAGAAATAAATCAATATGGCAGTATTTTACGGAAATAGACTTTACTTACGAAAAAGGTAGAATTTGGCATAAAATAAATACTTATTTTGCTTTCAAATTTATTTTTTATGGTGTTCGGAATGACATGGTTTGGATCTGTGTTTTTTTTTTTTTTTTTTTTTTTTTTTTCTATACAGATTCCGATTTTTCATAATTTAGAGAAATTACTCAGGTTAATGCTGACATAATTCCTTCAAGATGCATTGATCGAATTCCATTCCGATCGTTGCCCCTTATTCTCACTCTTACAAAACCTCTGTGATTGTAGATCGAACCAGCCGAATTCGATTAGAATTTTCAAATTTATGCTAATTTCCTTGTTTTCATAAATTCATAAACATATGAGCAGGTCATTCCATAATTGAAATAACATACTATTAGGTTCTTCGGTGGTTTAATTTATATTTATTGATTAATTAAAATGTCCACCAGAAGGTTATGTTGAAGACTTGTTTATTTGCTCAAAACGAAGTCAGCGATATTCCCAAGCATAGATACAATACAGAGATGCACTTCTGAGCCGTCGCAAATAAAATCTCTGTGAACTTAACTTGAAAAACTAACTGGATGTATCTCTCTGTAAAACTGAATGAATGAATGATGTCAACTAACTGCTCTGTCCAGCCGATCTGTTTATATAGTCTCTATCGAAATTACGAGAATTCTTCAAAGGCATCCGCCCGATATTTATCGAACATTAACAATCAACCAAACAATCAAACATATTAAAAACAATCAGAATTAATACAAAATTACTTAACAACTTTACAAAATGATCAGAAATGGTAATTAGAGATACTTAAATACAAAATTACTAGCAGAAATCATCTCAAACTGTAGAAAATTGTCCTGCAGACATCATAACTTGAATTAATACATGGAATTACAAACATTTAAGAAATTCTCTTGCACCATTCGGTTCTTAAACATATTAAATGGACTTTAAATAATTTTCTTTCATAAAACAAAGTCTATATACACTGATTTACAAGAAATTACAAAACAAACATACCAGATCATATTCAAGCAAACTTTAGCTCACTACAAATACTTCATACAGTACAATACTATTCAAAATTCAGGTATGAGGGCTGTTACAATGCGTACGACATTACGTTGTCGACGCCGGATAGGATCCGTGAGTGGGATGTATTTAGGGCTTTACTAATTCTTTCTTGTTTTACGCCTTGTCGTCATTGGTAACGAGAAAGGACTGTGGGCAAGAAAAAAAGCTCCACCATGGCTTGTTTGTATGCGAATGCCTGGAGTGATTCCGGGAAACCATGGAAAACCTAAATCTGAGAGGCCTGATGGGGGTTCGAACATGTGTCATCCGGAATGAGAAGCCAGATGGTTACATCTCACCCAACATACTAGATCCTTTCCGGATCGTTGACGGTGGTGGCGAGAATAATTGCTCGGAAAGGAAAAAGTTGGCATTCGCCATTAGTGAGAAGCCGAAATTATGATGGCTCTATCTGGTATATTACTGAATCTGGGAGGTCATCTTTGCGGATATTCAGTGCTTGGCTTCCGCTGATGCCGATGTTCTGCGGACGCGGAGTGTAAAAATAAATTTATAATTATTTTTACATTCTACCATACTGTACATACTACTACAGCATTATTTCTTAACCACAACAATATACGATCGTATATTTCTAAAGGCATAAATAAGCGAAATTCTACGAGGCCTGTAGATATTGGAGGTATATGATTTTTTGAACTTGGTATTTCCGTCGAATGTGGGTGGTAAGACAGGCAAAACCACTGCGGTTTCTCGCGACAAAAACACGTCGTTAGCGCTGGCACCGAGGTTCACGGTCTCCATTCATCATATTCATACGCGACACTCACAAAAAGCTACACTGGGTGTGCGCCCGTGACTGACATCTACACACACACACATACACACAGAAACACACACACACACACACACACACACATACATATATATATATATATATATATATACAGGGTGTTACAAAAAGGTACGGCCAAACTTTCAGGAAACATTCCTCACACACAAACAAAGAAAATATGTTATGTGGACATGTGTCCGGAAACGCTTACTTTCCATGTTAGAGCTCATTTTAGTTTCGTTAGTATGTTAGTACGCTCTCCTGACCTCAACCCTCTTGACTTCCATTTATGGGGGCATTTGAAAGCCCTTGTCTACGCAACCCCTGTACCAAATGTAGAGACTCTTCGTGCTCGTATTGTGAACGGCTGTGATACAATACGCCATTCTCCAGGACTGCATCAGCGCATCAGGGATTCCATGCGACGGAGGGTGGATGCATGTATCCTCGCTAACGGAGGACATTTTGAATATTTCCTGTAACAAAGTGTTTGAAGTCACGCTGGTACGTTCTGTTGCTGTGTGTTTCCATTCCATGTTTAATGTGATTTGAAGAGAAGTAATAAAATGAGCTCTAACATGGAAAGTAAGCGTTTCCGGACACATGTCCACATAACATATTTTCTTTGTTTGTGTGTGAGGAATGTTTACTTAAAGTTTGGCCGTACCTTTTTGTAACACCCTGTATATATCCGCGGTAGACGCTCCAATACGGAAGAACGTGGCTAATGTATCCTTTACATTTCTCTCTAAGTTTAGCGATATTTAAAGGAATTAAACAGTAATAACCTAACGCCAGCGTTGCACCAAAAATATCTAAAAAAAATTAGTATTTGTTGTTTAATAATACGCCATTACAACTGTTGGATATTGTTTTTATTTTCCGAACGCGTTTCGCCTCTCGCCGAGGTATCTTCAGCGTATTATTAAACAACAAATACTAATTTATCAAGCAACTGTAGGAGAAAATGGCATATCATAAACAAAATATCTAAAAAATTATTAATGTTTATAAAAATCGTTTGTTCAGTTCAAAATGCTCCTTAAAATTTCTTTTAATGTTGCAAGCAGTTAAAACTGAAATTAGTTGATAATGAATTGTTGTTGAGTGAGTTAACTACGTTCCCTTTTTTGGTACAGTCTTGAGATACTGTAGAACTGTTCCGTAGTGATGGGATTGACTTGTTCTCTGATCTCCTGCTTGCACGTTGTTGACAACAAAGTCAGCCAGAAAGGTCCATTAGTAAAACTGTAAGTGTGAAGATCTCATCTTAAAGCGTAATCGATAAGAAGTCAAGTCATACAATAACTTTAGATTAAAAGTAATATTTCTCTATACCTTAGGTGTATATTCAATGTCTGAGGTTCGGTATACACGAAAATCAAGCTGGTAAATCGTAAGTTGTGTCTATTGAAACATGATTTACGTTCCAATATTCTGAAATTTACGAGCAAGAAATGACGAGGGTAAAGCGGGTGTTGGCGATTTGTAAAATTCACATGCGTTTTGTTGCTGCATGGCAGAAATAAAACGTCGTTACCCGCAATTGCTAGACGATATTTCCCTATTTTATGATGTTCGTTTCAACTATCTTCCATTCTTCCGCTAACTCAACCCTGTTCTTCCTGAAATCCAGTGATATATTCCCTCCTCGATCCCTTCGAACAGATATTTTACTTTTTCTACTTTTCTGCTGCACCTACTTTTTTGATCGTGATGAGCCCTTCGGTTTCAGACTTAAGTGTTTGTTGATGTTGAGGGTTCCATATGCCTCGGCTCATTCTCTCCAGGACTCCTAGCACACGATTCATATTTCCTTTAATGTAGTAAACATCTTGTCACACTTTTAATATAGATGAAAATCGGGTAAAAGGAATACCATTTACGTTTTGTTGTACAAAACAGTACTGAAAATAATTTAAACCCCTGAAACTAAAACCAATATAACCTTCAACTACTTGTGATAATATATATGTGATAAAAAGCTGACAAAACAAATTTATTTAAATACTAAAAATTAGTTTTAAAAATAGTCGTTTGGATGATAATAAAGATAGGTGGGTAATATGGAATAGAATTGAGATAAACAGATTTAATTATATTCTTTAGTCAACGTCATCATCATATTTGTTGGATTCAATAGCTTTCGCTTATTTCTTTTTCGGCTATTCTTAAAACAAAACATAATTAATTCAGAAATATTTACTTTCTCAATTATTATTTTCAATCGATATTAACAAAAAACGTATTACCCACATTTATATTTTTTTTAAATAAGTATTACAACTCAGTAATTATTTTTCGGGTTTTATGAAATACCATAGTTATATGTCGGGTATTGTGGAATACTAAGTATCTGATATTACCAGAATCGCCATCTTGGAAAAAATAGATTTGAAGACATAAACAAAATGCCAGCCAGAAAAGAGAAGTGTACAACAAACTATCACTCTTTTAGTACACATTTAACTAAGACAACAGATCAACAAATCTAATGTTTTATATATATTTTAGAAAATTTATCTGCAAAAATTCTCGAAAGTGGAAAAACAAACTTTGTTGGACAGCAAACACAGTTCAGGTCCCAAATGACCAACCTTCACAACAAAGCATCATAGGAGATTTGAGCAGCAGTTGATGGTACTTCCACTACACAGCAGCATTCGGCAGAGGAGAAACCTCGGTATTCCATATTGCCCGACTATTCTATTCCATATTACCTGATTCACCTGTAATCTGTGATTTTATCTGATGTTTCTCTCTCGCTCTCTGTTTTTATGGTATCTCGTGTTGATTTATGAGTTAAACTGTTTGCTTAACAAGTCTGGTCGGAAATATAAGTATAACTGCTGGTTGGACCCTGTGGAGGAGTTGAACATCTCTCGTCGATAGCGCCCGCCTGCGCAGAGGTCATCTGGTGGCGAGCAGGCTGCGCCGGGCTCCCACGTGACGCACAGTGTCTGTGGGAGGCGCAGCACAAAAACACAGAGGCCGCTTCCGTCGACGGAAGGATCGGCGCCACTGCATAATGCAGAGACCGGCCACTCTCTACCTGCCACACAGCTTCCTTCCTGCAGCAGGCGCACAGTGGGTATAGCCAGATCCACACCAGCCCTGCCGCTCGAGAAAATGGTATAAAGATCCATCCATGTACTGCTGGTCAACTACGTGTTCTACATAATTACGATCATGCTAAACAGAAAAGTGATATAAGAAAATATTTATTCAAACATTGCTAGAGAAAATACAGTCCCAACAACTTAGAAAACTTAGTGACGATACAGGAAACTATAAATGCAGTAATTTAAGACTACGGTATATGTTTCGTTACGGTTACATTAAAAGAACATTCTCGCCACCAGAGATTCAAGCTGGTCACCAAGTCAGCAGCGTTGAAACATTATTTAAAAGAAGGAAGTCGTCAATTTCAATGAGAGAAATGCAAAATCTTAGCGTCACGAGTGGTCTTTTAACGTGAAATTAGGGAATCTGTTGAAATGTTTAAACCCCCCCAAAATTTTAACAATAATGGAGAATATGGAATGAGTGAGAAGTAGAAATATGAGCTCGTGAATAAACATGATGCCTAAGCAAAAGAGAATCGCTTTAACATAATAGTACACATTCTCTGCTGAAAGTTTGCCTACAAACAGGAAATAATCAGACTTTTGTAATGTATTCGCCAGAAGTCCTAACGATGTTCCGAGATTCGATTGAAACGTTGACAACAGAAGGAAAAGACGCAGCGGAAAAACCTGAAAGGCCTTCAAATCAATTCTTTAAATTTATTCCCATTCTTTAACAAACAATAATTGTAAATTACTCTATGGATTCTTTCATTTGTAGTTCTCACCTTTATAAACACAGTCTTTGATATTTTCAAGTCTCTAAACCAATGGTTCATGTTATTAATTTACAAGCGTGTTGCAGTACCAATTTACTTTCTGATAATAAGTCCATATGGCCTTAATGTCGTGACTACAGGTATAAAATTGGCCTCCGTACAAGTCTCTGTTTAACTGCCTGACCTAATCGAGTAATCTTAATGGATAAATAGGGGATGTATATTTTCAGTTTTACATGGATTATGAGTGTTAACAGAACTCTAGCATTATTCTCAATGCAAGAGTGTTAGACATGATGGTATAAATCCCTGCTTAAAGCTGTGGCATTTGATAGCTTGCGCGTACTATTTCGTACAGCTCTCGTAAACCTGTGCGACTTGTAGCGACGCAATCATCGTTACTCAACTGACCAGCTTAACTGTCAGTTCGGATGCAGGTTGCAGCGTGGTGTAGTGGTGCACCAATACAAGACCCACATTATTATGTATTATTTTAATTCAGATTTCTGTCTGTCGTGTGTTGACTATACTTCAGTTAAAAAGTAATATTCTGAGATATTCAACAACAATATTGTGTTAAAGAACTTGAACCTTTGAAATAATCTAAAACTGGCAAAAATTTAATTACTTTCAAAGCTTGAGTTGACCTGCTTTTGTATAAGCCATTACGCTTAAGTAAAGCTAAGGATATCTTTTATAAAACTGCATACGTAAATATCAGCGTATCAGCAGTATCTCTACAGCAAACAAATTCTTATATGCCAACGAGAACCTTCGCACAGTCAAAAAGTTATAATTTATATACTTCATTATATCTTTCCTTTCGCACAGAGGTCCTGATTCTTCATTTCATATATGCCTAGGCTTTATCACCAATGTATGACACTAATTGCAACCAGTCTCTTTGACAGTTTTCTTTCTTACGTTGCGTTTTAACTTAGCTTCTTTACAATATCTATCACACATTTCTTTTGAATTATTTTTCACAGAAAAAACTACCTGCCATCCTCTGCAACCTTTCACTAGGTATCTCATAACATCCCACCTTTCTCAAACAAAGACGTGACCAAGAATTTATAACTATGGTCCCTTACTTTTAATTTCCATATAAGTATCTGAACGGTGCTTTTCATGTGTGAGTGTGTTTGTGAGTGTGTTTTTGCTTGTCTTTTGCGGGAATGTCTGAGCATGTGTGAGTGTTTTGTATATCTCTGAGGGTTGTTTTGTAAACATATGTATGAGTGCATGTTTTTGCGTGTATGTGTGCGAACTTGTGTGTATTAGTCTGTATTGGTCCTTGCGTTGGTGAGCATGTATGTGTTCGATGCGTGTCAGTGCGCCAGTGAATATATGTAGGTTATAGTGTGGATCTGTTTCTTTATGAGCGTGTGTGAATATGAATTAAACATGAGCATGTATATAATTTTTTTCACGAGCATTCGTGTTTCAAATGCGTGCGCCAGTGTGTGTACTTGCGTTGCGTGTTGTGTGTTTTTGTGTGTTGTGTGTTTGTGTTGTGTTTGTAGGTTTGTATTTGTATATTTGTGTGTGTGTGTGTGTATGTTTGTGTTGTGTATGTGTTTGTGTTGTGTGTGTGTATTTGTGTTTGTATGTGTGTTTGTGTTGTGTTTGTTTGTGTTGTGTGTGTGTGTTTGTGTTGTGTGTGTGTATATTTGTTTGCATGCATGCGTCCACTTTTTTGCGAGCGGGCGTTACTGTCGCTATACGCGTGAGCACGTGTGTGCGCGCGTGGTGATCACGCTTGACCACACAAGTAGTGACCGGCGTCTCCAGGAGTCTAGTCTGGTGGGGTGCCACTGTGCCCGCTTGGCTCGCAGCCAGCGGTTTCCAGCCTGGGCCTGTAATTGGCTTCCTGCTGCGAATCCAGCCGTAGTCACGGCCCCGTCTTCCACTGTCCCCGACCGCCGCGCCGTCTGCTATTATTGAGCAATAAGGCCTGAGGCCCGGCCCACGCCCTCATTACTACCGTGTCGTGCTGAATGGTACAAGTGGGTCTGGTGTGGCAACCACAAGGAAAACCTTTTGCTACATCCTTGTATATCAAATAGCAGCAACCTGTTAAAAAGCACCAACCAACTGGTGAATAAGAACAGCATGCTTTTATATCTGGTGATTATCGTCCGTCTAGTAATTACTATGATGAAAATTTATACTACCAACACTTGAGAGTAAACAGTCTACAATCGCTCATCGAAAAGTCATAAAGCCATAGCATTGCTTTAGGTACATCTTACCGTAGCGTTAGAAGGAGAATCTGCAGTGCTGTAACTGGGTCATGACTTTGAACCGGCCAAGGGGCTATTGCGAGCCAGAAACATCTGGGAAAGTGTTTTCACTAAAGCAGTTGATATTCGCCTCGCTTCGAATCTTGTTAGCAGGATTGTGGTTACCAATTCAGTGAACACTGGCTGCCGATCACTGATAATGTGTAACGCCAGTGTCCGAAATTTAGTATTCCACGGTGAACGAGGATAACTGAAACTAATTCTAGGTACATTCCCGTACTCTAACGCCCACTCGTTTCCATGTCAGCCAATCAACAAGGTGCTATTGTCATGTTAGCCAATCAGCAACGCGCATTATAAGGCTCTGGTCTTCAGCACTTCACATGAAGATGGTGCTGGAGATTTTGATGGCAAAAATGTTTTCTCGGATAGCTACCTGAAAACACTAAATTGATATCCAATGCCGAGAAAGATTTCGATATTACATCCTGCTAAATCTCACGGATATAAAAATAACACCAGTAACGAAAAATATGTTTAGCAAATAAAATGCATCCGAAAAATTATCAACAGGCAAGAACTTCTATGGAAACCCATAAACTTCTTAACAAACTTAATTACGTACTATCAGTTAGAACGTAAACATGTATTACCGACCGTGGTGGATGCGTGCTAAGGCTCTGGCCTCACAATCGGGAGGATGGCGGTTCGAATCCCCCTCGGGGCATCCAGGTTTGGGTTTTCCATGGTTTCCCCAAATCAATCCAGGTGAATGCCGGGATGCTTCCTTCAAGAGGCCATCGCCGAATTCCTTTCCGTTCATTGTCCCAAGTCCCATCCCACCTTTAATTACCTCGGCTTCGACGAGGGCTAAAACCATAAGTAAAAAAAAAAAAAAATGAAACTTTTGTTTCCTTTACGAACTTTCATACAGTAGTGTGGCAGCCCAGAAATTACTGCATAGTCTGTGCCGAAATTCATTGTGTTCATGAATTTATGTATACCATGCTAGAAAGCTAACAAGTATTGCCCATGCTTCCACAACTTCTGCTCTTGTCAAGCAATCAGGACATAATTAATTCATTCCGTAACGCTTAAGTTTTTACCTTCTCTTTAATTTGACTCTCTCCATCAGCAGTGCCAATAACTGCTACAAAATTTACAAAACCCCTCCAGCAAATAGAGTCCTTCCATTCGTCTGTTTGCTTTAATTTAATCAGACAGTACTCAAAGCGAAATGTTCTTTGACAGAGTTTACAAGCGAATCGGGCACTCGCCATCAAAACACGGCATTAAGTGGGATGGAGTACACCATTTAGAATATTGCGCCACATAAGCTGATTAACAGCGAAAGTTTTGTGGGGAAGGAGAGCAAATAAAGCGACGGGGCCGCCGCCTAATTGGCTAATCCCACTTTATCGGCGCAGTGGTGCAAGTTAGTAAATACCTGCTCCGCCACACTCCATCGGACATATTAAAACTTTTTGTTAGTTCTAAACGCGCCGGCACCAGATTAGGTTTTGGAGGGTGCGATGGGGAGGGGGGGGGGGTTGAAGGGGTGAGAAGTGGGGGGGGGGGGAGTAGGCACTTCCTTCCCTGTCTCCAGACGCACCAGGAGTTCTGTACGAGTAGGACAATGATATAATTTAATTTTTTCAAAATAACTATTTGACAATCGTTAGTTTTGCTTACTGCGAGATGTCTAGGAAGCATGGATACTCATTCTTAGCGTAGAAGACTCCATTATTTCATGTTTTCAGCTGAACTGGCTTTCATCATATCTCTGATAGATATGGATTATTCAGTGACTAAGTTCGGCGACTTGTTTCGATGAAAAAATGTGATTCTACTTCTTTCGATACTTGGTAACACGTTGTCATTCTTCTGAAGTTCCATGTCACTGCGGGAATGATATGAATGGTAACATATTGTGTCTGACGGATCGCCATTTTGAAGCCGTATAACTAGATACGTTATATTGGGTGAGAAAAATTGAGTTTTCCGTAATTTAAGTTTCCATTTTAATTACTATTACATAGATTTTTTTTACTTATGGCTTTACGCCTCGTCGACGTCGAAGTCATTAGAGGCGGAATGGGACTGGGGACAAGGAATGGGAAGAAATTCGGCCATGGCCTCTTGAAGGAAGCATCCCCGCATTCGCCAGGAGTGATTCGGGGAAACCATGGAAAACCCAAATGTGAATGCCGGGACGGGGATTAGAAATGGCGTCCTCCCGAATGAGAGGCCAGAGTGCTAACCGCTCACCTACCACACTCGATCTCGTATCTAGAGAGCAAGTTGTGTTTGTCACTACAAAAGGGAAGGCATTTGGTTACAAGACCGAATTTTCCGGCTTGGGTATCCAGCAGGAAAATATTTATTTTCAATAATGTAATAAACACATCGAAAAGGATACTTTGTATTGTTTTTATCTAAAGTTGTTCCAACCAACGAACCTCTCATTAATTTTAATACAGTAGATTTTTGTATAATTGATTATAAATACTTTAATGGCTTAATAATTGCATAATTGATAAAGATCATATGTTGAGTTAACTTCCTTGAACATAAGAAGCTACAACAGATGATTTATTTCAATCCTGCACCCTTTTATTGTAAGTCACGTATTCCATTTCAGTTATAGATTTTTTTTTTTTTTTACTTTACTCCAGTAAAGTTTCAGTTGTGGATCGAACTCGATAATTTTCACCCCGTAACCAAGAACGTGTCCGATTGACTGTAAATTGTATGTAAAAAAGAAAACATTAAGTCTCTTACAAACAATATTTTTAAATTTATTTTTGTTAATTGAAGTTCCATAAAATATTCTTATCAAGAAGTCAGAATAAGTGATTTTACTGTTTTTTTTTGTAAATCGTGTACGTGCGTGTGAAAGATTATGATAGCTTTTATACGATTTTAATATTCAGTTTATTACGATCTCTATCATATTCCGAAATATTGTAATTCTCTACAAACAGTTAGTCATTGCAAAAGTAGTATTCCGATATTTACATTAGTATTTTAAACCATTACCATACTATTCTGAATAAAATTATTGAAATTTTGTGTTATAAAACAACTTTTTATATTTTTCTCAAGCCGTCTATAGCAACAGCGTAAGTAACTTGGAAGCCACCCTTCGTTATCATCAAGAAATTTCATTTTAAAGTTACGTTCGAGTGCACTACAAGGGAAGCAGACAGTTTTTAGACACATGGGTGTTGTCTTTGGAAAAGAAGGACCAAAGTATTTACCGAATCTTATTTTTTCGAATAAACGTTTTCCGTAAAAAATAGGTGCTTTAAGTTATTTATGGAAGTTATTTCAGTAACTTCTGGTTTTGAAAGAATTTAAATATGCTCCGAGTTGAAACCCGCCCCGTGACTACAAACTCCAAACTTTAAGATGAGATGATTAGTGAAATCTATCTATCTATATAATGATGAATGTATGTATGTTTGTTTGTTTGTTCTTCATACAAATCCACAGTTTTCATACTATCTCGATGAAACTTTGCACACTTATCCTTTGAAACAAGGAGAAAAATACTGTCTACATTTAGTTGAAAAATTATCTGTATAAATAATACATGTTGTCTCATAATTTCGAAATACTACTGAATGGCGATAGACAGACGCGTTGGATATGGACGTCTGTATACTACTTTTCCGTGTATCGGTCAGACAGCTCAGTGGTTAAAGCGCTTGATTAAAAATGTCTCCGGTTCAAAGCTCCCTGTTCCGTGGAGGCTAAGATTTTTAAAAATTGTTTTTGATCGTAAGAGTTACGCCTGGGCCGTAGTTATTCGGATTGAATGTTAAACTGTAGATATCACAAAGTTAGGGGTGCAATGCGAGGCAAATAGTAGGTAGTCTTGCAATGCTGTAGGTGTACACTTTTAACGTTATAATGATTCCTCAGGGGTTGTTCGCAGTCAGAGAGAGAGAGAGAGAGAGAGAGAGAGAGAGAGGGAGAGTGTGTGTGTGTGTGTGTGTGTGTGTGTGTGAACCGCAGTAATAATACTATAAATACGGAAGTAAGTCTCTGTCTTTTCGTTACGTTTTGACGACCAAATGGCTATTTCGATGTTGATGGAATTAGACAAGAAAATCTATATGAAGGGCACAAGACATTTTCTCAGGTATGTTTCATAGTTGCAGTCACGAAATTATGAGACCTTATCGAATGGTGACTGAAATATGTTGGAAACTGATTCTCTTGAAGAGACTGGTTCGACGGTACAATGATATAGTGATAGCTTTCCTGTCATAATGTGCTGACTCTTTGTTGTTTGGGACCAATCCTTCGTTACCAACAACTTTCTATATTTAATTATGGCAAAAAAATTCTTAATCTACGCGTACGAATTCGCGGGTACGGGCTAGTAATACTATAAATACGGAAGTAAGTCTCTGTCTTTTTTTACGTTTTGACGACCAAATGGCTATATCGATGTTGATGGAATTTGACAAGAAAATCTATATGAGAGGCACAGGACATTTTCTCCGGTATGTTTAATAGTTGCAGTCACGAAATTATGAGACCTTGTCGAATGGTGACTGAAATATGTTTGAAACTGACTCTCTTCAAGAGACTGGTTCGACGGTAGAATGATATAGTGATAGCTTTCCTGCCATATTATGCCGAATTGTTGTTGTTTGGGTCCAATCCTTCGTTACCAACAACTTTCTATATTCAATTCTGGCAAAAAATTCTTAATCCACACGTACGAAGTCGCGGGTACGAGCTAGTAAAGTATAATTCCGGAATCGGGTCACTGTTGTTTATAGAGAATGATTACCGACTGTGTGGACAGTTTTCCGCTGTCGGGCGCCCGGGGTATAGCACAGTGGCTTCGCGTCTGGTTGCGCAGCGGATTTGCGCGGTGCGCCAGACGGAGCGTGTCCTGGACCAGAGGCCTGCTAAGCCATCCCCTGATTTATACAGCCAGCCGCCGCGCCGCCGGATAAAGCTGGCGACCGCGGGAAGGACGCCGTGTGTCGGGCACTACCGGGCGTCGCGCTGTGCCGTGCTCGCTGTGTGGTCTCAGTACGTCCAATTGATACCAATAACCACGAGCCTACTGAAATAGTCTGCGGACAACCGTAAGTATGAGGGACAACTGTAATCGTGGAGGGTGCAGCTAAACCATGTCGATAAAGCAAACTGAAGCAGTATTCACAAGACCTTTAGTAATCAGTACAGACAGGATTATATCCATTTACATGTTTGCATATTAAGCATATTTTACCTTAAACCCAGTGATGATGCATATTTTCGCTATATTTACAATATTTTTCGGTAGTGTACCTAGTTAATAAATAAAATCTTTCGTTGTAGCCGCCAAAACCTACTAGCAGCACAGCTCTTAGTCTACAACTCGCTGAAGAACTACGACCCTCGTTTGGGAATGTAAATAAACTGATTTTATCAAAAAAGAAAGAGTTTACTTCCGGAACCAGTGGTAAGTCGATGGGCGACGTGGGTTGAAGCTGTACTGTTTTATAATGAACATTTCGAGGTCATTAAAGGTGTAGTAAACGACTTTGATAATGGAGAAACTATGACAGTTTGTCAGTACAAGGATGTTTTTAACAATTCTAGTATTAAAGCCACAGCTGTGATTAGCATTCGTTGCTCCCACATACCTGTGAGCAGGGGCGGATCCAGGGGGGGGGCTCAAAATCCACAGAAGGCAAGCCCTCTGAACTAAATTTCATTCAAGCCAAGCGCCCCCCCCCCCAAACCAAAGTCCACTCAAGCCCCCCCCAAACCATAGTCCGCTCAAGCCCCCCCCCCAAAACAAAATCCTGGATTCGCCCCTGCCTGTGAGTATTAAAAAACTTGAAACTCAAGGTTTGACGTTGACTGAATCTATTCAGGTAATGAATAAAATTCACATTGCCAGAGGTATTCCTGTGTAAACTTGTAGTTTGAAAATATTTTGAACAATAACCCAGATTTTGAACCTTTGTGTCCAACCGATAGTTTTAGTAATGGATCGGGTGAACTTTTTCCCATATACAATGACTGCTAACACAGCACCCAATTTCCAATACTGCCTATTTACATCAATGAATGTGGAACGGTCCATATCCACTTATAAAAATATTTTGAGAAATCGATGAAACAATATTACTATTGAATATTTGGAACAGTTCTCTATTGTTACATTTACAAATAAAAAGAAAAAAAATTAAGTAACTTTTCACTATCAAATTTATAAATTTTATTCAATTACTTACTAATTGCATGCTGATTTTGAAATAAAAAATCTAAAAGTTACTATTTTTATGGTATATTATGTTGCATATTTTGACACTTTTTAACACTTTTCATGCATATTTTAAAGATTTTTTTACATATTTCTAGCTTTTTGTGTTGCATAGCATAATCCGGTGTCTAGAAATCACAAGAGGTAGCCGATCTCAAACTCTGAGCCTGGTGGGTAATCTTTAAGACCAAGGTCGTAATGTCCTACTGCTACAGATTTTATTGGCTGCGCAATCCGCCCTTGTTATAGTCGCTGACCGTTCGGACGAGAATCTTAAAACACCCGAGGAAATATACAACTGGAACAGTTTGAAGTGTGATATACTGTAAAGGAATACGGGTGCCATTTATAACTCACAAAATATGCAAAATACTGATATGAATATTAATGGGTATGGTTATTCGATCTGACTGTTCTTCCGTATTAAATTAACAGAGGATATATAAATATATGGAAGCATGACATATTAATGAAGCATATCCTACGGATTTGATTACGCTTTGGAACATCAAAATTAGTGGGTTATTTAAATGCAGTAAAATTAAAATTTAACAGATCTTATTTATTAGCTTGAATGACAATAGAATCTTTTTGATGTTATTTGAACTGGACGTTTGTCAGGTCTTTTCGTGGTTGACGTGTAGATTTTTCTGTTTACGAAATTGTGGCAGGTTTACGGCGTCTCGTAGTGACGGCAGGAGAACAGCTGACTCCCCTCTGTTACGACTGTCGGGAGGAGGAGTCTAAACAATATTCTACTGTAAATGAAACAGCGAGGATGATCGCTAGAAATTATAAAGAATTTTACATATCTACCTTCATACTTTTTAAAAAAAGTTGAATTTGATGTTCCATCGAACTTGATATCACTGTGAAGATGCCTCCTTTACTGTCACACTGCATGTGTGACTGAGGATGTTGTGAGAAAGAGATAAAGTGTGAAATCGTTTTAGCGATAGCTTCTGTGAATAAGCTTCTCAATCTTTTTTTATAAATAACTCCGTGTACAAACAAATATTTTAGTAAATTTTATTTTATTCGCCCTTGTGGTGTTGGGCTTCATCAGTGGCTGTAAATGTATATTTTTGCTTGTGTATTATGTGTATAATTACAATTACTATCTACAGTAAAGATTTGTACTAGATAGTAATTGTAATTACACACATGTAAAAACATATATTTACAACCACTGATGATGGCATACACCACAAGGGCGAAACGCACCTGGGTAATAAAACAAAATAAAATAAAGTTGTTTGTACGCCGAGGTATTTATAAAATTATTGTTGATCAACTGCGGAAATATGTCCTATTACCAGATTAATAATGCCACAATCGTCCAGCTAGTGAACCTCTCACGTTCACAGATTTCTCTTATTAGTTTGAGACTTGCACCCTCGTAGTTAGATATTACAACCTCAAAGGTGCTCATGATATATATATATATATATATATATATATATATGTCTTGCAATGCGTTCACTATACCGGAACTTAACATGCAAGCCTAACAATGTTTTTCTTCCGTTGTTAGTAATAGAATCATTCAGATTTTTTTTGGTGCATATAATAAATAGAGACGATTAAAATTTAAATCGACCGTTGAAGGAATGTTTGAAGGCAGAAGATCCAAGGACAGACAGTGAATAGGGAAGGTGAAAAATCATTACGAGTGGTAACACAGTCAAGTGAAGATTTAAATCGAAAAGCTTTATATTAGTCAGACATAAGTTTATGATTTAAACGACTGTTTACTATTATGGATTATACGGAATTTTAATTCAGTTATTCCTCTCTTGTAAAGATTCTTTCAAATTTATTTACCCTTCGCTGGGAACGTACATGGGAGATGATGAAATGGGGTCATTTCTCATTTCCCTCCCCAGTGTGACTGTGTTCGTGAATTTTAAGTATGTATGACTGTGGTGGTGTACTCAGAGTTGAGTGTTTATTGCGCTGTGGATGAGAGATATAAGAAGGGAGACTGTGAAACCCGTTGCTGGCCTGTTCAGACCCGAGGAGATCACCGAACTTAACATCCTTATACAACGAACGACTCACCATCAACATCACTGTAGAGAAGCATAGGATTTAACCCAGGACTTTGGTGCACGATCTGGTGAGTTGGCGTTGTGTACCACCACCTGTCCTACTCGTGATGAAACACCCCGTGTCAGCGCCGTACTTAATCAACCAACAGAGCCAGCGGGGCGGGAACTTCTGATTTATTAATTAAGAGTAAAGGAGTAGTAACAAGCGAGACATGGATCGTAATTGGCAGTTCCAATGGAAACTGTTTTCTGTCTGCTCCTTTATGCTGCGCTATTAATCACACCCAACACCACTGTTCGCGTGATGTCGGGTAGTTACAATTCGTTCTTCACTCGAGCTCTCCCTCGCAATCGGGGTGCCGTAAAATTAAAATCGATACCCTGCACCGCCGTATTTATGGGCCGGATAAAAGATTTGGTGATTGAATAAACATGAGTTACTTAAAACAGATCAGGTGCAGTCGTTAGGATCGTCTACCTTTGCCCTAGCACAACCAAAATGACCAAGAGTCTAGTCTAGTATAATCAAAATGGATTAACACACACATACTGCGTTTTATACCAAGATTTCAGTGTGTGTCAGTTCAGTTTCTGCATTTTCAGTGTAAAAAACTAATTATTTCATAAACGATGTGATGTATACAGAGGCGATGAACACATTTATATTCGTTCTTGGTATAATATACCAATCTTTCGGTTAACAATTATACTTCTCTGCCCTACACAGAAGTAAATGAATCCACAATAGTATGCGCGATAGGACCGAAAGCTACAGTGTACACTTAATATTTCAAGTTATCGGTACTGTGGCCAAGGATTGTGGCTGAATTTAACGTTTGGACCAGATGTTTCGGACTACCCTGGATCGTTTCCTTGTCTCGATGCACACATAACTCCAGAAAAATTCTGGAGTGGTTCTTTCATAGAGGCACCTGTCTGAAATCAAAACCACGCTTCAGTCGCATATCTCAGTACAAAGTTACATCCACGTAAGAATATTCCTGGACTAAAATTGTTTCGCCTATTTCTAGTTGATTTTTGATTCAGCTGCTTTTTAATGGGTGCATTTTAGCACTCGACGTAACGCTCTGGCCTTGAATTCGGGAGGACGCGGGTTCGAATTCCTGTCTGGTCATCCAGGGTTGGGTTTTCCATGGTTTCCCCAAATCACTCCGGATGAATGCTGGAATGCTTCCTTCAAAAGCCAATGCCTGAATTTCTTCCTGTTCCTCACCACCAGTCTTTTCCCGCCTCTAATGACGTCGACATCGATAAACTTGAACTGATCATGTAAGTTCCTTCCCACTGATGGTGTCCTAAGAGACAGCAACGCAGACAACATCTTCCATCGACCGCGAACCATGGACACAAAACGCAACCATGAGCAATCTATGTAATTTTCGAAAAGTGCTCCATCCTGAACGATTTTTTTCTTTTAGATTTACGTTTCATTGCCGTCGAGATCATTAGGGGTAGGAACGGACTGAAGGCAAGGAACGGAAAGGGATTTGGTAACAGTCATTTAATGGAAGCATCCTGGCATTCACCTGGACTGATTTGGGGAAACCTTGGAAAAAAACAAATCTGGACCACTCACCCTCCACTCTCGGTGCCTGAATTTAATGTAACACCTGACCATTGTTGTCCTGTGGCACACTTAATTCGTTTTTGAGGCAGACTAGCTACATCTTTCGTAAATTGCCAATAACACAAGAAACAGATATTATTCATTTTAATTATGACTAGAGTTTTCCTGCTGCGTAATTCCTATGGACGTTGGTGTGTGTGTGTGTGTGTGTGTGTGTGTGTGTGTGTGTAGGTAGGCGATTGTCTTTTGTTTTTATTCTTGCAGCAACGCGTAAAACTTGTAAGTATAGTATCTTTCTAACGTTTACCTCTATTTAAATCCCAAAATTTCTTTACACTTATTGGAGTGCTAATATTTCAAGTAATGGTTTCAGTAGCGTTTGCTGCGAATTCTAACGCCTTCTACGTATTTCAGAAAAATGAAGGAATAGATAACTAAAGTTACTTAGGTAAAAACAATATTGACAGAATGTAAGGGGTGGAGTATTTGTTTGTGTTGCAGCGATATCTTTGGTGGGTACCTCCTAAACCAGTGTTTATGTGAGGTGTAGTGTGATCTGTGGTCTCGGAGTGAAATAATTTATCATTTCTTGCTCCATTCTCTGGCCAGGTATAGTCATAATACATATCACAGATTTTAAACCACGCCATAAGCTATCAAACTGTAATAACCACCATGGAAGTTGGTTCGGTATGATGCCTTGATAAAGGGATTTTTCCCACTACTAATTTTTAATAGATTTGAAATTTGAATTAAATATGTGATTTAATATCTTTTATTTGCATTTTAGAACACAGAAACAAAGTGTTTATTTAATCAAAGAAAAAAACTGAAATAAATTGAGTAAATTTAGTTTAGAATTGGTTAAACTGAACTTTTTTTCTTACAGCGTAATCTGTTCTTAAGCTTGAAACCTATCTCATAGCGGGTTAAAATTATTTCAAAACACAAAAAAATTTCGTTGAATTACGGGAAATTGATTTTTCGCGTGGTTCTCTGCCGTCGATTGGCGATGATGTCATGATCAGCCAGACTTCGAGTATATAGCACCGTTCAATGCTATGTACTGTTGTAATCGAAAGATTGCGCCTTCACAACCTAACGTTAGTAACATTCTCGTCACTGGACGCCGACTGCCAACGGCAATGATAGATTCGTCGAATTCGCTCAGAAAAAAAAGCTTTCCTCCTTGAGACTTGACGTGATCTCCATAGCACGGCAACAAACGGAGAGTTCGATGACTCCCATAGTTATACAGGCCGCCAGAATCTCGCTGCTTAGCTAACCAGGAAATTTCAAAAAACTAACTGCATTTGATATTATCTGCATCATAATTGTTACGATGGAAACTGCAGTGCCAACAAAACGGAAATTGTCCGTTGTGGGAGTAACTACATTAAAATACAATTGACAGAGATAAAAAATTACTATGCGAGGCACGCATTACACAAATATAATACAAAATGACTTTATGTTTACTTGTTGATTTTTGTTTATTTACTACGATGTGATGGATAAATGCATGTAAAATTAAGGGAATTTGACGTTTACAGCGTAAACTACTCACCGGTCAAACAAACAAACAAATAATCCTTTTTATTAAATAAAGTTTAAAGATATTACTTGTCCTTTTCTACTTTGCAAAGAATCAGATAAGTACAAGTGTTAGGACGTACACTGTTCCTTTGACAGTCAACTTTAAATATAAAGCAGCAGCAACAAACAAGAGCCGTTAAATGGCAAAGTACGCCACTGGTTTCAAACACTAATTTTTTAATCTTTTGGACACATCTGAACTAGTTTTACTACCTAATCTTGACTCGAAAACAATTTTTCAATAACCAAAGTTAAAAAATACACTCATTTTACAGTCCAATATTAAAATAAAATTTAAAAAATTCTATCCACATAGTAAACAAAAACAACAACAAATATTCCACAGTAATAAAAAAAATATATTCCACGTTTTCGTGTTTTTTTACAACTTCCTGTTCTATACCAGGTACTAGTGTATTCTGCATTAAAGCAGTCATAGCTGCGGCTACACTGAAAGCGCTTTTATTAAAGTTTACACAGCGAACTGAAATCGGGTTGCTGAATAATCATGGCACGGATTATCGGATTCGAATTAAAGAACAGCGGTCCGGTATCAGGCGGAAAGAGAATACACGCTATTTGGCGGCGATCCATATTCGACACTAAAGATAACCGGAAATGGCGTTTGTTCAGCTTCAGAATCGATTTGTCCCCTCTATGTGCCCCTCCACTTCTACACCAACCTCACACGCATAAAACACGGAGCCAGTTCTCAGCAATAAGCGTGTAATCAGTGTTCTGTATTTAATTCCGCGCACTCTTTGGCACCGTTGCAGCCCTGTTTCAGGATTACGGGCGCTTTGCGTAAAGTGATACGGAGCCGGCGGGGGTAATTTTTATCTCGCGCCGCGGCAGTCATTTAGCCGGCGCAGGGTGGCAGGCCCGGGAGGGGTCTGAAGGACGTGGTTAATTGTGTGTAATTAATTAGTCTGCGCGGAGCGTAGATTCCGCGCTAGACTGACGCGGCCCCTCTGGCTGTGCGAATTCCGTTCACGCCAGTCTAATCTAAATTAATCCTCCCGCTGACAGACAGCGGCTGATCGAAACAGACTGTACGTATTCAATGCGGTGGTGCTGTCGGAAATGTTGCTCTTTTTTTCAGTGTGGTCTGCGGTGGCGCACGTCAAACAAAGGCTAAAAGGTCGTCACAGGGACCCGCTGATAAATTGGCATCCCGGGTAGAGCAAGCGCAACTGAGGTAATTTACATTCTGCTTGGCTAATGGTCTCCACAGTCTAGTCTTCCCGCCTCCATAGGGCATCAACAGAATACCATGATCAAAATTCATCTACACTAATATTATAAACACTAATGTAACTCTGTCTCTTTGTTAGTTACGTATTCACGACAGGCTAAACAGATCTCGTTGAAATTTTACAAGGAAATACGATGTTTCTTAAGGAAGCACGTCAGCTATTTTTTTCGAGATAAATAATATATTTTGTCAAGAAATTTTGATAGCTAACCGAATGCAGACAGACAGACGGGTAACGTGTATATGTCTCTGTAATGTAATAGCGATCGCCCAGGCTTTGTTTCGCTCGCAGTCAGTTTTCGGGACATCTTTTACGCAACTTACAGCTTTCTATATCCAATTCTATTAATAAAATTTTAAGTCCACGCGTACGAAGTCGCGGGTAACAGCTAATGATTCATAAGTATGAAATTAAACAACATTAAATTTTATAAAAGTCTGTCTAAACGCGTAATAAAACTGTAAATAAAGTGATTAATAAATAGTAATTTCAATGTATACTACACACAAAACACCGGAAAATAGCGTAAATTGAGGTATTTTTACATTCTCTTTGTTCGACCGTCAACCTCACATCACTCAAAAACTAATGGATGGATTTGAAGGAAACTTACAAATATTGTTAGTTTCTCATGGCTTAATACATAGCATAGTTTATTCCTGTTATTCACGTAAGAAACTGCTACTGACAGATATTAAGTAAAAATCTGTGCGCGCATCATCAAAGAACTAACAAGTGGATTACAACGAAAATTACACATAACCTATGTTTTGGTTAAATTGGTGGGTATTTTTATAGCGATAAGTTACATAGTTCCAAAGAAAATCAAGAAAAACATGTAGATGTGGTGTTTGCGTTTTTATAGGTACGTATAGGGAAGCGTGATAGGACCTCAGTTGTTTTTCATATACATTAATGATTTGTGCGACATAATAAGGGGGATGAAAAGATTATTTGCCGATGATGCTATTATTTGTCGTGAAATCGCAACCCAGGATGACTGCGCTTTGTTACAAGACGATATTAGGAAAACAATTGCGTAGTGTAAAGACTGGCAGATGGAGTTAAACGCTAACAAGTGCCAAGTCATGCGTGTAAGTAGAAATGTGACACCATTTAGCTCTGAATATACAATTAATGGTGATGTCCTTAGAACGGTAGATTCCGCTAAATACCTGTGGGTAAGAATTCGTAATAATTTGTTGTGGAATAAGCATATCGAGAATGTAATTAGAAAACAAATTGTATGCTCCGATTTCTAGGTCATAATGTAAAACAATGCACTCCGGAAGTTAAATTGATTTCATATAAGTCACTAGTGCGTCCTCACTTAGAATATTGTTGTTCTGTATGGAGTCCCTATCAATAGGGGTTAATTGAGCCATTAGAGAAGGTCCAAAATAGAGCCGCCAGATTCGTGACAGGTATATATAGTTGGAGGGAAAGCGTAAATATGATGTTGAAGGAGTTAGGTTGGGAAGACCTGGAACACCGAAAGTGATGTTCTCGACAGAATCTAATTGAAAATTTCTTGACTGACATATTTCAGAATGACAGCGAGCAAATATTGCTACTAGCAACATTGATATCTCGGAATGACCGCGAAAATAAGATAAGAGAAATCAGGGCCAGAACCGATTCATTTCTGTACTCATATTTTTTCCACGAGCGTTTAGGGAATGGAATAGAAATGTTTTACCGTACAAGTAAACATAAAATCCGACAGGAGTCGCTTTCGATAAAGCACTCCAGCCATCCTGATCTGGGTTTTCCATGGTTTTCCCGGATCACTCCTGGCGAATGCTGGGATGGTTCCTCACAATAGCTCATGGGCGCCTCCTGCCATATCCCGTATATCCCCTCCAAACCATTACCCTTTCGGATAGGTGCAATGCACCCTCCACCATACACTTTTAGTGAATCGCGGAGCAATGATAATAATAATAATAGCTGTATTTCTCTGATATATAATGGATAGCAATATTGTTTACAGGCAAGCTTTATAAACAGTAAAAAGTGCTTGTGAGTCATCTGCAGACATATGTGGTAGTTTGAAGCGATGATACAAACTAATGTTGTGAACAAATATGTTACAATCATTTGAATACAACCTAAATACTGAAGAAAGGAGTAGGTAACCAAGAAAAAGAGGGTAGAAAAAAGAATTATTCTGTGATTTTTCATTTTAGGTAACTAGCAGAAATCTCTTTTATAAGTAAGAATGAGTTCTTTCACAGCATAGTAGGTATATAAATAACATTTTCTCTGGGAACTAGCAGAGTTTAAAGCAGGACATTACAGTGATCAAATGCTCTGTCGGTATTGCCAAGTGACTTCACAATCAGTGGCGTAGCTAGGTCAACAAGGGCCACGCTGCAAAAAAAAAATAAAAAAAAAAAATATATATATATATATATATATATATATATATTGGGCCCTGCGGCCAGATCGGCGACCTTTTTTTTCTTTGTGTTGCAGGTAGGTGCCTCCTTTGACGACGGGGCCCATTAACAACTGATTCGGCTAGTTTTAGTAATCTCTTTGATAGTTTATGAGTGAATTAGCAGCACGAGTGTAAAAATTCCACTTTTCCACGAGTCATAAAAGATAATTCTAAAAAAAAAAATTGTCTGGTCTGTTTTTACAGGTATTGCGTTATGTTTTGAACATAATAAGTATTTTAGCCCCAAGCTTTTTCAGACATTTTTATGTGCATTTTTTTCGGCGCAGTTTACAGAGTATCCTGAAATTGGCTCGACGGATTATATCCAGTGACGTTAATGGGTTTGACCTGATTTGATAGTTTTGACAATATGACCGAACCCACTACAAATATAAGAATTTTCATTCCATCAGTGAGCACGCAGACACTTCAGACTAGAGCTAGAGAGTGCATAATATGTAGAGAAAATATAGAAGCTTGTTTCCAGAACATTGGAAAGGATATCTGTTCAGAGAAACAATATGAAGTGAACTGAACTCGCGAAATTCTTTCGTTGTGAACTTCAAGGAGGCAGAAAGATTTACAAGGCGGTAATGTCGAATAAGTCATTATGTTGGAAATCCAGACGTTTTGAAACCGCGGTCATCGCTATTACTCGCTGACTAATTATTTCCATTTTTTTTTTCAAGGCTTTTACTACTATGTCTATGTTCCTGAAGCGATCGCATAGCAATATTTGCAGTGAAAGTTGCTCGAGCTCGGTAACTTTAAACTGTAACGTTAAGTTCTTGAAAATATAAAACTGGAGGTTTTAGTTAAATAAGTGTCTGCCCGTGACATTGAACAAACAAATACATAAAATAAAGTAGGTACACTCGATCAACTCAGGAATGAGTTTGAACATTACAAGCCAGAATATGACTCTTAATGAGCACCATAATGAGCCTGCAAGTTATTTAGGTGTGATGTTTACACTAGAATGCCATGATCTAGAGGGACGATACCTTTATTACCAGCCATTCAACTGCCTCCTCCTTGCAGAACCAACCCTGTTTGAGTGAATTACCCATTTTGTACTGAATAGTCCCATACACCCTATCATTATGAATGAAAAACACAGTGTCTGTGGAATTCATTTGAACTAGATGAAACGCGCGAATAAAATACGATGACTAGTTGGTTTGGCGACTTGAAAGTAGAATCACCTCATTTGTAGCAATTGTTTATTTGTTTAGTGTAATAAGTAGTTAACAAAATGCTTGGAACATATTACGAAACAAATAAAAAATTTAAAACATACTGTATGTATGACCTTAACAGAATAAAACTAATCTGAACAAAATACATACGGCATATCCATATATATATATATATATATATATCTGTGATATGTGTTGCTGGGATCATAGCCTGTGAGAAAATTTCACGAAAAAATGTTTACATAGTAATTGGATATCAAAACAGAAATGTTTTCGTAACAGAAAAAATATCCGAAAACCTACTTATTGTATAAAAAACACAATTTATTGATATATCTTTGATACATGTTGCTGCTATCTAGAGGCTTCGCTGTCTCATACACATGACCTTCATAGTTATTACTTTTGCCCTTAAAGTGTAAAATTCCGAAAGATTTCTTTCTTAATTTACGATTTTACTAATTTAATACCTCAATTGTTAAAACGATACGTTATTTCCGTTATGTATGTAACAAGGAAAACTGGCTCGTAGTTTTTGTTTTTTTTAAAGTTGTAGAAATAATAATATTTTTGCCTTTGAAGAATCGAATTAAAAAAAAAATCCTCTCATCAAATGTGATGTGACCACAGCGGTCACCTTGGTCTTTAAAATGATACCTTATTTATCGATTTCGGTTTGGCCATCAAGCGAGGTAAAAAATATGTATGGTTTAGAAATGATGATTTTTTTTACACTTTGAATTTGGAAAACTTTTTTTTTTCTTAAAATATGATGTGACCAAAGTGGATAATTTAATCTTTAAACTTATACCTCATTTGTCAATTTCGGTTAGGTATCAAAAGAAATAAATGTCTTTTGTCCTTTAAACAGTTAAAAAACCATAAAAATTCCTTTCTTAAAATACAATGTGACAAAAACGAAGACGCAAGTCTTTAAAATGGAACCTCTTTTTGTCGATTGTAGTTAGTTATCAACGGAGATGAATGGTTCGCCGACCGAGCGTGGTGGTGTAACGGCTAGCGTTCTGGCCTCGCATTCGGGAGGACGGAGGTTCGAATCCCCGTCCGGGCATCCAGATTTGGGTTTTCCATGGTTTCCCAAATCACTCCAGACAAATGCCGGGATGCTTCCTTCAAAAGGCCATGGCCGATTTCCTTCCCATTCCTTGCCCTCCATCCTTCCCCGTCTCTAAAGACCTCGCTGTTAGAGACACGTTAAGCAGGTAAAAAAAAAGGTTCGCCGAAAAAAAAATTATCGTTTTAGAAAAAAATAAAATATTTTTGTCCTTTAAGTGTCGAATTTCGAAAAAAAAAAAAACCTGTCCTTAAAATGTGACTCTATCAAACTGGAGACCTTAAACTTTAATAATGATTGCTCATTCATAAATTTCGATTAGGTATGAAGAGAGATAATAGCCTGTCACAAACAAACACCTTACAGAAATAATATAGATATAATCAGAAAAAAATTCTCTTTTTGCCCTTTAGGAGTCAAATTCGTAAAATTCCTTTCTTAAAATATGACGTGATAAAACTGGAGGACGTTAAGCTTTAAAATGATATGTCATTCATAGATTTCGATTAGTTATGAAGGAAGATAACGGCCTGTGACAAATAAACGCCTTATATATATGATGTGTTACAACACAGCCATCCTTTACCCGTCACTGTGTGGATGACTACTCAAACACAAAAACGACAAATACCTTGTTATCTTACGGATAATCAGTAATAATAAAAGAACAAGCTTGGTCATCGTGTAGCTATGTTCGTAAGTCTCGTCAAGCTCCCAACCTTCATTTCCGAAACAACAACAGTCAGAGATACTGAAGATTATGCGCGTTATTTAATAACAGTTCTATTTAGCTAACACTCAGGGAAAAAATAAATTTCTTTTAAATTGACACGTTTAATTTTTTACTGGGCTTGTAAGGTTTACATATTCGATGTAAATGTTACCACCATATTCTTTGTCACATGTTATGGTAAACGTGAAAAAAAATGATTTGCCAAAACACTGAAATAATAGTAGACATTGTGTTTAAAGTAACATATTAATAATTATTTCGTGTTTATTAGTTATTTTACTATATCAACCGCACATAAATAGTTTCAGTGGATCAAATTTGTATCGCGATGCAGAGAAAGTATTAATTGGCAGGCAAAAATAGAAGATACGAATTTTGAACGGTAATATTAGTGGAGGGTGTGGTTGGTTTGAAGTGCAGACTAACAACTGACATACTTTTTTACAGTATACGAATTTAGTTTTATAAATAATTTATGCTGCTTTGATGAGTGCTATGTTACTGAAGTTATTACTTCTTTGGGATGGAAGTAGTTCCATGTTTATCGTGCTGAATGCGGCATGGACGAGGAATAAATCTAATATTACTATTTGTACTATAACGTTTTGAGAACTCTAATTTATTTTCAATTCTACTGGTTCTATACTTATGTCGTCATTAATTCAGTAGAAGTTTCAACTGGTTCTACGTTAACTACAACCCAAATACGTACAATTTTACAACTCAATTGTCAAGCAACTTCAAAAAAATGAATTGCCAGAACACTGGGTTCCACCCCTCATATTTGTCGAGATTTGAGGGTAGTATCTGTTTAAGTTGATTCTTTGTTTTCAGTTTATTGCTAAAGGTTATTGCATACTCTCCCAAAATTAATTGTTGGTCAACCAATAGTTAATGAAGAGCACTGATGCAATTTCGCACTATTACAAGCATCGTCAATCGTACTGTAAAGCAGAATACCTTTCCGTGACCGCGCATTCTAGTCATTGAACAAGAATGGTGTAGCAAGTCCAAAAACAACGCAAACTTTGCAGGCGGGAGCTGGAGGCCGGGGGTAGGTCCCGACCTGTTAACTACTTGTTACAGCGTTACGACAACACTCCATTGCAGAATAAGCAGACTGAAGTTGGCGGAATACCCACTTACGACACATTACTACTAACTTCAGTGCTGTAGCCTTTGACGCGGCTGCTCCAGGATCATCTTTATTAGCTTAGGGCCACAAGATGCGACGGAATCTGCCGACTGTCTCAGCTTGCTCTGCGAATCCGGTGGGAACCGGAGATAGGGAGAGAATGTGGGAGGAAGCGAGGAAAGAGAGAGTGGGGATGGTGGAAGGGGACTCCCAAACCAAGACGGATCACAAGCGAACCGCCCAGGTTATCCTCCCGCGTAAACAACAACACAGGCAGTACTTTGTGTGGCGCAGGGCAGCCACAATCACGGACTGAAAACGCCTCAAGCGCCGCGCCAACAGAGCTGTAGTTTGCAATGCTCATGTTTAAATGTAACATGGTAATGAAGCTATGCTCCGGAGATGGAATATACTTCTTGTTTTCGTAACAGGTAACGCCTTCGTTCTTCAAAGCTTCTGTATTTTGAATGAAACTGATATTTGAAGATTATTACTGCTACAACTTAGATAAGTGATTTAAGGGGATAGTACATTGTACTAAATATGCCGAATATTCTTACCACTGCTATCGGGGTATTTTCTACTATCGTCTAAGCGAATGCTGAGAAGCATATATCGAAATTGCTGTTTAAGACAAGAAAAATCCGTATTTATTTTATACTATCAGTATGAATACCATCTCTCCCTGACCGCGGTTAGAATTCCTTGAAAGGAATTTTGTATGAGAAGTTCAAAGGTATTTTTCAATTGTCACAAGAATTGTACTAATGACCTTAATAACATAGTAGGTCCTCAACGAAATAATCAATTTGTACTATTGTTAATCATCCATTAAAGGCAATCATTGTACCTGAAGTTATACGTTTGAACAACTAGAGTGAAAAAAAAATCAGCCTTTTATGCACATCTCCAACACTTTCTACACATCAACAATTTAAAAACTTTGGTTTTATTTTGACAGCTATACTTTGATTAAAATAAACAGTAAAAGGAAAGAGTTGTTAGGCACTTCAGAGAAACTGTGAGGATATTTCAAGGATCCGGTTTCTACTGATATCTGATTTTTTTTTTTTTTTACTATGGACAGTGTTTCATTTTATTATCATTGCTGCTATGATATGCATGAATGGTGCTAGATTTCAGTACATTGAGAATAACTACTTACGTGTGCGTAGCCTACTTACTTTTCTGATAGTTGAAATGATGTGTTCATTTTACCCACTTTCGTGAAACATATCCCGCATTTTTACTGCTGTATTCTGACCACATGTACCAGATAGTTAATGATAGCACATGATAAAATTATTTTTTTGCTGCTCTGTTGTCAACTCTTGCTAATTGTGTACGATCGTCTGACATTATGGGACTATAGCGAGAGCATTTTTATGCTGCGTAGTGTAAACGAAAATTTTTTGCACTGGGTTTACAACTTGTTCGTATTTATACCTGTGGATGTTGGTCAACTGTTTCTGTACTTATGATCACTTTTTGTCTACAGGTATTGCATACTCTTCGAACTTCATTTTCTATTGCATCTTGTTCGAGGTTTTATTCTCCTTATATATGTAAGAAAAATGTTTCATTTCCTTAGGTCTCAAATCAAGTACCAGTTTTTCTACATGGTCATATTTTCCGTTCCACATAGCTCTCCTAATTCTTTCCTAAAATTTTTCTTGCCTCCCTCAACAACTAAAGTCTACACTGGTTACGCTCCTGTTGACTTCCAATGTCTCCCGGTCGAATTTCTTCCTCATATTTGGTATTGAAAATATTCTATAGCAGTTTCCACAGACAAATCTAGTTGGTCTCCTCTACGTATCGGTGATTTCTGTATTTATACATATAGCGTACTAAAGATCGTCTCACACTTCTCATATAATGCATGGCTTGGTCCCACCTGAAATACAAACTACTTTGTTGAAAAGTTTCTGGGTTTCAGGATTTTCACTCGCTTTCTTTCTTTACTGAAACAGAAATTCCAATTCCTGGCTCTTTTTTGGTTTTTCATCCAAGCGTTCTGGTTTTGGCACTATGATAACTGAATTTGGCTTCGTAAAAAGTTTAGAGAGTGCTATCTACTCCTTGAATTTGGGAGTACGAATTTCGGATAGATACCTGAACTTATATATTTTTTTTATGACAAAATTTGGTCATACTCGGCAGCACGTGTGAAAATATCACGAATGATGAATACTATTTGCAGTAGGATGAAAGAAGAACCGACTCATTTGTTACAGTCATTTATTTGTAAAATTAAACAGGAACCCAGCAGAACACGTACTGCGTCTTACGGAAAAATTAAATGTATCCCAACAGAAACAAAAATATCTGAAATAAACAGTGAATCAAGTGTTCAAGTTTATCAAAAAGGACCAGACGGCTAGATAGAGAGAAGCCCTGACGAAGGCTCCAGGTTGGTGCCGAAACGTTGGCGATATCAACAAAAAAAAACGCAGCGCAAACCCCGAAAAAAAAAGAAACAAGTAAGTGCAATTTTTCACCCCTAAAGTCTCCTACTCTGGAAAACAAATACTATTTATCCATATTTCTACGTACTGCCATCTTCAAGTAATGCGTTAACGCCTTATTGGCGCCAATGAAGCCTGCGTAGCTGCTACGCTCTGAACTATCTCATTTCGTATTTGTCTACTTATCTATCTAGAGGTAATGCGACCATGTTCCGAGCGATAAATTTCGATATGCTGCTATCCAAATGGTGACTACTAATGCACACGAGAGAAGCCCGAGCAGCTTTTTCTCTGAACTATCATATACTCATGACTTTTATTATTCATAATTTTGCAATTTATTGAATTCCGAAATATTCTTTTCTTATCTAATGATGCTACTAAAGAGGAGAAACTTAATATTTAAAATTATATCTTATATTTCGATTTTTGTTAAGTACTAAGGGAGAAAGATGAGTGTTACAATATAACCTTTTAGAAATAATGTATATGATTACAAGCATTATCTATCGGAGTGTAAAACACTATACAAATACTATGTAACATTATGAAGGGCATACGATCCTTTTGTTTTGTTGTTGTTAAATAACATGTTCTGTAGTGCAATTTTGACAGACAGACGGGCAGCGTGTTTAAGTCTCTGTAATTTTATATCGACCACTCAGGCTTTTATCTCGCTATCAGTTCGTGGGAACCTTTTACGTTATTTACAACTTTCTATATTAAACTATAACAGTAAATTTCTGAGTCTATATGTACGAAGTCGCGGGTAACAAGTAGGTTTTTTTTTAAATGATGCAGCCATGTGGGACGCTTTGCTGTGGCAGTCGCCTGGAACAATCTAGTCACAAACCACCTGCTAGGCGTATGCGGCGACGCATGCCCGTGACAGCGGTCGAGCGCTGCCCAACCCCACCACCGTAATTAACCCTAACGACCTCGCCCTCAGCACTTCATTGCGGAGCAGAGTGCACAGCGAGAAATATGTAGCGGCCTCCGTGGCTATCCACAGACCTCAGTATTATCATAATTGGCCGCAGAATACGGCACCCCCGTGCGGCCGACCGTGGCTTATTTCCAACACGGTCGTAAATTCCCCCTTCCTGGCAGCCATTTTAAGAGTATTATTAAATTTAATAGAGCAGTACGTCTTGTTAGCGGGCGTTTTTCTGGGTCGGAGTCCGCCGCTAGTGGTGTGGTATATCACGGAGGGAGTGCCGACAATTAATACGTTGTGTGCCGGCGGGACCCGGCCGCAGGGAGGGGAGGCAAACAACTCGATTTGGGGTAACGCGGTTACAGGCCTCCCTCTCTGCCTTGAGGACGGCGGGGTGCTCTCTCTGTGCTTTGTACATACACAAGACATCTCAGCCGCCGGAACAATACGCTTCTGATCTTTCATTACATAGCGAATAGTGTACAAAAACGGTATGTAAGCCTACTGAAAATAGAAATCTGATGGCCGGATGGGGATTTCAACACACCACCTACCGAAAGCCAGAAGCTATTGTCGCACGCAGATATATCCATACCCTAATTGTCTATCAAATTCCGTTCACTAAAAAACTCTTTTAATAAACCTTGCGGGAGAAAAATATGCTACAACTTGAAATTTTTTTTCCATGGAATTCCAAGAAAATAGGTTTACCACGTAAGAATTTTCTAAATTACGAATTTTTTTACTTAAATATAAAGTTATCTATTGGAGAATCAAATTGGACTATTATTTATCTAAATTTTCGTACGGTGTCTGTGAACTCGAGTATTACTGCTATAGTTCTCCTGTAATCTTCATGTATATATACAACTATAAATTATGAAATGATTTACAGGTAACTAGTTTTGGAAATAACGATTGGCAAAATACTTATTCTCACCGAAAAGTTCAAATTACGAAATTAAAAAACGTTCAATCATTTTTAGAATCGTTGAGTTAACAGATTTCATTTTACACTTAAGATGGATACCTAAAACAATTTTACTATACATTTACTAAGGCTTCGATAATTATTTTCACGACCACAGTTTCTCCAGTTTTGTGTTACAATAGTATTTAAGCTATTAAGAAATGAAATTGGGGTACTGAAGTGATGGCTAACGAACAAAGAGAGAAAAAAATTAATGATTCAATGTTGGTTCTGTGTTTTGTTCAGAAAGTACGGAAGTGTAAAAAGGGGGGGGGGAGGGTTAGTGAAAATCTTTCAACAGAAATCCTCAATATTTTAATTTAAAATTTCTAATGCAATAATCACAGAAATAAATGGAATAATCACCTACAAAACACTTCTTTTCCTATCTTGCCGGTATTGTAGAGCGCAAGGCGATTTTTTTTTTAATCATTCTAACTATATGGATATGTATGAACGTAAGCAATTCTTCTTCTTCTTCTTAGCATTAGTCCCGCAATGCAGGGTCTGCTTTACTGGACTTCTCCTTCCATTTATGCACATCTTATGCGTCTTCAGGTGAGGCGTTGACTCGTTGCATGTCCTCCCGCAAGGTATCCAGACAGCGCTTCCTGGTTCTCCCTCGTGGTCTTCGGTCCTCCGGACTTATATCGTGTGCTGCTCTGGCAACTGAAGTTTTGTTGTTGCGTACCATCCCAGGCGACTATCTCGCCTTATCTCAGATTTCTTCTAGTTTAGCAACTGAACTCAGTCGTATATATTTCTGCCGATCGGAATCATAGTCCTGATTTTAGTCCAATTTTATAGGCTACCTTCATTGTCTTTTTGGTATTCTACCACCAAACTTCTTTATTTTGTTGATGAAACGACATCCAGGTTCTCGTTGTTCCCATGATTATTGGTCGTACAGGTCTTAATACGTTTGACGACTCCTGTACAAACTTCGTCAACACAGTGTCCATGTTCTGGAATTTTTAAGGAACCTATAGATGTTTTCATCTGGATGTGATTCTGCTTTAATTTCCACCATTTAATTCGTTCGGATGAAGACCATATACTCTGAATGATTAATATTTTGTTTTCTCCTGAATGACAGTAGTCCATATTTTCTTAGTCTACAGCGAAATGAGTTGGAACACATCAAAATTTATACCAGTACAAGATTTTGATCAAGTAACCTCCACCTTAGTGCCAAGGTAGCTAAATGGAATACGGAACTCTATCAACACGAATGGAAAAAATTTATCAGGGTTATTGAAAATGGTCCCGTTTAACAAACGAAGATATGAAAAATGTTAGCCCTTGATGGGACATTTTGATTCTTAGATTTCAACTGAAATTCTCGTGGTTTACTGCTGTGCCGTCATTTTGATTGTTTAACGTAAGACGCCTTTGAGTCAAGGCCTATTTGTTGCATAAAACTTTATACACATTAAATTGGATTGTTGATGTATGAGCACAAGAAAGGTATAGTAATTGTGTGTTTGGGATTCACTGTTACAAGCACTTCCCATCGCGTCCTTCGTGTAACATATTTTATTCAACACCTATGTGGTGAACTTACAAATCGACGTTTAAAACAATATACTGAACATTTTTCTTCAGTATATTCCAGTAAGCAGCATAAGAGCATAACTCTGGATAACTATGAAAACTATAACTACACTTCTGTAAAGGCCTTTAACTATGAAAAAAATATGTTTAATTTTCTTTTAAAAATTTGCAAGAGAAAAACTTATGCATTGATTTATTTGCAGTTTCCACCATGACAGTTGGTATGCAAGATGGAAATATTGATCTTTCTCACGTCAGAATATGCCTACTGACAATACGATTATAGTCATCACACTGTAACTCTGACCTCAATTAACTCAATTGAAAGTCCCTGAACGAGTTCCAGTAGCTATGGGAAAAAAAAATCAGTGTGGCAAACGTTATGACAGTATTGCTATTTAGAATTCGAACAAATAAAATAATTCTTAGTTTAATCTCGTAATCAGATTTCAAATAATGCTGAACAAAGTACTGAACGTATGATACCAGAGTAATCCTTTGATAATTCCGGAAATGAATCAAAACACAAAAACTGAAGGCTATTTCGAAATAACGGAAACGACCCCACCAGCCACGTGCATTGAAACTCGTTTAGCGCAGACGAGAGTTCAGTTGAAACCCGCCCCCCCCCCCCAAAAAACGGGTTGGGGGTCGAGACTTCGGGCGTTATGACCGAGCGTTATATGACTCGTAACAGTATTACACCTGACGAGGGGCCGTCCATCCGGAGCTTTTAAACTAATTACACTCCGACGCCACCTGAACTGAACCCGCCTAATTCGTTTGTAGTTACCTTCTGCCAACATCATAACAACAAAACACGCTGCTCATACAGAAAAAACTAACTTTTTACCTGCGAGTTATCTACCTTCTTATCTTTACTATTGCTCTGCGATTCACAATAAAGTGGATTTCCGAAGGTATTTTGGACCTATTCTAATGTAGGCCTCCATAAGCTATCTTAACAAACCTCCACTCTCTCCCCTCCCCCCCCCCCCCCCCCGACAATCGCCTCGAGAGACCTGAAAAAAAACTGTGGAAAACTCATATCATTATGACCGCTGCGATTTACCGAGATTTGTCTTGCCGGATTTTCGATAAATCCTTTCTTTTCCATTCGCCTACCACTCGTTGGAGAAATAAGCGAATTGTTGTTTCTAGTCCTAATTTTTTTGTTTATTTTGTCGATTAATCCAGAATATGAATGTGGCTGGTATAAAATGTGTTTGTTATCATCGTGAAATAAATCTGTCATGAACGTGAAAATTATTTTCTCAAGAGAGTAACGCTTATGGTGCTCCAGATCTTCCCAACCAAACCTTTCCTTCGTGCTATATATACCTGCCATGAATCGTCTTTGGACCTTCTTCAATCCTTCTATTACAGCTTTTTGAAGGGGATCCCACACAGAAGAACAATATTCAAAGTGAGGTCACTCTAATATTTTGTGTGCTATCGAGTTTACTTCGGGCGTATGTTGTTTTGAAAGGGGAAAATGGTTTGCTTTCCTAATTACTTTCTCAATATTTTACTTCCACAATAAATTATTATTAATACCTACCCCTAGTTATTTGATGGAATCTCTTGTACTTAGTAAACTGCATATTCTCATCTAAATTATCTTTACTGCAAGTACGAGATATCAAGTTTGTTTGCACCTCACAGTTCAGTTAAGCTTCATATCCCTTTAGTAAGTCAAATATTTATGCTTACTTTTGCAAATGTGCACAATTAGTTATAATCTATCCTTATAATTTTGATTTCCTTGACCTCCATTTTTAAATGCAGCATAACTTTTTGGCCCGTGCGCTTAATCCTAAGTTGTTCCTTCCTTATTCTAATTTAATTTTACACTGATCTAATTTCTGATGTTTGAAGTCCAGTCTTTAGTTTACGGTTTAGGTAACGGGGTTTTCTAACTGCGCAAAAGCTGTTGGTACTAGTAGGCAATCCTTATTGAACCCAAGAGTGAAGTGGATCGTCCGTGAGGAGCATGCAAACATTAAAGAGAGTCGGTGTATAGTCGCAAAGCATGCCTACAGGTGCGCATAGCACACCGGCTCTTGAAAAAGGTGGCCAAGAGCTCTTGCGTCACTTGCAAATGACTGGAATAAGCCGCTAATCATACCCAGCTTAACGCGGCTTATTGCAGCGGAAGACGTCCCGCTGAATTAATTCGTATTTTACGTCGAGGGTGATGTCACGATAGATGCTTATTCAGTAGGAATAGGGAATGGAGTATAAAAAAGAGCAACAGCCTCCATTTAGGCGGCTCACTGTAGCACTGGCGCAACGTCCAACCTGGATTACGGCTAAGCAGAAAAAAAGTCCCGCTGGCACTTTTTAATCCGCTGAAAAGCTGATGCCGGCCTTGTCGAGCTCTTTTTGAGTCGCGCTCACAGAAAGGTGGCCCGCCCGAGGCGAGCCAGTGCGGGGAAGCCCGCCAAAAAGCGCAGGCCTTTCGCCGCAACAGATTCGGCCTAATTTATTCGGTGGGACTTCTTGCACTAACAGAGATCAAAAGCGACCGAACATAGGTTTGTCTGGGGGGCTGGGCCAGGGGCAGAGGGGGCGGAAGGAGATTAATCTCCGTCAGCGGTGGCGGCCGTCAGGTCGGGCAACGTGACAAAACCTCAGCTCCAGAAGACGACAGGTAGTTCTCCAAACTGCAGGACTCATGTGGTTTCTTTTCTCCCTGCCTTCACCGAGACACGCTGGCAGGGTATTAGGGCGGGAGTAGTGACCGGAATTTGACTGGCACATTCACTTCTTTTTGCATTGTAGCTTTAAGTATCGTTGTGTCACACTGAAATCGTTGACTTTGATTGATATTAGATAGATGAATAATTATTGTCTATGTGAGCAGTCCTATGTGTGCCATGTTGTTAACTTCACTGGTTTGTAATCAGCACTCTCGTAATATTAACAACATTATGTAATAACAGTTTTTTATTATCTGACCGTTGTGAATCATTTTCCTCAACTGCTGATAATACTGATAAATAAATAACGCCAGACCAATTGAATGTTTGTGCATTTATTGACCTCCATAAAGCGTCTCACATCTTTTGCAGAAGCATCATCAGCGGGTTCTCATTTTTCGGTCTGTTGCATTTATATGTATGTTTATATGTGTTATGATAGTCACTAGTGAAATAACGATCTGGAAAATGAATTACTACTCTCAAAGAAACCATAAATCACTGCTGCTGAGAGTGGAGCACAAGTAAATCCAATAGACCGAAAAATTAGAATTCACTGAAGATGCTTCTGCAAAAGAAGTGAAACGCGTTTGGGAGGTCAATAAATGCACAAACATTCAATTGCTTTGGCATATTTTATTTTTCAACAGTTTTTTTATTTATTTTGCTGTCATCAGTCTCTTGATTGGTCGTCCTCAATTATCTGTTTCATATATTCTAATCACTGTCTTCCTCTGTTGTTCTTAGCTTCGACTGTTCCCTCCACTAACAAATTAACCAATCCCGCATGTCTCAAAATACGACATTCCATCTTGTTTCTTCTTTATATAAAACTGTTCCACAATCTTCTTTCCTCGCCCATCATTTCCAAAACTCGTTCGTTTTGTACTGTACCCGTCAACTTAATTTTCAGCATCCTTCTAAAAAACACATTTCAAATGCTTCAATTTTCCTTCTGACTGGTTTCTGGTTTTCCTAAAATCAATGCTTCGCTGCCATAAAGTGCTGCGCTCCACACATAGAGTTTTAAGAAGTTCTTTCAGAATCCTAGATCAATATTTGAACAATATTTGAAACTAAAAGATTTCTCTTTTTCATAAAGGCTCTTTTCACTAGTTTTATTATTTAGTCAAATAAACATCGTTATTTTCAATCTTTAAAATTTTACTATTCGCATAGATTGTGACGTCACGGAACATCTGTTTTTCCTACATTAATAACTTTAGGTACCAATTTTTCCCTATTAATGAATTTTTACCTTAATAAACCAAATGTTAAACTGATTGTGTTCGCTCTTAGAAGTTACTGTTGCTTGTTATCTACAAATACATTAACTTTTAGCTTTACTACCGACACACGAAACCAAAAGAAGTTTCTCCCATTTATAACTCGAAATTAATCTAATTTTTATGGTTCAGAAATACGGCTGAAAGATTTATTGTGTTACATGAGCTGGCTACCTCGTTAGAAACGAGAGGAGATTTCGGAAACCATGGAATATCTAACTCTGGATGGCTCTAAAACTGGTTCAATAGATTCCCGCACGAAAACGTTACTGTTCACCCAGCAGCTTCAGTAGGAGCATAAAGGACCCTGAATACTAAAAGGAACGCAGTTACAAGGCTTAAGTTTGTTATCTGCTATTAAATTCGATTTTTGGTTGATGAGAAAGTGGAATATGGTTCTGAGATGACCTCATCCTGTACAAGGACACCAAAGTCCAACTACAGATCTGAGTGAGGTATCTACTGAGCTACCTTGTTGTATCAAAGCAGCGCAAAATAGTATCGACACACTCAATATGATTTGATATTACGTCGTCCGGTAAATATGTTATGTGCAATGTTGCATTATCTGTCTGTTTAATCAATGCATTTGCCCTAGTGCCCTCTCGTTGTTAGTCGGTTACTTCTATCATTTTCTGCTGTGTGTCTTCCCATCAAGTCCGAAGCATTGTTACTGGAAGTTGGAATAACCTCAGACCATCGATACCAGTGATGCACCTTCGACGCCAAGCTACCTTCCATGTGGGTCTTATGCATTCCGATTTCAATACTGTCACTATCTGTATATACCAGTTGCTGAAGACGAAATGATTCCACACAGTCCGATCAAATATGATTTATTCGAATCAGTAACACTGATAAACTGGGTACGAAACCCTAATTACATGGAGGTAAGGTGGACAGAAATAAGTGTCTCTTACGGAGAAAAGGAGAGACATATTAGAATTGTAAACTAATCATGTACCCATATCAACATTTGGGAATTTTTTTTTTTTGCAACTTATGTTGTCTCTTTATCGTGTCTCATCCAGTTTATGACGGTTAATACCATCATCTTGTAACTTCACAGTCACGACGATTAAACAAAAATGTACTTACGTGAAATAACCTAATGCATACTTGAAAGGAAGGAAATAACTGATTTTTATTAAAATTTCTAACATTTAAATAAAACAGCTAATTATCACGTAGTTCCTTTTTTATATTCATATTAGCATTGCTCTTTTAATCATTTTTGATCACATTTTGGTCGGGTTTATACTACCTACATCGCTATAACTAAACTGCAACAACTCAACTTCTAAGAATCTGTTCTTCTGTGTCATGGCTGTCAACATTATTCTCCGGTTTCAAAGATATGTCTTCTGCTAAAAATGAAATCGGTGACACAACATTTACCCACAATTGTGTAGGGTGTTGCCTTATAATCTACTAAACTGCTGCAGACTTCCAAAAACCAACAACTTTAAACACTAGTTCTCACTGCTGCAGAAAGGTATGTTTTTAGTATCAGCCTCCAAGTTTTTATGAACTTATCTTTTCACGTGAATGGGAAAATATGATTTTGGGAATGTTACTGTCGCTCTAACTTCATGTGACTTCGGTTGACCCATTTATTCGACAGACCAATGAATTAGAATTTGGGGATAATTTATCTTCCAAATTACACCAAACGATGATGCTAGCTGTTTTAAGGAGGTTTAAACTATACGAAATTCCCATGGGTAACAAAGTTAAAAATAGCAACGAGGCACCTTATCTCCGTAAACAGTTTTTCAATAACAGAATAGCTTAGAATCCCGTTCCAGGTTATATACAATGCAGGTGTGCAGTTCACTGTCAGCAATTACAATTCAAAAGCTCCAGTCACAGTTTAACTTTGTGAGAAACCGCAGTTGTTAACAGCTTATTTTTCAAATTATTTTCCTGACCAACAGGGGAGAACTTCAACAGTATTCAGGTTTTTTTTTATTTATTTTTTTTGCTGTCGTCAGTCTTTAGACTGGTTTGATGTAATCCTCCATCCCTTCCTATCCTGTGCTAACCTCTTCATTTCTACATACTCCTTACAACCCACGTCCTCAATTATCTGCTTCATATATTCTAATCTCTGTCTACCTCTACAGTTCTTACCTTCAACTGTTCCCTCCACTAACAAATTAACCAATCCAGCATGTCTCAAAATGTGACCTACCAGCCTGTCTCTTCTTCCTGTAAGCTTCTTCCATAAACTTCTTTTCTCATCCATCATTTCCAAAACTCGTTCATTTCTTACTTTGTCTGTGCACCTAATTTTCAGCATTCTTCTGCAGCACCACATTTCAAATGCTTCAAGTTTCTTTCTTTCCGGCATTCCTAAAGTCCATGTTTCGCTACCGTAAAGTGCTGTGCTCCACACATGGAGTTTTAAGAAGTTCTTTCTAATTCCTACATCAATATTTGAAACCAAATGGTTTCTCTTTTTCATGAAGGCTCTTTTTACTAGTGTTATTCTGCTTTTAACATCATTCCTGCTTCGGCCATCGGTTGTAATTTTGCTTCCCAAGTAACAGAACTCACTCACTTCTCCTATTGCATCAGATCCTATTTTTATATTTAATCTGATGCATATAAAAGGATATAAAAGCGAATAAAAACTCTTAGGGGACTCTCTGTTCTTCACCATATTTAGTACTCCTCTCTGTTGCTGAAGGTAGGAGAGAAAAGTAACGCTCTACCGTGATAATGTTTCTTGTGGATACTTTGATGACAAATTACACATACAGGAACAAAAGTCTGACGAAGACAAGAAGGCTTCGGTCAAATTTTTAAATATCAGTTATGCTGAAATATTTACCCTTATGAAACATACTTGTAGACTTATAGTATAATACAATGACTTGTCGCGTTGTTGGTGGCCACGCACTTGAATGTCTCATTGAGACGTAATTAGCTGAGATGTCGGGGAGACGTTCTCCCGTGACGTAGCTATCGACAGGCGGCATTCCTGATGTGCCCTGGACTACGGGTCACCACGTCAGCAATTAGGTTAATTGAGGAGTACGACCGCCTGGTCATCCGTGGCATTCTAATGACTGCACCAGTACCAAGCGAACCAGCAGGCTCAAAGCTCTGACTTAAGGTACTTCTGTCCGTACACAGACACCAAATAATTGGACTTTCTCGTGGATATAAATACATTAGTCAATCTCGTGCTGCTTTGATTACCTGTTGATGAAGTTTCGATCTGATGTGCATTCTCTCCGTATAGTAGCCTAATCCGGTAGTCCCTCTGAATGGAAGGGGGCCAACAGTTAATGTGTGATTCGAATCACTGAGCGTCTTACAAGAGCGGGACAATGCCTATATAAATATTAACCTCAGTTTGGAAACTTTTAAAAAGTCCAAATAAGATCAAAATTCTAACAGAGACACTACTAAAACAATGATAGTGACCTCTTCAAACAACCATAAACTTGTGACATAGTTAGTATATTATCTCTGCTGTCTCAAACTTCAAAATATTTTATGCCGTGAACACTGAAACTGCGGTATTAATAAAAATGTTTAACGCATTAGAACTGATTGAAATTTATACTAACTAATTCAGACGTTTTCTTTTAATTACTTACTACCAGTTCCCTAAAAAGCTTAATAAATTCTTAGCGGGAAAATGGGTAGTGATTTATTTGTTAGAATCGTGTGTTTTTTTAACCCGCGCGTTTTGAGAACGCTTTCATCTATATATGATAAACAGATTTCCATGAAATTTCTTATGATCTATAGTTCCAAGCGTGCTAAATTTCAATTTCGTATGTGTATTTAATGTTGAAATTTGCTTTCGCCATTTGTTTGTTGTGCTGTCTGACTGTTAATTAAAAATACAGGCGTTTGCTAACATACCGGGGTGGGTGAGCAGTTAACGCTGTGGCCTCACATTCGGGAGAACGTCGGTTCGAATCCTCATCCGGGCATCCAAAATTTGGGTTTTCCATGGTTTCCACAAATCACTCAAGGCAAGTGCCGGGATGCTTCCTCCAAAATGGCTATGGTCGAATTCATTCCCGTTCCTTGTTCCCAGTTCCATCCCGCTTCTAATGACCTCGACTTCGACGAGACGTAAAGCCATAAATTAATAAAAAGTTTACTAACATATAAGGATTAAATTTAGTTTCTATAACAAAGGTTGCTTGCGAATTTTCTATATACCTGTCTGTGATTCTACTTTACTTTCTTCTCAATCAATGTTGGTGGCAGTAGTGTAGTTATGTTCGAGATTAAACATAGATACATTTCGAAATAATCTGTCCACATCCCGGAGACAAAATTTATGTAGGTTTCGCCAGTAAAATGGTAATCTCGAAACCCACTCATGTATTTGTGTTTCTTATCTTCTGATTTCCTAATTTTCTCGTAGAAAAGCGCAAATTAAGATAGAGAAATTAATACATTTTAACATATTAGCGATCGCGTTTGTGTTTTTATTAATCAGCTTTTTCACTGTGATACTTATCGAAAGCAATTCGCCCTTTCGCTATAGGATCCTATGCTGAAGATAATGTTTCAGGGACAAATAGGTGAAAATAGCCAATAATTGCTTATGATCTACGATGCTTCTAGTTATTGATGAATATTTTGAAGTAAATTCGTTAATTTTAGAACAAAATATTTTTTCCGAATTTTTTAACTAGCGTGTTTGGTTTCTTTCACTAAATCTGTTTATAACTTTTTGTCTATATTTGTTCGTCCTTTACTGAGAATACTGAGGTTATTCCCACTATTCGAATCACTTTCCGAGTCATATAATTCTTTTTGAAGTAGAACTTGCTTTTAATTTCTGCCAACGTTCTAAAAAAAATTAGAACGTGTTTATTAAACCAAACTTAAATGTTTAAAATAAAAACATAACCTTAAATTGGCTGTCGCGTGGTGTGTTCTCAAATTAGTCAGTGTTTAAACACTAACGCTCTTGCGTGTTTTCTGTATGCATACGAACTTCGAAGTGAAGGTTTTGATGTAGTGTGCATTAGCCAAGATAATATTGCAATTCTGGAGAGAAGTTAATGTCTGTATTATTGTAAAACGCAACTCACCCCACAATTTGAATAAGTTGCGAAAGTTATTCCTTGTTTACTATTACCTAACCATATAACTCACCATTAATTGTTCCGAGGTTTGTTTTGTTTCGTACAAGTATCCAAAGGGATCAATTGTTCTAAAAAAAAAAAAAACAAAAAAAAAAAAAAACACTATTTACCCATAATAGAAGTAAGCAAACGGTTGCCCTTTCTTAATTATCCAGGTGACTGTTTACCAAAAGCAGTACCTACCATCCTTTTTCTTTTGACATACTTCCTTATCCATGTCCCACATTTGACGAAACCCTGGTTACTAGTCAGCTATGACGCGATTATCTAATTACAAAATCTACTGAAAGTATTCCATTCAATTATATCTGTCATTTTCTGGTATTTTCATCGTTAACTATACAAACGAGACTGATGCAATGGATTCCAGAATATGGTTTGGAAATGTCGGCACTTAATTCTCACTCCTGTCATTATTTTTTTTTTTTAATATCTCCGTTCGCAACACTACTTAAAAGAGGCGTTGCCGGATCAATGTCAGTACATTCCGCTGAAGATCTGTTCGTAGTGTCTGGTTTTAATTATCTGTATATTTACGAACCTTAAAGCCAGACATCAGCGATGATTTATATTTCCAGTAATAGGAAAGCAGCATCACTGAACATCTCCTTGCCTTCAACTGGAGAGTATTAGAGACAAGATGAGGGAATGATTTCTCCCAAATCATTTTGAAGGAATCATGCTGGTTTGTGCCCAGAGCGATTTCGGAAAAATCATGAAAACCAAATTGGAATCGAACTCACTTCCTCCCAAACGCAAAGTACGAAAGTTATCTGCTCACCTACATGGATCATTACTACTTTCCTAATCAACAACATCATTCAACTTTCTGTTTTATGACGCATTTTACAAGACGAATTAGTTACTCCCAGCAAGAGAAGTTTCTCTTACATTGTATAAATTTTCGTAACATGTGCCACAGTAATAAATGCTATGCAATATTTACATTTCGAGTAAAATCAGTTTAATAATCTTTAACTACTTATCCATTTAAAGAGAATTGTCGTACATTACAGGATTACGGTTAGCAGTAACATAATTTTTTGTGCAGATTTGTTTCATACGGGCACAAAGAACGATTAAGATAGGCGTTAAATAAATATATATATATATATATATAATGAAGATCTGTCAAGTTCACGATCTGATTTTTTTCCAGTAATGAGGAATTGTGGTTTATTAAATAAAATTCTGGTAAATATTTCCCTGAAATAGATAGTATTTTAGTTTTTCTTCATATTCACTGCTTGGTTCTGAACGTCGTATAATATTAACAGTCGAGAATTTATACTGTAGGTATTTTTCTTCTTTTCCCCACTGAACCGAGAGGTAGATTAAACTAGTATAATAGTCTTATGTGCTGAATTTCAGGAAGTAAAAGCGGTATATTAACTCAACATCACGCAAATGTCATGTTATATGTAAGCCACTAAAAAACATTTAGAGTTTGTTTTCCTGTCTCTGTACCGCTTTGCCTTCGCTAGAAATTCGTTTTTGATGACCAGTCGGTACAGGCGACACGCCCCTGCGGGCATGCCGCCAGCTACCGTCTACACTGCTTCGCATCGTGGCTGCCAGCCTTTGGGCGCTGGCGGCCCGTTCTCTATTTATTGACTGGACCGACCATCTGGGCCACGCCACATCACGTAGCCTGTGATGTCACACGAGCCGGGGGTCGGCAAGCAGCCAACCAACGCTACTGTGCAACACGACCTCCTGACCTCTGCGGCGTTACTTGGTCGATATCCTCACCGCCAGATGTTTTCAAACGTTCCGCCAACAAATTAGAGGTACTAGTCACTGGTTTGAAAACTGCTCTTTTTAAATAAACTGGCTGGGCAAACAGGTTATTTCGGTTTCAAAAAATAATTCACCCTGACTTTTTCCTTAAGTCTTTACTTGTCACTTCATTCTGACAAACTGCTGAGTTTCCGCTGCTTATGGTACTTGTTTTCATACTGCTTTCGATAGCTTTCTTACTGCAGCTTAGCAATATCTTTCTGAAGTTATTTGTGAAATGACTGGCTTTTCATTAATAGAATATTGTCTTCATAAATCGTCATGTATAGTGTGAATATAGAGAAATTTTTAATATTGTCTGCAAATCTCAATGCTGAATCATCTTCGGTTTGGACTTGGCTAATCAAAAAGATCATGAAACATTGAAATAAATTTACAAAACTTAAAATACATCCAACACTTACAAACTTTACATTAAAAACAATTAATAGGTAGGTGGCTATTTCACTGAAAGTTGATGAACAATATTAAATCAAAACTTTTATTAAAAAAATATGAGAATGCATTGATTCATCCACCTATTTTATAACGCATGTACGTTACAGCGTTAAAAATGTATTGATATGGTACAAACTGATATACCAGTATGTTTCACTGTAAGGAAAGTGAAGTTACTTAGGTCTAAGATTTCAATTTTTTTAGTTCTGTCTCACTTCGTTAGTGACCAGCACTAAGAGGATAAGTTTAGAAGCTATTCAAGATTGTCTAAGTAACTGTTATTTCTTCATAAGATAAGTGTTTCCCGCAGTGAAAATAAAATTTATCTCGCCGCTTATACCTGTTTAAGTAGTAGCTGCAGCGCTGTTTTCAGTTTTACTAATACTGAATAAAACTGTCTGCTATTTGAGGAATACGATTTTAAAATTACGACAATGGTGCCTAATAAGAAATTTATGTAAGACTTACTTGCTAAAAATGAGGACGAATACTCATTGGAAAAAAATGAAGAGGAATTAATTTCACCTGTTGTACCAATGTTAGACAACGTCTCACAGACTTTTCGAAAATCTCCTCCCTTTCAGTTTCAAACTGATATTTAGCTAATTTGGATTATTGTGGGAGCATTTTTGTTTATCTTGTAATGCCGAGACGTTGCATAGATACTGAGAATCGTCGGTCAAGATTAAATATTGGTTTCATTCCAAAACCCCTTCAGAGAGCATTTATGTGGTATTTATGTAGGATGTGGCTGCATGTCATGTTTGCTATATGCAACATACAATGTCTTTTGAAATTTCAGAATATCATGTTTATATTTCAAATAGACTCTATTGGGTATCTTTAGAAGAATATCAGAAAAGTATACCGGATCTTAGTGAGTGGAATACGAATTTAAGATGCAATTAAAGGTTGACTCCAAACGAACGTGTACGTTCTGTCCAGGTGGTGCTACTTGTTACAAATTTGTGTTTGTCTGATTCTTTTCAAGCGAAATAGATTTTATTTCAGCAATGTAGAAAAATGTAACGTAATTTTCGCAGAAATCAGGAAATTATACAATAATTTCTACAAAAGTAAAAAACTGAAAGATGTATAAAAATCTTCTTTTTTAACGCTCAAGAATGCTTAATTCTTCCTGAGTTATTCCATTACTAATCATCAGGGACTCTAACCAAACAGTCATAAATTTTATATTCATTTTTAATAGAGAAATATCTTTACCTGTTTGCTCATATACTTTACGAATGTGAAGTATTTGATGTTGTATAGCTCAATTCTTTTCTAGAATACGCAAATGACGTATTAAAAATTGACATGTCAAAATGTAGTCAGTTAATTGGAAAAACTACAAGTCAGAATCAAAAACATCTAACCATCTTTATACGAAACGACGACACAATGTATCAAGGAGTGAAAATGCAATATGTATGTTATACGCAATGCTTTAATTCTGTTGGAAAATGTGATTTCACTCTTCTTACTACTTTTCGAGGCGTATTGGAGTTTATAGTATTTTGTCAGGCCGTTCCGATAAGGATGATAATTCCCTTTAAACTACTGCTTTAATTATATGGGCTTATAAGTTAATTACAGTGTAACTGTGATGGTGACAGTTTTCTTATATTCCTTCTTGTGCATTATGCTTATTTATAGTTTAAGTTATTTCACTTTTTGAAATTATTAATTCAGAACCTTCTAAAATTATTAATTCCAGTTCCTGACTTCCATATCTATAAACGAAAGTATTCGCACTTCCCTCCGTCCTAAGGCAAAGTGCCGATATATGCTCATCCTCAATTCCCCATTCCATATTTTGCATTAAATCTTTACTAGTATCCATCCTTGCCTAGTAATCAAAGTACAACTTACACACATCCACCACTTTCTTCATCTTCGTGTGTACCGCAACCTTTACACGGCTCATTCCATTTACCGTATCATTTACCGAGTGTGTTTTGCCGGTTTGAAAGTTGAAAAGTTCGGGAAAGGTCAAGTTTTTGCAGCACCTGTGGCGCCAGAATTCTCCCTCTTTTATACGGAGAGGAAGTCGGCTACTGCAAAAATTAGCTCCTTCTCCGAGAGGAACTTTTGATCTTAATCCTTCTCACAGCAAGCTACGTTTTAACATTTCCTGCAACAACAAAGGGCGGCGAATTCGTTAAAGCCCCAAGTCCGCAGTACAGCACCGGAGTTCCACTAATCGGATTCGTTCGAGAGGTCGAACTCTGCCCACGCCTCCTCACCGCCTCTTTTTCGCCTCAGAGATGCGCGGAAAACACTTCGGAACGCCTTTCGAAACAGTGCCGCGAAGGCGGTACAAAGCCGCTCCGTGAAATGTCACGGAGCTTTTAAAGCCGTTCATCTGGCTTAAATGTAGTGGAAGTCTCTTTGATGTGGACGCGCGCCAACTCCAAAGAGAGGGCGTTGAAGAGGTGACCAGGAGGCGAGGAAGAGAAGGAATTCGCGAGAAGCCATTACCAACTCCAAGTTTTGCGTCAAACGACTCCATCTTCTAATGCAGTGCAAGACAACGTTTTTCCAAACAAAATTACGGTGCAACTTGTTTTCTTCAATTAGAGGGTTCCAAAATAACTCTGCGAAAGGGAAGAAAGGTTCAAAGAGACACAGACAGAAATGAAAATACAAGAAAAAAAAGTGAAGGTGGACGTATCAGGGTGAACAAAGGACTGAGAAAATCAATGTTAAAGTAGTGATCGAGACAAGTGAATCACATGCAGGTGTTTCGAATATTAAGGCAAAGTTGATTTCTAAGAAGAGAATAATCTGTACAGTTTGCAATGATTCACCGAATTAACGAAAAATATTTGCAGATAAATAAATTTTAAAAAATCACTACAGTAACGAATACGGAACACATCGTTACAGAAAGTTCTACCTAACACACTACTATGTTGATGATGATAGTGAAGTTGAGTTATTTTGTTGTGTTTTCTATACAAGATCCCTCGCCGTGAAAGTCGCTAATACGCTTGGCGTTACCTGGTACTCGACAGGGGCTTAGCTGGTAGGAATAAAGTTTCCATCCTTTACTGGCGGATGAGTAGTAACGACCGCTTCAGACATTTGGAAGGACATGGCCTCAAATCCCAGTCCGACCATCCCGAATGCCCTCCAGTCGAATTCGGGGATAGTTCATTTAAGAAGCCATGGTGAATCACTTTCAGTTCGTCGAACACCATACCGCTAGTGATGTCTGCACTGACAAGCCGTAATGTTGTGAAAAAAAAAAGAACAGTTGTTTGAAGAAATATTCTTCCTTCAGAACTTTGCCTGCAAGATAAGAGAGGGATAACAACTCAGAATCTGAGCAGCAGATTTTATATCGTAATTTCATGCAAATGTTTTTAAATTTAGTTTACTATTTTAACTGTGACTTGTTTTGGGGAAAAGAAATAAGTGTAATGTGATCTGATCTACAGGCCAAGTGTAAAACAATTAAATTAAGAAGCTAGTGTCTGTTTACAGAATGAAAATTACCTGGGTTGGTTCCGAAATTCGTGATTATCAAAGCGTATAACTAATCCGGCACCTCTGGCGAAGTTCTTATTGTATAAACAAAGAATGCTACAATAATTTAGTTGTTCGTACCCCGTTTTTATGTTCGACAGTCGAAAGCAACTTATTTTATACCGCTAGGTCCTTCAAATTATACGAAATGAAATCTCATTATGCAAAACAACAAATCTGTTGAGATATTGTCAGTAACAAATACGATTTTTAATTCTGGCTCCGGTAGGGTGTATCTTCCCCATGTATTTCTTGCGAACCTCTTTGTACCTTTTCTCAACAAATAATTGTGCTACATATCTGAAACAAAATGTGTCGAATCTATGATGGTTTTCCAATACTTTAACACAGGTATTTACCAATGTTCAGATTGGTTTGGCAGCATTTTTTTTTAAATATTCCATTTTTTGCACTTTTGGAGGTCAGTCAATAATTCACAAACTATAAGTAATAATACAATATACCTGTGCTAAAATACTCACAGAATCATAGTTTCACGGCTGTAAAAGCTTCAGGAAGTTCATGCAGGTAGTTTCCAAGAAAAGGTACACTAAATCTTTCAAAATGTAAACTTACGGGAAAATGCAGTCAGAGTTTCAGTGCATTCCAGAACCAAAACTAGGGTGATCTGGATCGTCCTGATAGCTTTCTTCCAGCCTTCTCTTTAGTCTTCTTCTCTTCTCTCGTGCCTTTCCTTCCACTTCCCTCAATGCTTTCACTGACGCCCTAACCCTTTACTGGTCAAGCTTGTACATAGCTCACACGGTGTGATACCCAACGCTAATACTCAGTTTCTTCGATGCCTCACACCTTGACAAGTTGTCATTGTTGAAAGTCATTACAGCATCATAAACACCAAAATGATGAGTATTAATTGTTACCAAAACAGTTTTTGGAGTTCTTGACCAAATAACACTGTTGATGCACTCATTTTGATTTTGGCTACGACCATGTAAACACTTCTTCAGTAGCTGTACATCAGATAGATCCCTGAATATAGGCTTATGTTCCTGAATGAGAGCATATGGTAAACCATCCTTGTGCACAAATGTTTGGACCGCTGCTTGTGCTTTGTTGTACTTGCACCATGTATCAGTTCCTTTGGGGCAGAGTCCGTGGTTTGGAGCGGAATCAGTTGCAACAACATGAGATAAGACAACCCAAACAGATCGTTTCATTCCTTCGACATTGTTGTTGCTATGTGTAATAGCCGTTCCATTACACTTTTGTAATTTATAAATTATACCTTCTGTAAGTGTTTTCTTCCCCTGCAACCCTTTACCGTCATTCATATTTTTATCCCTCCATCCTGATACCAAGTATCGCAAGCGGGTTTCCATTTTTTTTTTTCAACTATCAAGTGTGCAGATTATTATAGAATTAAATTGAATTGTCAGTCTGACACCAGGCGAGTTTAAGTGAGGCAGATTCTCCAACTGCTTTAATTAGAAAACAATGAAAGTTAACATTACTCTTAACAATAGATAAAACATGTACTTCTTACCTTGGGGACATATAATACTAACACCATATACGTTTGTACCTGAAACAATTGGGTAACTTACTCTAACGACTGATAAATGATTTGGAAACACCAGCAGAATGGATTGAATAAGAGTATTTATTCATTAGATGCCGAAACTTAATACTTGAGTCCGCGTTTCCAACTTAATTATGACGGGAGGAATAACACGCGCAGTAGCTCCCAGATGTGGTATCAACAATAATGGAACTAAGTCTTCTTCAGACGTGAGGTACTGATTTAAATAAGGCATTGCTTGGAAACAATGACAACTGTTAAGACAGTGAATAACCAACTAAAACCCAACGCGAACATTATGAAACATTGATAATACAAGAGACTCAAGTTATAAGTTAAACTATAAATTTAGGAATGCATAATAATTCTGGAACTTAAAGACATACCAGCTATAGAACAGAATGAAATACTAATACTACAAGAAGACTAGAACAGACTATGTCTAACTGCCATGTGGAGCAGACCGACTCGCAACTATTACCTTGCTACATCGTATCAGTCTGTTCCTCAACTGAGCTGCAGAGAGCCAGGCAATGCTCCGTGACATGTGTATGGAATTTGCAACTCCGTGCCTGCTGCCGCTTCGGTTGTGCGCTTAAGTGGAGCAGCTCTCTCGAATGTTCACGAATCAATCTTACAACACTAATACTCACACCCATAATAATATTTGGACCTTTATAACATTCTAACTTATTTATTGTCACATCTGGTCCATAAGATTTTAGCTTTCCAATTGCCTGAAATGCCTTTGAATCCCTATCCCCCAGGTAATTTATATCCTGTACCCCATCAGTTGCTGATCTCTCAAAAATGCTTTTCACCCCTTCCATTTTGACACTGCGAAGACTGCCACGCACACACAGCCTTTTTTAAAAGCATTTCTAGGCTAGAAATATGCATTTATTATACACCAAATTAAAGAGGACCTTCTAAAGATCAATAATCAGCAAAAAACTAAAATAACAAAATTCATCATTTTCAATCACAGCCCCCCCTTAACTTGAATAGAAGTAAAACTAAATTATTTGCATTGATTGTAAAAATATCAAGAGATCAGTCAAGCCGCACTGTGACTTGGTAAAGTATGCGATATATATTGTCACAGTTATTTTCCTACTTACTTTATAAGTTTAATAGTCTTTTAAAAAGGGACTTCTTATTCCTGTATCCAATTATACAAGGTAATCTGCTGTTAAAATAGAATACACAAGATAACCATATTATACACATTTTGTATCCAACTATACAATTAGACAACTCTGGATTCGATTATATAATCAAAACAGATGCGGACTGCGCCTTTAATTTGACGTTATGTTATAAGATAAAGTCACACGGAATTTGTTTTAGTATAAGTACGGTTGCAGCGATATATCGGTCTACCGGTAACCGGTCACCGATTTATTATTTATTCTGTTGCATTATGCTCGCAATTGTTGGTTCTTGTTAATTTTTCTAGGACATATTACAATATTCTAAACTGGATTGCTTATTTTATCAGTTTTAGCAGTTGAAGGCAAAGGTAAAGGTATTTAATGAAGCATTTAGCGTCGTTATACAAAGTCCCTTATCGTGAAACTATTAAAACAAAAATTGATAACAATTTGGAAAAATTTGAATAATTGGAAGCATTTTTCTGTTATTAGGTATATCTGGTCCAGAGTAACACTGGCTATTTCGCGATTACGGTACATTTTTTGCTGCAAAATGAATTAAAATTAAACATGATTGGTATACGAGTAGGATTACAATGCTGTTCAAAACTGCAATCAATAATTTACTCAAAGTAAGCTGATTGGTACTTTCTGAAAACCTCTTCTCAAAGGCAGAAACTACTTTTACTCAGACTTCGTGGGAAAAGGTTAAGCGAACTACCCTACTGTTTTCTGGATCTGTTGATGTTGAATGTTTGTAGACAAAAAAAATTTTCAGTAAACTAACATAGATTTATTACTTGATTTTTATTTACATTCTTATTTCTAATTTCTAACATAACATATACAAATATCGATATTATCGACTTCATGCGGCCGATATTATCGATATCTGCCTGGCGTAGATACAAATATCAAAATTGGTCTTAACTTGCATCCCTAAGTATAAGATCGTAGTTATATTAATTATTAAATTAAATAAGCAATAGAAATATGGCGTGTACTAAGCGCATCTTATTGAATGGAAAGTAATACAAATGTCAATTTCGTAGGCCTGTACAAGTTGGTTATATATCATTGATGCTTAAATCCTCCTGCAAGTAAGAACGTAGTTTTAACCGTATTTACATCAATTTACTGATTAGCACTTCATCCCATTTTTAAATTACATATGCTAGAAATTTCGTATCTTGGAGGATCCAACATGCCTTAAACTGTTTTATTTATTTCACCGGTCCTGCTTCTACTGATAAACAAGCCAAATGTACTAGCGATGGGTGGGTGAGTGGTATTTTGGATGAGATATTTTCGATCCCCGAACTGCTTACCCCGATTTCAATTTCCCATAGTTTCTCGAAATCGCTTTAAGTACTGAAGTACAAGGTGAAATGATTGACTTTTTTTTTCACTGCCTCTACGGCTATTGTTGAAGTACCACTACCTTTGGTAGTATAACTTCTGGGTGTCAGTTGTTTGTTGTTTTGGGGACACATTTTTATTTCACTTTTGGGGGAAAAATGGCTGTGGACGCCGTAGGCGTCCTTATATTAAAACCCTCTACTGGGTTCGTGTTGTCAGTTGGGGATCATAGCCGTAATAAGCTGCGTTAGCAAATGGACGATTTTCCCCAACTGATTTTCACGTTTTGGTTCATGGATGCAGCATTGATCCACCCGCTGGTCACTTTTGTCGGTCGGCGGATGGTATTTGCCGTGGCTTGACGCCCTTTTCTGTGGGCCGCCCGGTCCTTCGACTGTTCGGGCATGGCTGGGTTGATGTTGACGTCATTCTCTTCACAGGACATCCCCCGTAGCTGGCGGCGTGGTCGGAACCGCAGTTAGCACATCTCGGCGTTGCTTCTCTCGGACGTGAGCATACCAGGTTGCTGTGGTTCCCGCCGCAGCGGACGCAACACACTGGCGCGCAGGCGAGACTGGTAGTCGCTTCTTCCCCATGTTCTCGAAATGATTGCTTCTCAAATGTACTTAATTATATAGTGGGATAGTAATAAAAACTGCTTAGTTCCAAGTACTTAAGTTTGTACAGCGATTACAGGACTTACACCTCCACAGAACGTCGCTTCTGTCTCCCAACTGAATCATTGTCGTAGATGAACGGTTATCATTGCACCGCCATTTTTTTGGCATTCATTGTTATTATTTGAGCGACAGTTAGGAAGGCATCAAAGAAAACAATAACTGTTACCCATAATTTAATCACCAACCATAACATTTATACAGAAGTTAAAAATTTTCTGAGAGAATTTTATAGATTTTGTACTGAACTATAACGTAATTCCAGTCAGTGTAGCTCTTCGACAGGTAAAAATACATACATAAGTTGCACGTGGTGTCGTTAGGAGAGAGACCCAGAAGGTTAGTGACGGAGTTTCGATTTGTCAAGCACTTCGTCTAAGTCGTTGCTGGATCTATAACTTAACATGGAATCCAAACTATGGATCGTCCTGGAATTCTCATATGAAAATAACAAATACAGCAAAAATTCCTGCCCCTTCCGGGATTTAAACCTAGTATCTTCAGATTTGTAGGTCAGTGCCACAGCTACTAAAATAACAGTCCAGGCTCTTGACAACACTGCACATATTGTCCTTGTTTGGATGTTTTCTTCGTTCCGGTAATCTAACGACTCAAGAATATTCTCTGAAAAATTATGGAAATGTTACTTGGTATCTGACAATTGATCCAAAATATGTTTACTGGAGTTTGTAAAATGTGTATTCCTGAGGTGCAAAGTCAATAATGTTTTAATACTTTGCTAGAGTTAGGAGAAAAACATACAGACTGGTAATTAAACTGGTGAGCTTGTCACCTGTAGGATATGGATAAAAGCCTATTTCGAAACGGAAGATAGTAAATTTTTAGGGGATAGAACATCTATTTGGATTACTGTTTGTGTCTCGATCACAAAGCATCTTTAAATAAATGTATATTCGAAGTTCACTGAGGACGGTAGAATATTATGTAGAAAAAACTTTCTGAAATGAGATAAAGATGGTAAATTTAAAATATACATATATATTAACATAAACTTGGTTGAAAATAAAGTGCATGAAGTCCTAGTGAAATTATGCTTTAAAATACAGTATATATATATATTTAATGACACAAACAGTGCTTAGATTTTAATAATATTAAGATACCCGTGTTACTCGTCAGCTCTAATTATATAAACATTTGACGTTATCAGTTACAAACATACTTGAAACGGCAAAGGAACGAAACTGTTACAACACAATATATAGAATATTATTGTTTTAAATATCATCAGAATGCAGTTTCTATTCTTCACTAGGTTCATAATTGATTTCGTGCATTGCTTCATCTTCTGGTAGAATATACTGATTTCATAAGCTCTACAAACTTCTTTCTCAATTATAATTTGAAAATAATTCATTTTTTCTTATTCAGGATTAATTCTGTCCATCTACGCCATGTAACTTCAAATTAAACTACACCGATTGTTTCATAACGTGACCCAATGAGGTTTTTTTTTGTATTTTAAGGCTTTTTTCATAAATTCTTAATCATTATTTTATTCTAATCTTTATTTATTCTCTTAATTTTTTATATCTATTTGGGAGTCGTATTTGATGTTATTGTTTTGTTGCACACCAAAGTTTTACCTTTAGTATTTTGTTTGGCTTCCTACAAACATGTTTTAAAATCTTTGTTCTGAGTCGCTAGTGAATGTGTGACATTAAAGAATTCCTCTATTAAAGATGCTTGCTTTTCTAGTACTAATTGCTTGGATATTGTAATTACTAAGATGTTTTACTACTAACATGTTTTAAAATCTTTGTTCTGTGTCGCTAGTGAATGTGTGATATTAAAGAATTCCTCTATTAAAGATGCTTGATTTTCCAGTACTAATTGCTTGGATATTGTCATTACTAAGATGCCGGCCTGCAAGTTCTTCTTACTTTGCGCCAATCTCAGTGTTCTGGCAGGGAACAGCAGTTGCGTGGAAATCTCCGGATAGGACTTTGAGGGTATGTGGTCTGCCTTGTAGTTTATAACGCGGATCCGATATCCTTTCCTGCGTGAAGGCGGGTCTGTAGCTAGAATCGAAAAATACGCCTCCAATCTGCATATCAGTGGGGAAGTGGGCCCGCCCTCGACTCATATAACTAACATCCACCGAGGGCTCCACATCGATTTCGCGTTACCTCCCCTGTACACCGGTACACCAACCAACCCGTACACCACAATGGTTGCTGTCTCCATTACTCTCTACCTATTTCGCAGTGTACTTGCTTAGCATGAATAATAATTCCTGCATCAATTACACTTAACATAGAGTGGAATGGAATAGTAACTAGATTTTTCCAATTATACTATGCTGCAGGTGACGTAAAAATGTGGGAAAAAGTAAACAACTAAAAAATGGGAAGTTACTTAAAATGTTAACTAACCCAGTATATAAATATTCCACCAACACGCAACTAACTAAATTGACATCTATTGACATTACAAGACTCTACCCCAAAATTTAGGACATGCGAAGATATGCCACAAATTAATTTATTCTGTGTTGACGTCAAATCTCGTACATTATTCTAAACCATATATGAGCTCACAAGAGATTCAGAAATTTCAAATAACGCGTAAAAAACAAAAAATCTGCATTTGAATTTTCTATCTGGTTTTGTTAATTTGCTTTTTGTATGTTTGATTATGCTATTGTAATTCTAATAAGTAAAAAAATGTGTGCATTTTTATCGCTTTTTCTTACCTACGGCCCGCGATCTGATTAAGTCCCGAAATTACGCTCTCAGCTAAGCAAAGGTTGCCCATACCTGTTCTAAACAATGACAATTGCAATGTATACAAATATTTACATTTCTTTATGGTATTTTAGGAATACTCTTAAGTCTATCATAATGTTTAATATACTTCTATAGCCTGTCGATATGTTACATAGTCAAAATATACTGGCCGGTGCATAATTTAAACTGTTTTAGAAACCAGAGACCCTTATTTTTTGACGTTCCATTTTTAGTACTATTCATCTTCACATTTTCGATGTTTTTTTTTATTTATTATTTTTTTTTTTTTTTTTTTTTTTTTTTTTTTTTTTTTTTTTTTTTTGCTTGCCTTTAGGCTATACAACCAATACAATTGTGACACAACTATATTTTTTAAGTTGTGAGTAAATTCTTAAATTTTAAGATAACACTGAAATGAGCTATTCATTATTATTTTTAGTAACAACCCTTGTATATTTTATGTCGTTAAATATAAATTGGTTTCCTTAAAATAATAGAAGATTAACTGTATTTTTGGTTACCATGAAAATTTAAAAAGTTACTGCGGAGGTGAAAAATTGTACATGATCCTATATTATACGCATTCAAATAATGCATGAATTCTCTTATATAATTCCAGGACAATGTGAATAGATGCACAGTGTTCAAGTGCACAATTTGTTTTGAGTAGTTCATAGGTTTTCCTAAGCGTATTTCCAAGTTTTTGGTTTAGGTGCTTAAAGACCAGACCACATCACACAATTCCTAAGTATGTGAATACTTCAAAAAGAAAATTAATATGAACAAACTTAAAGGTTTGCCGATTGTAAATTACATACTCCGTTCTTTAAAACTGGCGGGAAATCTATCACACTCGAAACCTGAATACTCCAGGATTCTTTAGCGTCTTTTTCTTCTCATTGTGTCAAAAGTTCTTGTGGTAACCACCCAGCTCCTTACTTGGCGATGCTTTATATTGCTCACCCGAATAAGGAAAAAAAGTAGAAATACGGGTAACGTTTGCTTAAAATTTTGAAGATATTAATTATATTTTCACAATCATTTTCATTTGCCCTTTTTTTACGTTGTTGCAAAGATGCTTGTATTTTATATTTGGCGAAAAAATTTTGTTGATGATTTATTAATTTTAGTAATATGAAAATACATATAAAATAATTATGATTAAATTTTAATTAATGAAAGCTATAAAGTTATAAGGAATAATGAGATCGGAGAACAACCATCAGTAAGGATTATATATGTGAAGAATAGTCCGGAAGGTTCGTTATCGCCTGAAACATTAGAAGCCATGAAGAAAGTGAATGATAGACTTTTTGCAGGAAAATAAATCTATTACGAAGTTTTGTCACTGGCTGAGCCCAAGAACTATTATTAAGGGTTGAAATTAAAAATGTCTTAAATGCGAGTTGAGAGATGGGAATTTCATCAATAAATAAGTAGGATGACGATTACAAAATAACATTATAGTGTGAGCGTGCATTAGTCTTTCTCAAAAATAATAAGGACAAACGATGTTCTCGCTGTCGTAATGCCACGATGATAAAACAATGTAACAAATATTAATTGTATTTATGCTAGAGATAATTAATGAATGGACAATGCAAATGTAAATATCCCCAAGATAACTACGAAGGCGAATCTTATAACGTGATATGGTACTATGCAGTAATATACAATGTTAAGAACCCTGATTTAAATTATCTATTTATGTAGAAACATTTATTTGACTTTTTGTGGCATACCCTCCAGCTTTAATGAAGCAACTTACCTTGGTATTCGTACTGAGGTCAGAAACTGTTCTAGAACAGGCATAATTATCAGGCATAATTATCAGGCATAATTGAAAGTTGTCTGACACTAGAAACAGTTATATAAGTTTTAAAGAAGAAATTGATCCTATACACCATAACAGCGTAAATAGTATCAAAAACTAATTGGAAATGCAATTAAAATTAAAGTATTTCTAATACATAAAATATACTTTGCTACTTGGTAGTACTTACATTATTTTTATTTTACTTTATAAAGTACAGAATATTCAAAAATATTCATATTTACACTAAATTGTGCTGAAATATCCATAGATATCTAATTTGGTTGATAATTGAATACAGCGACTAGTCACAGTTTATGGTGTTGCTTTATTTTATTTTACCATAAACTGTGATTGTTCTCTGTATTCAATTATCAACCAAATTTGATATCACAGTCGCTGATTCCACAAGTCCACCATGGACAAAATATTAATCTATAGATAAAATCACAAAAAAAGGAAGATTTTGGATTATAAATTGTGTAAATTGAATTAGAGTAACTACTTTACACATCGTAGGAACAAAGCTTATTTATTTACTTTACACATCCTTAATAGAAGCAGAGACTCTACACCAATGCTAACCAATTCATAAGGAATTGTCCTATTGGCATGAAAATTTGCACACACGTTCCTTGACTGATATTATTTAAAAATTACTGTACATTATAGCCACGACATATATATTTATCGAGTAAAGACTTTCAAAATACATTTATTTATATTTTCAACAAAAAAAAAAATTTGTATGTACTTTTAAAATAACGAACGCGACTTAAAATGGCACTAAAGGATGTTTAATATTGCAGTCTATGAGTATGTTCCATATTTCTGGAACTTAAACAGCTATGAATATTGGTTTAATTTGTTTATAAAATAAACACTTGTACTGGCAGTGTTTAAAGATTGTGTCAAGTAAATGTTATTTAGTTTTTATAGTCAGCAGGTAACGTTTTGATTGGAAATAAGCGGGAAGCTGGGTGGAAGGGGATATTCTCCACCGCCCCGAAACTGGTACTGACCTGCTGAAATTTGAATGAACTGCTTCCTTATAATGTCCTCTTCACGTTTTGCACTCTCCTCTTTAGGAAATACCGTCACGAATTAAATTAAAAATGCCGAAATGTGAGACGTTCCAAAATCACAAAATGTTAGCAGCACTGCAAAAATGACACAAAAATTATCGGTACAGGGATGATACCAACCTAAAATGGTTCGTTTTGTCATAGTGATCGTGGTTAAGTTGAAATTCGGCCTGGGAAAAGAGTAAAAAGTGTATGGCAAATTCGTTCTTCCTCATCCATCTCGGAAACAGCGTTATTTGTTTACAACGGAAGCAATCGATTGTCTGTGACTGCTTGTATCGATTCTAAGATGGCGAGCCTTGTTGTAATGCACCTCGGATAAATATTTTATATCTTTTAATTTAGTGCGACGTTTTACAAAGTATTGCAGCTAAACTAGCAAAAAAGTGCTACCTCATAGGATTTAACCAACATTTAAAAAAATTGTTATTGCTTTTGCAGCGCCGGCGGCATCTAATAACTGCGCGTCTCTCTCACATTTCGGCATTTATGATTCAACTAGCCCGTACCCGCGACTTCCTACGCGTGGATTAAGAATTTTTTTTTGCCAGAATTAAATATACAAAGTTGCTAACGAAGGATTGGTCCCAAACAATATCGAGTAGGAATAATATGACAGGAAAGCTATCACTATATCATTGTACCGTCGAACCTGTCTCTTGAAGAGAATCAATTTCCAACATATTTCTGTCACCATTCGATAAGGTCTCAAAATTTCGTGACTACAACTGTTAATCATACTGGAAAAAATATCCTGTGCCCTTCATACACATTTCCTTATAAAATTACATCACAACCATATAGCCATTTAGTCGTCAAAACGTAACAAAAAGACAGAGATTTACTTCCGTATTTATAATAATATTACTGTGGTTCACACTCACACACTGACTGCGAACAACACCTGAGGGATCATTATAACGTAAAAAATTGTACGCCTACAACATTGCAAGACTACCTACGATTTGCCTCGCATTGCACCCCTAACTTTCTAATATCTACAGTTTAACATTCAATCCGAATAACCTACGGCCCAGGCCTGACTCTTACGATCAAAAACAATTTTTAAAAGTCTTAACCTCCACGGAGAATTGAACCGGAGACCACGACGTTCGTAAGCAAGTGCTTTAATCACTTTTTTTTTTTCTTTAAAAGATCGCTTTCATTTTTTTTTTCCATCTTAGCCATCTGTAAGTTTATCGTTGTTTCTTCGAGTTTTTTCAGTACTTTATTATCGTTTTCTCATTGCGGACAACAATGGACGGACACAACACCCATGCCCTCGGCCGGATTCGAACCGGCGACCCTGGCAACGCGAGGCAAGCTCGCTAGCCGCTACGCTACCAGGGCCGGCTAACCACTGAGCTGGCAGTCCACTATACGGAAACACGGTACGTTGACGTCCACATCCAACGTGTCTGTCTATCGCCGTATTTCGAAGTTATGAGACAACATGTGTTATTTATACAGATAATTTTTCAACCAAATGTAGACAGTATTTGTCTACTTATTTCAAAGGATAAGTGTGCAAAGTTTCATCGAGATCGGATGAAAACTGTGGATTTGTATGAAGAACAAACAAACTAACATACATTCATCTTTATATATAAAGATTCGTGGCTACTTTTCCTAAAAAGAAGAGTGCAAAACGTGATGAGGATATTATTAGGAAGTAGTTAATTCAAATTTCAACAGGTCAGTACCAATTTCGGGGTGGTTGAGAATGTCCCCTCCCACCCACAAAAAGTTTCTAACGGAAACTGAGTGTTCCTTCAGAAACTAACCTTAGCTCAGAATTGCGCAGCTGTTGACTACATTTCACGCTTGAGGAAGCGCGCAGTTTAGGTCTGTCGTAGGGCGGAGTATACGGGGGCGTAAAACAGACTGCGTGGCGGTGCTGTGTTTTAGAGAGCGCGGGACAGCTGTGCAGGCGACGTTTAAGAGTGTCTGGCACCCCCGCTTTAATGTATACTGATCGCCGATTTATGTAAATGGGACTACTGCGGGCGGCGAGCTACAAATCTGAGGGATTCGCCGCTAAGACGGCTGCCTTTACAGCGTCAAATGCACTCACCTCGCAACCTCATCCCGCGTAACGTTGATAGCGCGCCCGGGGACAATGGCGCGTCGGCGAGGTTATGGAGCCCCCAAGACTGCCATAGGGCCTGCAAGCATTGTTCCCCCGCTTTTCCAATGTCGTATAGTTTGAGTACCAAACTCACAGTACGTAGAACAAAACAAACGAGCGAACGTACTGCCAAAAGTAAATAAACACAAGGCTATTTCACAAATTATTTATTCCACGTGGAATATTTAATAGCTGATTCATGAACTTGTAAATTACAACCACTAAAATCCTAATCAACACGAAAATCAAAATACTAACAAGGGAAAGCCTAACAATATCCAAATCAAACGCGAAATATGAACCCTATAACGAACAAGAGTAAATAACACTTAAAGAAGGCCAATTCACGGACAATGTTAATTTTAAAGTTTTCTGGGGGCAGTGTGCAACGAAAGTTTGTTCACCAGAGATTTTAATTTTCTGTTCCATCTATAATTAAGGAAGCAAATAACGGATGTCTTAGGTTTTTAATCGTTCTCTAACCTTTCAACTGGGAAAACCTCACACAAAATTTAACGACATTTCCTCATTTTGGAGCACAGAGAAAAAAAATCTACAAACAATTACTCTAGCAAATAATCGATCCTAAACGACTTTTGCCCTCACCGTTGGCTCAGTTGGTGCCAGATACGGGATTATCTGGTTCAAATTCTGCTGGTGGAAGAAATTTTCACAACCAGGTCTTGGCTGGTAAGGTAAGAGCGTGGTGGTACATAATTCCACATCACCAAAAGTCCTGTCTTAAATCCCAAACCTCTTCGCGATGCATATTGTGAGAGAGCATACGACATTGTTGATCCTGATTACTCGGATGAGTACGTTTAGCCTGATGACCCCAAAGATGTCTTTCGGAAGAGTAGGCCTTATCTCTTCTTTCATCGCTCTTCCACAACACTGAACGAACACACTATTACAGTCATCTACACTTACAACACCACCTACGAACACAATCACACTGGAAAGGCATCTACCCGGACGTTCCCATGGTAAACGTTTACGCCCAGACTCGGGCAAGTCCTTCATAGAAGAAGAGTCGTCTTTTCTTTTCAAAAATATGTCATAAATTTTAATTAGAGAAGAATTATTGGTCAAGTAATGGTAGATTTATGAAAGAGAATGCGTAAATATAAGATACAAAAATCAATAATTTCTATACGAAGTTTAATTATAAATAAAATATAATAAAGGTATGTACGTGAAACAAGCGTAAGTAAACAAGTAAAAAACCCACTTAATATTTCTGGTTAAAAAGCCAGGATGATTTTCATCGAAAATTTTATTACTATTATCTGCAGTTTTACCGGTAAATAAAGATCAATTAACATTGCATATTTATAGGTATCTGATTTTTAATACAGAAAAGATAAGACAATTTTTGTCCATAACCATGTTGGTTATTAGAAAACCAAAATGTTGAAACTACAATGTTACAGCAATGAAAGAGATGGATGTTGATGGGCAGACATTGTATTGACAGTTTTTGAGACGGAAAATAATATTGCTTATTCTATATGTTTCCTGGATCTCTAACAAACTGCATGTGATGTCATGTCTCCCAGACGACGGTGGTTATCAGCCCTGCGAAGTAACTCCTAGGGTAAATTATTGCGGACTCTTTCTCATCCCTTTCACCAGTGTTGTTATTGTTATTAACTTAGAGATTCTATGAAGATACCCGTGACGGGTTTGCCTTTCAAGTGTACGGCATTGTTCATATTGTGGCTAAGAGAAGAAAGGAGTACTATCTTTCCGAGGCTTATAGTGACTCATGTTGAGCATACATTGATTAAACACCACAATCGTCAGTGTTCTGCCACTAGCCAGGTTTTCACGTGGCTACTATCCATGCTCTCCGGTCTTCAGCCCTCGTCTTCGTGTGCATGCTATTTCCGTTTCTCTTGATGTCATACATGATCTATTACCTCCTTCTTCCTCTCAATCTTCTCCCACAAACTAGTCCCTCGAATGCTTCTGTTAACAACCACTCCCCTTTCAACAAGTGTCGCATCCATTTTTTTTAACCGCTTAACGTCTCTCAACAGTGAGGTCTGTAGAGATGGGAAAGGATGGAGGGCAAGGAACGGGAAAGAATTTGGCCATGGCCTTATTAAAGGAAGTATCCCGGCATTTGCCTGGAGTGATTTTGGAAACCATGGAAAACCCAAATCTGGATGCCCGGACAGGGATTCGAACCGCCGTCCTCCCGATTGCGAGGCCAGAACGCTAACTGTTACACCACCACCCTCGGTTGTCGCATCCAGTTCTTCTTCCTTTCTCTTACGACCTCCAGTAGTTTCGTCCTCTCACCAACCCTCTCATGCACTCCGTAAAAAAAAATTAGTAATATTGAAACTCAACAAGTGGAATTATATTAGTTTTGCCTGTGCCAATCTGGCGGAGTTTACCGGGGAAGAGAAGACGCAGTCTGAATTGTGTAGCACAGTCGGATACAATGGACACTGAGCTAGGTCAAGAGGTCAGCAGAAGAATAAACAAGTCATTCATTGTTACCTAACACGAGGCACTTCTGGCTAATTCCAATGACCGCGACTCGTTAAATTACTCCGCGGGTAGCAAAAATACGGAAGCGTCGTGTACTGCTATTGGCTACAATATAGTTCCCAAAATCTACGGACTAAGAGAGTGGCATTCTTTCGCTGATCTTGGTGGAAGTGTGTTACGGAGTTTGTACGCACCATGTCGCTGCCGTGGTACATTTGAACTCCACTCTTATGCATATAGTTTCCAGAACGCTCGACAAACTTATAGAGCCGTCATTGCCACAGGTGAAGACCCCAAGGCTGCTAAAACTACTTTTTTCGAGTTAACTGAACTACACGTCTTTGTTCTCTAATGGATATTCTTCCTAGTGACAGATAATTCGACCAGGTAATGAACATATTGCCCTGTAACGAGGCTTATATAACTGTACCTTAACTACACAATTCGGTTAGAAAAAACTAAGTCCACAACCAGAAGGTTGTTTGGATTTTCTCGGAGGAGTCATACTAAGCCATTGTGGCCTAGGTAGATCGCCAGTTCCTTTTTTCTGAGACCTACAGCTTAACGTGGAATTGGAACCACAGAACGCCGTGGCGTAGTTCATATGATGAAACACAACTCTTAAAAACTCCTGGCTCAACAGGGATTTGATCCTGAGACTGGGCCGTGAACTCTTGCAAGCCAGCGTCTTGAATATTGAGCTACCAGACCGCTTACAATTTGGCTATGGTACATTTTATATTTGGTTGTTCGTTGGAGATATGTTTCCATTATCGATCAAACAGTCAATAAATTAAATTAATGCTACCGTTCCATGATCATTCTATTGACAGTTCGTAAAACAGATCCCATTATTTCTGATGTATCGTTTATATTGGTGGAACACCTTATAACGACTCCCAGGTAGAACAACAAGTTTAGCGTCTCCGAATAACGAACAAGTAACCATCTATAGCATCACCTGTACTCACTCTATAATACGGATAGAAATTTGGGATATAATTGTCCTATTGTTATAAATAGGTGATTAGCATTCAGATTGACAAACCACCGCATGATGAAAAGATGTTCTAGCACCGGATCTTATAGCTGCTAACCGCCACATACAAACATACAGATTGTCACATTTTCGATTCCGAGGGGGAGGGGGGGGGGGGCAGGTCAATAAAAAATGATTTTAAAAAGTGCAACGAATACAAAATATCGGCCTATAAAAAACACTTGCATTAAAAAAAAAACACCGTCAAGGGAGATTTATATCTTTATGCTGAGTGTTAAAGAAATGATTATGTATTAAACTGTATTCCAAAAAAATTCAATAAAAAGATACTTTTAGTTTATTATTTGTATTTTTTTCGAATTATATTCCAAATAGTAGAAATCAAAAATTGTCTGACACTAAAAAATCGGTAGCTCTTAGAAAATGTTTTCAGAGAAAAATATTTCGCGACATATATATTATATGTGAGATTGAAGGCTTTAACGGCGTATCGTTGAAGTGTAGTCTTCACGGGTTATCCGCCGTTTGTTGTTGAAATGCGACAACGGGCTTTCGGTGGCTGACTCTGCCGCCATCTTCAGGTTGGATGTTGTGCAGCGCTGGTTCTCCCTGCACAACATCCAACATGAAGATGGCGGCAGAGTCAGCCACCGAAAGCTCGTTGTCGTATTTCAACAACATACGGCGGAAAACCCGTGAAGACTACATTTCATGTATATTATATATTAAGTTTATTTCCCTGGTGGATGACCGTTTAATGTATGTATGAATTCTGGAATGCGCTGGTTCGAGTCTCAATCTCAATTTTCTAGGATTTCTCAAAATTCCTCCTTCCAACGGCCATGCCTGGATTGATTTCCACTCGTTGCCTCAAATTTTCTACGAGATCTAATAATCACGACGTCCACCAGTCGTAAAGTCTTAATTAAAAAACGAACCCGCCCACTTCTAGAGCCAGGCATTAACCGACTCTAATTCCGCATTAGAAGGGACAAAGTCGTCTTACGTGCGTTCATTACAGTGCTAGAAATCACTTGAACGAGCGCAGAAGTTTGGAAGCGCAGGTGGAAGCGGAATACCTGAAGAGACTCTGTGCTAAGTTACCGTCTGCAGGCTGGTCCATTAGGGGCAATGAAGAGAGCGCAGGCCATCCAGATTAGCTCGCTCCACTCTCTCTGGTCCTCGAGCGAATAGTGGGAGTCTAAGAAAACCAGGGACGAGCGCGGCCGTTAGGAGCTGCCGCTACATTTATAACGGCGTTGCTCGTGGCTGTAATTAATAGCGCAGAAATTTTAGACGGGCAGGATGAACCGGGCCGCAGAGATCCATATTCATGCGAGACGAGTCCGCAGCAGCACCCCCCAGCTTCCCACGCTGTAATTAGCAGCGCCTGGGTCGCGACCACTGGGAGCTACACAACAAGCAGGTGGCAGCTCCGACAGCGGGAACTGTTTGTCCTCCGACCTCTCAAACAACGGAACTGCTCAGAACATTACGAATTATGAAATCTCATCGGAAGTTATGGAACCTCTGAATGCCCTGTGGGTTACAGAAAGCTAGGAAGCTAAAGCAAAGATAGAGAACGTTCAGAAGACATAGAATGTCTTGCCAGTTATAGAATCTGCTGGCCCCAGTAGAGGAGAACATAGCGTGCCTTCTTCGACTGCTGCAGGTCACAGGTTCGATTCCTACCAGTTACAGTGATGTTTAATTCAATTTAATTGCTCTGGACAGATTGCTCCAGTAAAAATATCCCAACGAACCCATTTTCACCATTCCTTTTCCTATCTAGTTTTGCCTTTTACTAATTTTTTTTTTTTTTTACCTGCTTAACATCTCTCTAACAGCGAGGTCTTTAGAGACGGGAAAGGATGGGGGGGCAAGGAAATTTGAAGGAATTCGGCCATGGCCTTTTGAAGGAAGCATCCCGGCATTTGCCTGGAGTGTCTACTAATTTCAACCTTAAATTCTTTCACCTTTTTTGTAAATTATTCATCATTTCGCATGGTAATTTATTCCAGTCCCTGAACCCCTTACCTACGAAAGGAAGCCTTCCCACATCTTCATGCCTGAAATCTAGTGCAGTTTGTGGTCATGGTCATATTTTCCCTCCCATAAAGCTCTCATAATTCTTCCACCAATATCTCTCCACGTCTCATCACCAACATGCACCTTGTAATCTACCATGACTCTTTTCACCCTCCTCCTACCCTCCAATAATTCCATTTCAGCTCATTTATCATATCGGTTACTAATTGCGTTCTGCGGTAATTTCCAGCAGCCCTTCTTTGCACCCTCTCCAACATCTTTATTTGACTTCTAAGTGTTTACGCCTTGATGACACCGAGGTCATTAAGAGAATAAATGGATTGGGGGCAATGAACAGAGAGGTGTTCAGTCATGGCATTAACAAGGAATGTTGCCGGTGTTCGCCTGTAGTGATTACTGGGAATAACGAAAAACCGAAACCGGAATGCTCAACCGAATGTTGTCTCTCATCCACCAGGCTCGTTAAGGATAAATAGTTTTCATTATGTTTTGTGTTTCCCCTTTGCTATCTAACATATTCAATGAAGGAATAATGTCATATATCATGTGGAAGTTTGTTCTAATCAGTATAAAAAGTATCGTATATCCTAACTCGTGACGTAAGCTATCACTAAGTGCAGTTTCGTTGAAATCTGTTGATTAAATTCTGCATAATGCAGACAGACAATACATTTCTAAACTTTCCTGTTTTGGCATGTCTATCATTATTAATATACATTGCATTAAAAAAAAATTAATGTACAGACTCAATTTTGCTACAGTTTTATTGCATACTATAGATACAATACACCATGCAAGCCATTATCAGACCGAGCGTGATGGGTGAGCGGTAACGCTCTGGCTTCGCTTTCGGGAGGACGCGGGTTTGAATCCCGGTTCAGCCATCCAGATTTGGGTTTTCCCAAATCACTACAGGCGAACGCCAGGATGGTTCCTTCAGAAGGTCCTGGCCTAATTATTTTCTGTTCCTTGTCTCCAGTCCTTTCCTACTGCTAATGACCTCGACGTCGACGAGGCGTAAAGCCATAAGCAAAAAAACAAAAACACTATCATCTCTAAAAAGGAAACAAACACAGCTTGGAAGAGGTTTAGAACAAATGCTGAAATTACATGAGTAAGAAATTGACTGCTCTTTAAAGTTTCATGTATTTGAGATATGTAACACACAAGAACGCACATGAGGTTAAAAAGCGAAAGACGTAAAACTGAACAGCAGTTTTGCAGAGGAAATTCAGAGAACTTACAAGGAATATGGGAGTAATAGAAGTGCAAAAGAATTATTTACATGTCATAATACATATAGACCTGGCAAGTTTAAATTATTGTATTGATACAATATGAGGTTTATTTTAATGGCGAAATGGAGAAATAAGCATTTACGAATAATTAAGAGCTTTACGGCTTTAAGACTACTGTTTCCCAGATGTGTTAGGAGATTGGGGACCAAGAACGGGAAGAAACTTAGGAATAACCTCTTGGAGAAAACCTGGAAAGGTTTCGGGTAACCACTGAAAACCAATGTTGTCCGAAATAACAGGGACGAAAGTTAGACACAATAACGACGTCTGGATCTGGACATGCGGTTAGCTGCTTCGTGTCCCGGTTATCGAAGTAATTATCATTCTTCTGAACTAATAGGCTAGCATAGTAAGAAAGGTATGGCAAACATAACTCATTGTTGATTTTCAATAGCCCGTATGTTGAGGAAGTAATATTCGAAGGCTCTCTGAGTGTCCTTCGAAAGAGTAGGCATGAATATCCACTTTCACTTATTATCTGCTGATGCACCCAACGCTAAACGAAACATGTATCAACATTTATCATAGTCGTATACAAGGATTAAATAACACTTGAACCCACGATGAAAGTAATTCGCCCCACTTCGTTTGCATTCCGGCCCATCTTTGATCCGCTTTTCTTCTTGTGATACCGTACCAAATTCCGGGTGTAGGGAGTTACCGTGGAGCATGTACCCACTCCATGTGAAGATAAGCAGGGGTGGTTTTCCGTTGCCTCACCCAGTGTGTGTTCGTACGTGATATTGTAGGTGTGAATGACTTTGGCAGTGTGTGTATTCAATACAGATTGTTGTTTATGTTTTGTGAAATGAGAGTTGTAGAAGGGAGAAGTTGAACGCGGAACCGGCCCATTTTGACCCACTCTTCCGATAGACAGTGGCCAGTGGCTTAATGCCCACGTCCAACTTACGAATTACCATCAACAGAGTCATTTGCCCTCACAAACTTTTTCCAAACGCGCCACTGAGATTTGATCTAAGACTTTGGTGCACATTATAGTGATTAGGGAATAGGCATCACCATTTCTCCTACCCAGCCCACCAAGTCTATTATAGTAAAATTTCCTCAATAACCAGGTAACCCTTTGTCACCATCCGGATGCCGCAGCCAACTGAACCGACAGGGCGCTTTGGATCCGCTGACCAGTTCGAATTTTGTGAATTCTGCAATATACAGGGTGTTACAAAAATGTACGGCCAAACTTTCAGGAAACATTCCTCACACACAAACAAAGAAAATATGTTATGTGGACATGTGTCCGGAAACGCTTACTTTCCATGTTAGAGCTCATTTTAGTTTCGTTCTCATGGCCCCCACGCTCTCCTGACCTCAACCCTCTTGACTTCCATTTATGGGGGCATTCGAAAGCCCTTGTCTACGCAACCCCGGTACCAAATGTAGAGACTCTTCGTGCTCGTATTGTGGACGGCTGTGATACAATACGCCATTCTCCAGGGCTGCATCAGCGCATCAGGGATTCCATGCGACGGAGGGTGGATGCATGTATCCTCGCTAACGGAGGACATTTTGAACATTTCCTGTAACAAAGTGTTTGAAGTCACGCTGGTACGTTCTGTTGCTGTGTGTTTCCATTCCATGTTTAATGTGATTTGAAGAGAAGTAATGAAATGAGCTCTAACATGGAAAGTAAGCGTTTCCGGACACATGTCCACTTAACATATTTTCTTTGTTTGTGTGTGAGGAATGTTTCCTGAAAGTTTGGCCGTACCTTTTTGTAACACCCTGTATATCAAAAACTCAAATGGAAAATCTTCGTAAAATTGTAAAACTATAAACGCACTTATATTTTGTACGACGAATTTGTGATTTAATTCAGATGTCGTTTTCATCTTGGGCAAGGCGTTGGCAACAGCTTTTATCGATATGAACAAAGTATCGATAGGGCGTTACGTGCCGGCAACAGGACGGGAAATCGTGAAACGCAGCTCCCGAATGTGTGGTTCACGCTGGAACAATGCAGCCGTTGGGTTCGCATGTCCTCGGACCGGCTCCATACGACGCCCGCTGCGCTTGAGAGTGCGCGCACGGCTTAGTCGTAAAGTCCGCCTTATTGCTCGCCCCAGAAAACACAAACGGCAGCCGGCCTGGGCACTGCGCTGATTTGCATAGCGGCGCCCGTTCAGCCGCGCCGTAAATAAATAACACCCCAACTGCAGCGCAAAATAGCGGAGGAATTTCGACGCCCGGGCGTTATTGTTACATAACTGGAAGCGGTTTCAGTTAAGCGAAGATGTAAATATTTTACGCGATAACACTCCGCTAAAAGCTTTTTTCCTTCGGTCGGTGAGAGTGGGTGATAAAAAACCATAAAGCATTCAACAACTGTTCTGTCCGAGGGGAGGCGTTTGATGAATTCCGGTTTATAAAATTAGTGCGTGAAGTGTTATCTAGATAGCTGGGAATTGAATTCTGGACTGAAAGTTTACAATATTAGGTTTAATATATGGTCGTTTTCTTAGAAACTGATGATCCCGTATACATAAGAAGGAAATACGGCCTATCCATAAAACGTGGCTTTACAACCCCTGCTATAAAATAACTCATAACATTTTTCAGGTATGCTGTTTTTCAATGAGTAAACGTTCCATAGTATCATAGAATTTTTTAAAAAAAAAACCTCATAATTTCGTTATATCGATCCACGAATCGTAATTCCGTTGCGTGTACATCGTCGGTACGTTGTTTCAAAGTAAGACGGGCTACATTCACAAAGCCAAGCGTGGAAGGTGAGCGGTAACGTTCTGACTCTGCATAACGCAGGACGCTGGTTCGAACCCCCATCCCGCATTCCAGATTTCGGTTTCTCATATTTTCCAGAAATAATTTAACATCAATTTCTGTAAATAGTGAGGTCATGCGCCTCACAAATACCTCCCACACGTTGGTTAGTCAAATAATTTAAAATTAGATTAAATTCAAGTAATATGGAATTTCACCACTGTATAGAGGAGAATCGGGTAATATGGAATAGTCTGGTAATATGGAATGCCGAGGTTTCTCCTCTGACGAAATCTGCTGTATAGTGGAAGTACCATCAACTGCAGCTCAAAACTCCTCTGATGATTTGTTGTGAAGGTCGGTCATTTGGGATCGAGCGGGGTGGTGTAACGGTTAGCGTTCTCGCCTCGCATTCGGGAGGACGGTGGTTCGAATCCCCGTCCGGGCATCCAGATTTGGGTTTTCCATGGTTTCCCCAAATCACTCCAGGCAAATGCCGGGATGCTTCCTTCAAAAGGACATGGCCGAATTCCTTCCCATTCCTTGCCCCCATCCTTGCCCCCCATCCTTTCCCGTCTCTAAAGACCTCGATGTTAAAAAGAGACGTAAAGCAGTTACAAAAAAAAAGGTCATTTGGAGATGACCTGTGTTTGCTATCCAACAAAATTTGTTTTTCCCTTTCGAGAATTTTTGCAGATTAGTTTTCTAAAATACATATAAAATATTATATTTATTTTGTTGATCGCTAGTCTTAGTGTAATGTGTACTAAAAGAATGATGGTTTGTTGTACAGGTCTTTTTTCTGGCTTCCATCTTTTATAATATCATCAAGCCAATTTTGTCCAAGATAGCGATTCGGGCAATATGAGATACTTGGTATTCCATAAAACTGTGGTATTTCATACCACCCGAAAAATAATTACTGAGTTGAAATACATTTTTAATCAAATATAATGTCAGTAATACGATTTTTGTTAATATTGATTGAAAATAATAAAATAACAATTGAGAAAGTAAATATTTCTTAATTAATTCATTAATTATGTTTTGTTTTAAGAACAGCCGAAAAAGAAAGAAGCGATAGCTATTGAATCCGACAAAGATGATGATGATGTTGACTAAAAAGTATCATTAAATCCGTTTATCTCAATTCCAGATAGTTTACGTTATTTGAAACCTTCTATTCCATATTACCCGCCTATTCCATATTACCCTCAAAACGACATTTTTTTAAAAAACTAAATGTTACTAATAAAAGAAATCTGTTTAACAGCTTTTTATTAGATATATGTTATCACAAGAAGTTGAAGGTTGTATTGGTTTTAGTTTCAGGGGTTAAATTATTTTCAGTACTATTTTGTACAACAAAACATAAATGGTATTCCATATTACCCGATTCTCCTCTACATTTCACCAAACATAAACATCGTTTTGATTTAATAAATGAGCCTTAAGATAACGTAACACATCTTCAACTGCAAACAGCACTTACCAACAATGACAGACGCTTCAATATTTGCTATACTCCAAACGAAACCCAAGAGAGTGATGTCATAAGCAATAGTATCCGCGTGAATGATTTGCGGACACAAAAGAAAATAAGACTTTGCTATTCTCTTGTGATTCAATAAGTCTATACCCGGCCTAAATAGTTTTATATATATATATAATCATCCCTGTCGAACCACAAGATAACGACGGTACCAGTAGACAGGCGTCCGATGTGTCATTATGAGAATGGGAGGACACGTGTGCTACTCGTGACAGAGCCGGATTTGTCATATCCGGAGCATTAACACTGCTAGAGGAATGTAATGTTGCGATCTGCTGCGAAAGACCGAGCGCGCTGCCTGAGCGCTAACGCCGTTGTCTCGCATTCGGAGAATGTGGGTTTCGAATACTCGTCTCGACATCCAGATATGGGTTTTCCTTGATGTCCCAAAATCACTCCAGGCGTAATGGTTCCTACAAAAGGTCATGGCCGAATTCTTTCCTATCCCCAAGTCATAAACACTAGGAAAAAATATGAATTAATTTTTCTGCAGCACTGAAATTTAAATCTCAAGTCCAGGCTATTAATATAGTATAGTAATTCTGGGTAATTTATTTAGATATATGCAGTAAATCTTAACGCGAAAACAAACAGGCAGTCACATGACAGTCGGCACTTGTTATTAAAACACAGTTCAGAGATAATGCCAGATCGTTTTCCAAACAAACGTGCCCAGATATCAATTAATCAGTGAGAATAATCTGTCGCTGAAGCGTAGCCGGAATAAACTAAGTAGACGTTAGCCGGTCCTCTAGGAGGATAAGTCCTAGCTAGGCTTTGCCTACTGAAGGTGGAGTTGATCAATACTCGTTAGCTACTAAATCTCGACTATGCCGCTTGTCACCACCAAATTATCATATCTGTGTGGCTAAAAATCAATAATTATCTGTCGGCGACGCAGAAGGTCAATTTTTACTGTACCAGTCTAGAAATATTTCTATACGTAAATAATATTTAGACACGCTAGAATGGCTGCTCGTGTTAATCAGACCAACTTCCGTCGTTGTAGTGCTTTCAGGCGGTTTCCCGCACTCATAAAAGCGAATGATAGAAGAGGTACCAAATCTCCAGCACACAAACTACACATTTCATAAACAAAAATACAATTATTACAAACAGAACGTGGCTACAATTTTGGTAGACACTGCTTCTGCTTCTGCTATTACGCTTCGTCGACGTCGAGGTCATTAGAGGCGAGAAAGGACTCTGGGAATGTTACGACAATTCTTTAAGGAAACTTCCCGGCATTCGCCTCATGACCTATTTATTTCATAACAGTCAGAAAATACCGATTTTTATTATCTATTTAATGACATGATAATAATTTTAACTATAGTTAATATTGGATTGCTTTCGAACAAACGTACACAGTCAAGGGCTAATGAGAACAGAGAGCAACCTACTGCAAGGAAAATAATTTAATGGTGGACATGTGTAGGAAAAGGTTTCAAAATTCTGCACTGGGATACAAAACTTTGGTCAGACCATTGCTTGAATATGGTAGTGTATTGTGGGACCCACATTTTGCGTATCAAATACAGGAGTTGGAGAGGGCGGAAAAATGGCTGCTAGATTTGTTTCTGGGAATTACCTCAAAATGCAATCAGTAACAGATATGATAAAAGAGCTGGAATGGGATTCGTTGGAAGACAGAAGGAAGGTGAAGAGGGTCATGGGAGTGTTCAAGTCGTATATTGGTGATGAAGCATGGAAAGATATTGGTGTATGAATTAAAAGTAAAGCATGGAAGGGGAAAGATAATGATGACCACAAGCTGGCACTCGATTTCAGGCACAAGAGAGCAGGAAGATTCTCTTTTTTGGGTAAGGGTGTCAGGGTTTGGAATAAGTTACTAAGAGAAATGATGACTAATTTACCAAAAATGTTGAAAGAATTTAAAGCTAAAGCTTGTAGAGGCCAAATGTAGGTGGGTGCAGGAAAGGGGGAGATGGGTGTGTAGTGAAATTGCACCAGAGCGTGTGCTCCACCGCATTTTAATTAAAAATTATATTAACTTTTTTCGGTATATCATTTAACTAGAAGGGATAAGAAGAGTAGATGATGAACTATTTACAGAGAAATATAGACTTACCAATAAATTTTATAAATTGTTATTTAAATTTTAGTGAGTTATATGAGAACGTTAAACCCGCTATTCAATAATTTAGCTAGAAGTGATTCCATGCTTATAAAATGAAATTGTACACAGATACAGAAGAAATTTTTATTGCACAAAATTCTACAACTCTTAAACTACTTTTCCACATAACTGCAGAAATTTTGCAGGCATTTGTCATAGCGTGGCACCAGGTTTTGTATACCTTCTTCATAGAAATCTGCCGCCTGTGTCTTCAACCAGTTGGAAACAGTTTCTTTCAGCTCGTCGCCATTGGTGAAGTGATGACCGCCAAGGAAAGACTTGAGATGTAAGAACAGATGAAAGTCTTGACAGTTCTTCTGTAACCAAAGGTGGACGCCCACTTCGTTCTTCATCGTGCACATCACTAGGCCCGCCATTGAACTGTCGGACCCATCTTCTCACCATCGAATCACTCATCGCATTTGGTCCATAAACATCGCAAATTTACCGATAAATTTAACTTGGTTTCACTTTCCTCGCATTCAGAAACCGAATCACAGACCTGATTTCACAGGCGGCGGGATTTTCAATCAACGCCGACATTTCAAACAAGCACAACAAAGCGTACGTAACTGACAGCGATCTCCAAATGGCAGACGTTCTTCCCCTTGATACACATCGTCTACAGCACATGTGAGGAACTGCAATCGCAGCGCTGCAGCGGAGATAAATTGAAACGGAACTTACTTTCTGGACGCGCCTCGTATAAATGATATGAGGCGATCTTCCCTTAAATATATGTATAGATATTCTCGCTGATGTGACGGGAAAGGCAACATAAAAGGTAATGAAAGTCAAATGTATTTTGTTCGAGGTCCGTTGAGAGTCAAATGAAACATAATTATAAAACCACGCAGCTCTCAGCTAGGGTGAACTTCCTGTCCTAGAATGATTTAGAGAAACCATGGAAAACTGAAATCTGAATGGATGGAAGGAGATTCGAACCCACGTCCTCCTGAATACAAGGGCAAAGCGGTACAGCTCACCCACAGGTTCAGGTGAAAATCCTAACTGCTTCAAGAGACAGACATTGCGCGAATTCTATTCCTTTCTTAATCTCAGACAATAGTGACTTTATTGCATCTCCAAGAATTTTTTTGTGGTTGTTCAGGCTTATAGAGCGTAGTGTTGCTGTTTCTCTTCAGTTTATTCTCGCGACCATTTGGGAAAAATGCTTTCCATTTAATCCGTCGTTGCACATTGTGACAATCCCCCGCGGGGAACCAGCGCACCTATAAGCCTTCGGCATTAGCGGCCGAGTGGAGACCTCCAAGCCCGCCTAGTCAACAGCGGCGGTCGTTGATTTAGAAGTTGTGTCCACAAGGGAAGCCATTATCCGGCGCACCGCACCCCATTAGCCGTCCTCCCTGATTAACGATAACAGCAATTCTACCTCCGCGTCTTCAGCAAACCCATTAATATAACGGGTTGCGTGTCTGGTCACTTGGGGTATACCAAGTTCGAACCGGACAAAATCCAACGGCGGAGTGGGGAGCTGGCAAAAAATCGAAACAATCCCCGTTTCACACACCCGCTACTATCCTAACATACTTTTACTAGCTTGATTTGTAAGTATTTAAAATATAATGGAATCTTTAAATTCAATTTTCACCCATTTCCAGACATCCGACTAGAAATTTTGCACATGTAATAAGAATCGATAAATATACAATAATTTCATAGCTATGTCCCGTTATACTTATTCCTCTGAAAAAGTGTGTATGTGTGTGTGGAGGGGAGGTGGGGAGAGGGGGAGGGAGGGAGAATACAACGCAGCAAATAGTTGCCTGTGTGCTATGCAATTAGGTGGATACCAGTGTTGAATGGTTTGCATACATTCAGGCGTCAGCCCCAGAACGTCTTTCAGAAGCAGCTCTCCACTGAACAGAAACATGAATTTCCAAATCGGTTCTTATGTTGAATAACTTCTTCTTAGATTTCGATCAATTAGTCTCTTTGGTGCCGGACAGATCTATGCAACTATCAATCGCGTAAAGTACCTGCATGGTCTACAAATGGAAGGACTTAATTGTTTCTTTTAACAGGTAAAGTTTCATGTAATTGTTGACGCCTTAGATGAAACAGAATGAAATGATTTTAAGTCATTTGTCAGACATAAAATTTTAAGACTCGAGTGTCCTCATTATTTATTATATGTTCAATTTTTTTAACACTAATAAAAAAAATGTAACCCAAAAACACACTTCTGTTGCAATGTGAACTACAAAGTTTAATATTCGTCAAAAGTTTAGCTTTTAAAAAATGTAATTTTTCATTGTAATCGGACTAATAATAACTACACAATGTAGATGTAACATTAGAACGGATAAAATGGACTCAAATTGCATAATCAGATTTTTGCGATTGGTGGACACAATATTTATTTGAGCTGAAAAAATCATTTTTTTTTTTTTAGGAACAGTAAGGATACCTTCCAGTATAGGCCTGGAGTAGATTCAGGAAACAACCAACAATTTTTTTTAGCAATTACATGAATTATATAAGTCATTATCATTATAATCATTTGGTTTCACATTGTGTGGTTGCTTTCCTGTGCTTATATAACGATAAAATTATAGGTGTCTGTCATCTTTGTTTTCCATTTAAATACTTTATGTGTGTGTTTCATTAGTGGGGTATTCCTAGTGATTATATTGTATCTAACTCCTCAAGCCAATCCTCCACACTCTTCAAAATGTACATTCATAAATGGAAGCTTGGCAATTGGAAAAAGTATGAAATACGGTTACCCCATATTCTAGTTATGTGGACACGATCAAATTATGACATTGTGAATATAATATGAATATTGAAGGAAACACTGTGGAATCAATGACAGCAGAGAATTCTTGAAAGACAAATCTTAGTAGAAGGAGAAAAATATGATTAAAACATTGGAACGAATAAGAGAAATAAAATGTACATAATCTAAATGTTAGAGTAGGAAACTAGGTAGAAAATGAAATAGCAAAAATGAAGTACTGCAAAGAATTGCCAATACAATACAGTCAACATATAGGCTATACAATTTATCTAAGTCCTAAGAGTAATTTAAAAGAACGAAGACAGAAGAGAATAGTTTGTAGTATATTGCTTTACTGAAATACTGAAATGAGGGAAATGCTTTGACGAAGATTGAATGGCATTCTGAATAGATTTCAAACAAAGTACTGCGAGGGTACTGAGATTAAAACACGTAACAAACATTAAGGATATAAAAAATAATAATTTCATTATCGAACAGTTCTTCAGGAAAAGGAGACTCACGGACTTATGCTGTACGACGTTCTTACAGGCACTGCAGAGAAGAGATAGCACATACAAGTTTGGAGAATTACAACCAATTTTAAGACCGAAGAAAGCAAGAATGGTCGAAACAAGTCAACAAAAAATTCAGTAGACAGGCCTGGAAAATTATTGATGGGGAGACAGATTCAATTGGTGTTTGGAATAAAAGAAATGATCAGTAAGAAGTATTGTTAGAACCGAGACATGCCGATGCAAGGCAGCGTTCTATATCAAAGCAAAACAGTCATCATAACCTTGCCTCATAACCATTTAAATAACACAAAAAATCGGTACTTATGTGTTACCTACTGGTGATCTTCGAAAAGTTTAAGGTTTTCTTTATCCTTCCTAATAGCAACAAAGGCATCATTTAAGAGAACATAACTGATATTATATATATCTTGATAATCTGGGATTATTACCCTAATTCATCCACGAAAATCACGATAATCTGCGTTCGGTGTGACACATTTGTAATATAACACTAACCCACAATTATAAAAGAAAATAATGAATTTTTTAAGAGCAGGGTTTAAGTTTTCGGTTTGTAACTGTTCGCTGATGATTTCCTATTTCATGAACACTGTAGTTTAAAGCCTTCCCGTCGGTTTCATTATTAACAGCAGGTTAAGGAGAATTTATATAAAAGAGGAAATAAATTTAGAGTCTTATGAATGCTTTATTAAGTGTTTATGATCTCCGAATTCTTTAAGTGTGCCAGTAGATTTTTTTCAACGATATTTATGTAATAGTTAAACTCCAATACAAATGTTAACAGTGGGGTGCGAAACTGAAGTAATATAGCATTTTTGGAGAAGATGGATTCATAATGGAGATTGCAGACTAATTTGGCGAGCAGAACTGCCGAACCAGCAGATTTATGCGAAGAAAGTTACATTTTAAGTTTAGTAGGATCTCTACCAATGGGCAGTGTGATGAAGGCTTACTTTAAAACAGGTGAAGTGGTCAAAAGTAAATTCGAAAGTAAATCTCAATTGTAGAATAAAGAACAAATAAGTGTGATCCACAAATAACCTTTGGTGAAAATAAAGAGATCTGAATATGGTTTTAAATGAATTGTTAGATTCATGTTGTTGGATGACAGTTGGTGAGAAATTGTCAAGTGATCCGACTTGAAAGTTTACCTCGCAATCTTAACGCTATGGAACGTTGTCCGATTTCAGCACATTTATTTACTGTCGGTACATGGTATAGAATGAACTATTGTGAAAGTATCAGGTAAATTAAAGAAACGAGTTTTGAAAAACTAAAAATTATTACAGCAAACCTGATCTGAAACTGAGTTACTTAATATAGGTTTGTAGTTAATCTCTATTTATTATAGTTGGAAGCCGTTTTTATTGGCAATCAAGTCAATATATAAAAAATAAACTCGGAGACCTTGATTTAACAGTTAGTTTATTTAGAATGCAATGACCTGTTGCTGATAGCGTTTGAGTATATTAATCATCTTAACAACTACAACTACCAGCAACAAAACGGCAAATATTAATTATTTTCTATACACTTCAGTTAAATGTTACAGGAAAATATGTTGAGTCAGGTACTAAGATATGAGGTACCTATAAGACCTATGAAACATAAGAGTTTCCAACTTATTTTTATCTTCACTCTTCCGAAAAAGCACAAGCCGACGAATGTGAGAATTAGGGCACCATAACCCTAATATCACATGCATCAAAATCACTGATCAATATAATACACAGAAAAATAGAAAAGATAGTGGAAGAGATAGAATGTGAAGATCAATTCCGGTTTAGGAAAAACCGCAGTACAAGAGAAGCAATTCTGGCTTTAATGCTTGAAGGGTGCATCAAGAAAAACAAAGGTACTTTAGTGAGGAACAATCGTTTGATAATATTAGTTGGAACAAGGTGTTCAAAATATTAAAAAGTCAGGTCCTAAACATCGATACAGAAGAATACTTTATAATTTATACAATAATGAAGTGGCTACAATGAAATTAGAGAATCACAAGAGGCATGCATCAGTTAAAAAGTGTGAGGCAAGCTTGAAGTCTACCCCAATTCATATTCACCTTATAAGCAGGGGAAGCAATAAAGAAAGTAAATGAAAAGATTGAATGTTGCATATGTGTATAAGGAGAAAAATCCATTTGCTACGATTTACTGCTGACATTTTCCTTTTTGCAGAACAGACTGAGGATCTTGAGAAACTAGGGGATGGCATGAACAAAATACTGTAGGAACTTTTATGAATAAATATAAACCAAAACAAGACAAAAGTAATTAAATATTACAGAAATGACAACAATAATTGTGTATCAAGTAAAATAATAGGTTTGGATACAACAGGAGAAGTAAGTAAATTCTACTATTTAGGAAGTAAAATTACAACTGATGGCTGATGCAGGAATGATGTCAAAAGCAGAATAGCACTAACGAAAAGAGCCTTAATAAGAAAGAGACATCTTTTAGTTTAATCTCGAAATCGATAAAAAGTTTTTAAAATTTTATGTGTGGACCACATAACTTTATGGTAGTGAAGAATGAACTTTTGGAATACCAGAAAAAAAGAAGATCGAAGCATTTTAAATGTGATGCCAAAGAAGGATGCTGAAAATTAATTGGATAGATAAAGTATGAATATTTTTGAGATGTGTGATGAAGAGAGAATGTTGTGGAAAAGTCTTACAGAAAGAATAAATAGGATATTGGGTCGTATTTTAAGACATGTGGGGTTCGTTAATTTGTTAGTAGAGGGAACAGTCAAAGGAAGGAACTGTAGAGGCAGACAAAGATTAGAATGGGTGTATGAAGCAGATAAATAAAGACGTAGGTTGTAGTGAAGAGATTATTGTAAGAGAGGATGAATTGCATCAAACAAGCCAAGCAAAGTAAATAAGAATTATGTACTTATTACAAAAGGGTTATAACGGGAGAAATTTTACTACTTTAAATTCGCAATAACGTAATATTACAAACGAGCTTGAAATTGTTTCATATAAAAAATATAAATTCCCGCAAATTTTCTTCATTTCAATTAAGTTACGAAACAAATCGACGTAATTACATTGCCATAATTTTCAACCAAGGTACATTAACCAAATAATTCAATGGACGTGATGGTAAATCCTGTGTCATTATTCTACAGCTTCTGAATAATAAATTCAGCAAATACGCTACGCGTGTGCTAAAGAGTGCTGTGCGTAAAATTCACGAAATAGCTTCCGCCATATAAATACGAGCCGGCAGAATTTTAATGAGAAGATTTTACTTTCTAATTTTCTTATCTCCAAATCACAGAAATAGGGGGCAAGGAAAAACTCAATTCTTGGTATAAAATATTATAGAAGAATTGACTGTAGGGAAATTTAATAACGTCCAGTAATTCGTAACATATCTGTAGTAGCAAGACGACAAGTAACGTATTTTATCAGTTGCCAGTTTTTAAATCTGCAATTTCACCACGACACTTACGCCTGTATGTTTCTTCACTTCGTAGTGTAACACGAAGTCTGACGGCTTCTGTTCGATTAGAAACCATTGTGTCGAAAAGATTAGGCGAAGTCACAGTCATTACTTAGTGTTGTTCTAACCTCTAAGTGGTGGTCTAGTTTATCGGTAGAAGAAACTTCGTACCTCGTTTTTAAATGCTATAAAGTTTACATACACTGCGTCTAAAGATAGACCGAAACTGGTAGCGAAACAAAATTTTGTAATATCGACATTTTTAGCTAAAATTAAATTCCGTATAACAGTGAGGATCCGGATATCCTCGAGGAATTCAGACGTCAAATGACAGAGTATTGATTTGCTGCGCATTCGGCATCTATCGAGGCTGGAACACTAGTTAGCGTGGACTGCGAACGTCGGAACATCCTAATGTGCTCATATGAGCAAGGCAAAGGTCGTGAAAATTCGTAACCGCAACAGGGTTCGTACCCGCGTTTTAAATTTTGATCACCAGCAAATTTACTCAATTTTATTTCCCTAATTCTGCTCATTGTGAACCCTTATCTTGTAGTCATAATGAGATACAATTAATGTAATCGCTTCACTACTGTATTGAAAAAGAAATTAGGGTTTTCGCACCATTTCTCTGGATGTAGGTTTCAGTGAAACCGCCATCTTCCGAATTCTGCCAGCAGAATACAGGAAGTAGGGTTGTTCGAGACGCGTCTTAATAACTGAAAATACCAAACGCTCTCTGAAGTTTGTATGGAATGAGGTCAAACGACATTGTAATAAACAAACAATCTACATTGAACACGTACACACCATCATGATATTCCACGAATAAAATAGCACAAATAGCTTTATCACTTGGGAACCATCCCATTACATCTTCAAACGAAATTACTACGGAGATATAAAATCGTGTGTGAAAACTACTTTCATATATTGTGTATGACACCCACTTAAACGTTTGACTTATAGGCTATCTGTTCCGTTGTGAACAACTATTTCTTGAGAGTCTCCAGTTATACTATCGGAGTGTTCATACATAATGCTGAGCAGATGTGGTAAAACAAGTAGCGGGGTTTCAATGGTTACACAGACAATGAAATCGTAGTGGGTATATTGGAACTGTCGTATCTTCTCTGTTATTAAATCACACATTGAATTAGAGTAATTTTAATAAATATTCTTCTAACTTCTCTCGATAACGGCAGTAGTAATAGAAATTTCACGTGCGTTATAGTGAGAATTCTGTTTGTTATTAGTAAAATATTCTGTAATTTTTTCTTGAAATTTTGTAAAAAAAAAAAAACTTTCCTTAATAAGAACAGGTGCTGTTAACTCAGAGTAGAAAAATCTTAATATAACATTTTATTTTTGTTGCTAAGCGGAGTGGAATATACTAACATAAAAAAGAACATGTTTTGTCAAAAACTGGTTAGGGAACACTGTGTTTTTTATGATTTATCGTACTTCCTCCAACCAAAATATCTATGGTACACACCAAAAAGTGTTAACCGGTTATAACCTCTTTTGTAAAAATAGTCTCATGCAAAATATTTCGAGATTTGAAAGCATTCAGCGTAATAATATCTTTGCTGACATAGTATTACGGGTTCCCATATTTGCCAGAGACATTGTGAGGAAAACGAGAGGTAATTTTAAAGCCTACACCGCTAGTCAGGAGTCAAGTATTAGATCGCTGTGTTCATTCTAGCTAACCTTTGACCCATGAATGGTCAGAAGGATTTATAGATCCTTCGACCACCTCAATCCTGAACAAGTAATTTTTGTGGCCAGCTCTGAATTTCCTCGCATCCACCTATTGGTTTTTCGTTATGTTTCCCCTTTCTTCTCGGTTAACAGTTTCCCCCTTCCCCCAGCAACCCTCCTTTACTACGCGGTTCGAAATGACGAATGGCTGTAAGCATATTAGTCTTTATGTCCCCAATACATCCCCTATAACTGAAACGCGCATTTGTTGGTCTTTTAGCCACCGTTTCAAGCCGTGATTTAGGGAGGCAATAGATTCCCGTAATGAAGGTATACGTGCACGTTTCGCAATAGTTTACTTTGTATGGCTGTCTTACGGTAGGTTGTGTATTAAGAGCTTTATGTTACTGCCTTTGTGAAGGTACTGACACTGAGACACGCGTTAATATTGAAAGCCAGACACGCGAAATTCTCGGTCCGTAAAATTTTTTTTGACGTAGACATGGTACAGAAGTTATTTGAGAAAATAGAGCACAGGGTTGTGGGAGGATGAATGACCTCAGTCACTACAAATACAAACTAAATGCACAATTTGCGTCACATGTTGTGCTCGGTGATTTGAACTACATGTTGTCTCTTAAATATATTCATAGAATCTCAATTATTAATTATATATATATATATATATATATATGTATATATACCAGTTGAAAGATAACGCCAATGCAAACTGTTTAATTTATTTATTATTGCGTGCCTATTCAGCACCTACAAGAAAAACGACGCAATAATAAATCTTGTAGGTGCTGAATAGGCACGCAGTAATAAATAAATTAAACAGTTTGCATTGGCGTTATCTTTCAACTGGTAATTAATTAAGCAACTGTGGAAACATGGCCTGCAACAACATTGCATATATATATATATATATATATAATATTAATATTATTCACGACTTATTAAAGAAAATTTTTACTAATATAATAAACCAGATCGCTTTAATATTGAACAAGTAAACGAAATTCTTAATTGCTACTCAAAATAACTGCAGGAGAATACAAAACGTGTCCATGCTATTATTTCTGGAAATCAGAACTTTAGAAAAAAATCTTCTCTGTTCTGTGAAGGATGAGAAAAATATTAAATTTTAGCACTTTATGCTCTCGCCTATCCATAATCGGTGCCTATTACACGTTAATAATAAGGATTAGGTTTACTTTTGCAGAGACTTGTAAGGTTTCATTTTGGCTTTAAACTGACTTTACTGCTAGCGGGACCAAACAGCAGTAGAGTCTAAGTATCTTGCAAATGTCCACACACCAAAAGAAATCAATAAGTCCTTACAATCTGCTTCATGGATACAATTAATTCCAAAGTTCAAAGAGACATTACTGAATATAATTTATCTAACGTAACATAAGTGTCAAATACCAGAAGTTCGGACCGACTATCTCTTTTCAGTTTTCATATGTTAATAAACGAGCTCCTGCACTCTGGCTTTTCGCATTTGCTGTTTAATCTCCCCCCTGCAGCAGTCCGACGTCCGTGAGTGATATTTTCTTTTATCTGCAGTCCGCTCTCGCCGGCTTCAATAACCGACAGCAGGTGTTTCTGGTGCAGGTGTCGTGGCCGGCCATTTTTGCTGCCGGGTCTCCGTCCTAATCACGTTTCCACCTCTCGGGACCGCTCCAGATATCGCGTCACCTGCTGCCCCTGGGAGCTGGGCCGCCCGCCTCGCCTCCGGTAGCGGAAATCGTTTTTGAGCGCGCTCCCACCCACTGCCGTCCTTCTCCGTGAACACCGATATTTCGAAGAAAGTTGCTTCCCGAGAACCGATGACTGGACGGTCTAACAAAACGAATACTTCGCACTTCAACCAAATAACTTCTTTCTATAAGTAAAATACATTTCGTGGGGGTGGGATGGGTTGATGCATGTATCAAACGAGTTTCACGACAGCAATTTTTACGTATTATTGATGTAAATTAAAGGAATTTTGTTTGCCTCTTCATTACGTTGACCAAACAAAAGCAACTGAAATCAAAATTCAACATAAAAAACGACAATAATGATTTAATACGAACAATTAAGCAGATCATTCACATTGAACAACAAAAATAGAAATATGAGTTTCTATCCGTGGGAATCACATCGCCGGACGTATTCGCAAAGACATGAATGTTTGTTTGCGGTGAATGGGATTCAATTTATGAAATTTACCGTTTTAAGTCTTTCTTAACTGTACGCACGTAGCACCTTGTCCATCACACTCCGGAATAGAGAAATTCGCTATACATTTTCGTTGTACACTTTTTTCACTACACATCAGGCTAAAAAAAATCGTCACTCTCCTTTTTCAGAACTGATTGGAGCTTCAAGTCTATTGCTTGATGATCATTGCATATTAAAAGTAACCATTTGTTGAAATATTCCGTATCAAATTACCCATTTATTATTGAATATGTTCCGTTTATAGGCGTTTAAATATACACTCAGACACATTGCAACCGGTAATTCAACTGTCAGGACCCAAAAAAATAATTTCATGTACTACCATAGGTACCATCAATTTTCTGTAATTTCTGTCTTCATGTTTTGAATCTACTCTCGTATTGTATATGAAGAAATTAATAAAGATAGTAACAGAATATTAAATACGAGATTGGAATGATAGGAAATTGGAATTAGATGAAAGCAAAGATTTAAATAAAACAGCTCTCAGTGTTCTAAAAAAAAATATATGATTTTATGTAATTAAATTCTGTTACTTTTTTTTTCTTTTTTACTAAAAGTGACAAAACTGTTTTAAATTAGTTGATTATATTTCTTCGATTATATCTATAATAATAAAACGCAGGTAATTTAATAAACAATTTATACTTCGAAATTTAATTCCAAGGAACAGAGATAGTGTGGCTCCAGCAGTCATATGCAATCCATTGATAGAACATATTGAATCCCCAATCAGTAAAACAAAATAATAATGAAACATCTTTATCTTGTTACAAATCGTTTTAGGAAAACAAATAATTCAATTTGAACTGCATTCACTGGAAATATTGCACCCAAAGCGTTGAGCGATACGTTAAAAAAAAAAAAAAAAAAAAAAAAAAAATGTGTACGCTAATGCACTTCCCGCTGGTCGGAGATTTTTTGGAATGCGTTTGGAACAAGTTTCAATCGCATTTCACTCAATTTCAAACAATTCGCGGTTAGCAACGTTGCAAATAACCTTTTTTATTCTCTGAACTGTCAGATACAACGAACAACACGCTAAATTTCCAGCGAAATCCAAATAGTTGTCGGTTTAGTATAATCGGTACGACTCGTAAACCGGAAATTAGTTCGCCAACGTCAATTTTGTAGTATTCTATAGAAAGAACACAATCCATATGGAATCACACATTTACCTCTCCGTCTCTGTTTGTCTGCCACATTATCGCAACTTCACAATCCTCTCATGTGCACTATTTTAGTTTTTAATTCTCAAATATGAGTGTCACGTAAAATTTGGAACTAAAAATAATTATAGGATGTTTCACGCTGGGTTGATAGAATTTTTTCGATTGGATTCAAAGGAATCAACTGAAAGCTGATGCACAACGCATTTTTTTTTTATTTAAATCGGCAACTACTTCGATATGAAAGACTTTGTCAGAAATTTACTTCTCGTAGGTGTGGAGAGAATTGGAGAGGTAATATGAAAGCATAGAAAGTGATGGACGTGTTTTCTAATATTGATTGAATTAGAAATTGCTCATTGACGATGACTGTTTATGTAATAATGTTATACCGAACAGAAATGAACTTGAGGTATCACCGTTGTTTGTCATGTTCGAAAAGTAAAAAACTTTCCGCATGAGCGTAATACTCTCGCTTGACAGGAAATCGCCGAGGGTGGTGGGTGAGAGGTAACGCTCTGGCCTCGTATTCCGGAGGACGCGGGTTCGAATCCCCGTCCGGGCATCCAGATTTGGATTTTCCATGGTTTCCCCAGATCACTCCCGGCGAATGCTGGTATGCTTCCATTAAGATGCCATGGGCGAATTCCTTCCCGTTCCTTGTCTCCCCATTTTTTTCCCGCCTATAATTACCTCGACGACGACGAGGCATAAAACCATGAGTAAAAATAATAACACAGGAAACCGGAAAATTTGGATCCATTTAACAATCTCAATCCCAATAAAGATCTTACGGTGAAGAATTTCAGTAGCTTTCAGACTGATTTTATGTCACATAAAAATGTATGGTAACAGTGGAAGATTATTAATACGCGCGGCTTAATTTTCCGGATCAGTAAACAAACTACAGTCAATTTGTTGGAGAAAAGGTAAGGTTTAATTTTTTTTAAATTACATAAATCTGTAAGAGGGTCAAGTCTGTCTGTCCTTTGTTTTCGCATTATGAAAACCTACCAAGTCGATTTAGTTGAGTTTCTAACAGTTTGAAAGCTTAAAGCTTAAAAACTGCTAAAATTCTAAATACACTACGTGGATGGAAGGAGGAGTGAGAAATGATAATTTATATGTAATGAGAATAGATAGGTACTGTACCACAGATAACATTTCATCTAAGATAAATATTTCAAAAGGTACTCACCAAAAATCACAACTACATCACTAATAAACACTACAAGCTATGGATTCGGTTGATACTGTTTTTGACTACGTAAGACGGGTTATTTGTCTCCTTGTTTTTCAGGCGTGTTAGTTGTAATAATTAAACGTTTCATTATGCTTTTTTTTAAACACACTTCAACTGGAATGGTGATTATCTTTATTATAAAAGTTACAAAGATTTCACAGTACTAAGCTCACCTAGAATTTTAATGAAAGTATCTAAAATCGCCATAATAAGAAAATAGCGAGAAGAAAGGAAAATTATTACAATACATTTAGCTTAGTATATAGGAAGAGACGTAAGGTACATTTTGATAAATTATTTTCTGCCGAATAGTTGCGATAGATCGAAAGCAGCATTTTTCAGCATAGTTTTACCGTTCCAAAACCATGATTTCGTTCTCCAATGATTTTAACTCAACACAAAGGTGATTTATAAAGCGGCGAAATATTTGTTAAGAGCGTTTCATTCAATATTAACCGGTCCAGATTATGATGCCGATTCATTGCTTTTTTCGCACTAAGTGAGAGTTTTATCTTTTAATCGCAAAATAAGCCCATCTAAATCGCTAGTTGCTACATCAAAGAGTTAAAGAGGGTCTGTATAGCGAGGCGTATTTGCACTCACTCCACACAGACCCTTATCTAAGCGAAAGGTATAAATTATTTTCTTTGGTGTAGGCTGCGTTGATTCCAACGGATATGCTCTCTGTATGGAAATGAAAGGGATTACAGGTGCTGGCAGGGGGAAGGCATTCATGTCTTCGTTTGCCGTAGGCGCAACAACATTACCCCAGGGTGAACAACAATACGGCGCGCGGTCAGATGGGAAAACTGGCGAATATTTGTAAGCATTCCACAGGAATTAGTTTCCTGTTATTAAGACACAGTACTTCGGCGACCGACCTTCACTCGTCATATTTCTATTTCTGTTCAATATACAACATTTTAATAAAGTTTGATTAAGGTAAAAGGCTTGAAGGCTTCCTAGGCATTCTGAGGTGCACAGTTCCTTGTTATAACCAAAGAGAAACTTAACTAACATCAGCAGGCTGGTAGCTGAAACCTCTAAGAGATGTGGTTAGAACCGTTACCAAGAAATCAAATACAAAAATTGCTCCTTTTTTGTAAAATCGTGTTATAAACTTTAAAAGCAAAAAGTTATCTACATAAGAAATTTCATCCAAATCTCTAGAGCCATCTCCGAGATCTTCTGTTTTACCACCTCATAAATTGATTTTAAAGAAAAATGCTGTTATTACGTTAAACACAAATGTTAATGCTAATCAGGGATTATTAATAGTGCAAGATTTGTGGTAATTTATTTAGACGAGAACATCATGAGTGCTAAATTCATTCGCTCCGATAAAACTATGCGCATACCTTGCAGTAACTACACATCTTCTGATTAATCGTGCCTTTCCAAATGATAAGAAAACTATTCCCACAAGGAGTAACATTCGTTATGAACATTAATAAAGCACAATATCGGACGTTTCAAAAGGCAGGATTGTATTTATAGAACTTTTTTTTTTTTTTGTATGGACAGCCATATGTAGCATTTTTATGAGTTTGTAGATTCATTAATATTTGTTTTTGTGTCAAAAATTCCATGATGATCACATTATAACTGCTAATATTGTTTTCAAAGAAATTTTGTAAAGAAGATTGAAAAAAGGAAATCTGACAAAGCCAATATTTTTTTAAACATCAACTTCTTAAATGTTTTAGAAATAAATATGTAGTATTTAATAATAATGAATTTTTACAGTAAAAGTAATATTTATAACTACTCTTCAAAATAAAATACCTTTAATTAATAAATACCTGCATTTACTTATATCCACATTATTATGTTACCATTCGGTGACTGACTACGATACTACTCGCACGGGTCAGCTAGTGCACAAAAATTATATTCGTTTAAAGTTTTAAGAGTTTAACTAACATCAGCCAAGCTTAATGAAACCTGTAACGTCTATGAGATGGCGTTAGCGCGTTTCCAAAATACCAAATACAAGAATTGCTAATTTTCTGTAAAATCGCCTATTTAGGTAAACTTAAATTAAAAAACGTCATCTAAATATGATATTTTACCCAACTCGATAGAGCCATTTCCCAGATCCAATATATATATATATATATATTTCTCGTTTAAAAATATAAGATGAATATTCAATCTGTAGAGATTTATGAATTCAGTTGTTTTTATTTCCAAATATTGAATTAATAGTACACTGCTTACTGTATAGTATTTAGCATCCTCTTAAAAAAAAAAAATATCTTATTTCCTCCTATATTCATCAAAAACGTGCATAAAAAGGCATTTAAAAGGATGCTGTAATTTACAGGAAACAATAGAGCTCGGCAATGTAGTAATTAATTTTTAGTCGCCAATTTTTGCTTTCTGTTATCTGGATCCATATAATTACTTCTTCTCCTCCTATCAAGAGGCAATCTCTTCATCTCAAGTGTCCACTGTAACCGACGTCTTCATCATGTATTTCACATATTGTAATCTTTGTATTTCTCTAAGTTCGTACCTTCGACAGTTCTTTCCACTTACAAGTTAACTTCCACTGTCACTTCTAAAACATTAACCGGCCCATTTAATTTTCAACACTCTGCTGTAAGTCAACATATGTGTTGCTCCTGGTCAAGATTCAGTATCATTAAGTGCTGTATTCTGCTAATACAGTTGTATCTTTTTTCGGATATTGGACTTAGTTCTAGAAACTGACCACCACTGGCAAAGCTGCACTCTGTTAGTACGCTGGGGAACTACAAGTATTAGATTCCACAAAAAGCTGCAGGTGATCTTTTTCCTTTAGGATTACCCAGTTGGGTTAGCTGGCCACCATGGAGCAGTTATATGAAAACTGTCTGTGAGGCGCTAGAAATACCATTAATGGCCTCCTCTCCAATAATTTCTTTACTCAGTTTGCTTATTCATTTTGATACTGTCATTGAAAACAGTAATAATCAATTAGTCATACGAGTTTCTTCGGATGAAATACTTAAAACTAATATCAGTTTGAATGCTGCAAGTGACTAAATCTCTAATAAGCTTTCTAATAAGCTTTTAGAGTATTTATTTCTTAAGCTTTGAATCATTCCCACATGTAGTCCATATTTTTCGTTATGTAATTATTATTAGTTTTTGCCTAGAAATAAAGAATTAAAACCAAAGAAACTTCGCTAATGACCTCACTGTCGACGCGCCCTAAAGCCATTTCCCATAGACGCCTAGGTACAATGTTTCTTGCTCAATTGGCTACGTACGTGCCCAGAATATTTTTACAAAGGAAGAGTTAAAAATTTGTTGCTAATGTGGGAAAAAATGTGTAGAAATACATGGCGCTGATATTTAAAAATAGTTTTGTATTTGCTTTGGAATATATTAATAGAATAAAATGTTTCTAAAATCGTATGGTTTACATTTAATAACCACCGAATGAAAAACTTTAATAATATTAGAAATAAAAAAAATTCTGTCCACACATTTTGTTACTGCGCAGGTTAATGAAACAGCCTTGATCTTGAGCTCAGGAATAACATTCTGCTCACGGCCCTCCTGCGCCTACACTGCTGCAGCCCAACGAGGCCACACCCTTGTTAACTTTGCGCCACATTCTCGTTATTATGTTGACCGACTTCAAAAGAATATCTTTTTAAACAAGCCACAAGTTGCCACGTTCATTAGGGAGACAGCCGTGGGGAGGAAATTAAACTGAGTGTCTGCGCCACGGAGGTAGTTCAATTTCTTAATGGGAAAGTGCCAGCTTACGTAATTCGATTGACATCCGAGCTCTACAAAATTGGTAAAAGTGTGCTTCCTCAGTCCTCTAAGTGCATGAAACAGACAGATACGCCATAAAGGTAATATTAAGCAGTTCCTGAATAATGTTGCTTAACATATTGTTTAAATTTTTAACAGAGTCGGAGATTAAGTATACTCTCCAAAGACCCACATATTTTAAAAATATAGCTCATAAAAATGAAAAAAACGTTTTTCGGTAATCTTAATTTTTATATACATAACTGTATAACATATTTTAATCAATATGTATTAATCATTTAATTCCAATACTTGAGTTTCTTTCAATCACCGAAGTAGGAACCGCTTCCAGTTCTTTACTCCCAATATTTTCTAGTCTTTAAACACCCTACGTTGACAGGGCTTAACGCCATGAGGAAAAAAAAACTAATTAATTACCTTTGGGGAAAAAATCAACAATCAAATGGATTCAAGAAGTTAAGAAAGATTGGAAAGATATAAGATAAGAGAAGAAGAAATTATGGAAAGAGATATCTTTAGAAAGAAGCATTAAGTACGAAGGATTCCAAAGTAAAAGAGGAAAGAAGGAATACTGGAATGAAAGGAAGAAAAAACAACAACAAAAGATGATGAATTGAGATTGGAACTTGGTCCCAGAAGACCTTACCGGAAAGAGGAAGAGAAGAGAAAAATGAAATTAAAAATCCCCACAAATAACTGTTTTTTTATATATATAACTTAAACTCATATTTAAACAATAGTCATTTAATTAGACTACAAGCGTTTCTCTCAATATAGTAACCACTCATTTTCTTAGAGTTAAAACTTTGTGCTATTTTCGTATACACTTCAGAAATAGATGTTGCAGGTGCTGGACACGTTCGGAGACATATAGCAGGAATATTGACGGCCAAATAAAGCCCCTAATTTGCTCCATGGAGGTGGTCGATAAATCGCTACTGCAGTATCTCACGAGACCAATATTTCTAACGATTAAATTTGTGCCTGGTTGTCGGGGGTTCTAGTCACTGTTCCACGACATGCTTTTCGAAATCAACTCTAGTTGGAATAGGTGAAATATAATTTTTAAAAAAAATCAGCCATCAGTATGAAAACCGAATATAAGGTAATAACTAATGAAAAGGAAAGTTTTAGATGACATTTACATATTTTGCGTCGCTACGTTAAAATTTGGTACCAGAGAAAAGAAAGCGTTTCTACACACTCCATTTTTTTAAACTGCTTAACGTCTCTTAACAGTGAGGTCTTTAGAGACGGGAAAGGATGGGGTGCAAGAAATGGGAAGGAATTCGGCCTTGGCCTTTTATAGGAAGCATCCCGGCTTTTGCCTGGAGTGATTTGTGAAACCATGGAAAACCCAAACCTGGATGCCAGGACGGGGATTCGAACCGGCGTCTACACACTCCAGTGTCCGCAGGGGTAAGTTCTAGTTCTGTCAGTATGTTACCGGTCATGGCCTTGCATGTTTGTTTCCTTACCTCTTCACGTCAATACTGAGATTAATGGCAGCAGAATCAACATCGGAAACGTATGCATAAGACCTGTTGTAGCGAAGTGATCCTTCCAGTTTCCCATTGGCGCTAAGCTCTCCCACTTGTCTGGGTTCAGGCGGGACAATACTGCAGCTCCAGAGGCTATCTACAGCACAATACCCTCCCACTTCACGTGCAAAGCGACCGATATCGGACGAATAATGGGAGCTAGCCCGACAGAAAGATCGTTCCAACATTTGTCTTTAAATGTCTTGGTGAAATTAATGTATCGGAATAAAAAGGAGCTTCAAGGTGGCAAATGCGGTGACTAATTGATTTGTGCAGCAAGGACTAATAGGGTGAAAACACATTCTTCCACTCTCATGCAGTCAAGTATGTGAAATCTCATGAATAGGAAATTTTTTTCACTACGTGCTACATGTGTTACATGGAAATGTATATCAGTTAATCATTTTCGCAATACCTTAAGCAGAATCTGTAGCATAGGTCACCAGATGCGAAATTCCAAGCCTTTTAAACAACTGAAATCAATACCACATTTGAGCTGATACGAAACATCAAATATTTCCAGCATAAGGTTATGAAATGTGAAGCAGTTACTTCATGTGAACAATGAATGTCTAACTAATCTGACACAATGAGTACGCATATTGGCGGCGTAGCGTAAAAGCAGATCTGTTATCAATTTGCAATTTGCTATCCGCATCGGAAATGACTATTGCCCGTTCTGAGCACGTTCAGCAACAAATAGCAGGAGTATTGACGCGAAAACCCTGAACTTATTTCATGGCGAAAGTCGCAAAGCCACTACGACATGACTCCACCTAGCGGTTACCATTTGAGCTTTGCGATCTACCTGCCATCAAATGGTTTTATAGTTTCTATCATTGTTCACTACTCCTCTGTGACAAAATTACAGTAGATTTTTATTAGTATAGCACAGTGTCTGAAATTCTTTACCAGGCTGTTCCCGCCATTTAAGTTTCATGACAATATGTGATATGGAAGAACAAATGAAGTAGCATAAACATTTATTACACCTTTGTTAATGCATGTAACATGTTGGAAGAGAGGTAAAATGTGGCAAATGAAACCACATAAGCAGAAACATCTTCATTTTAAATAGTATAGCCATAAATATGACAATTGTTATTGTAATTCAATTGATAAAGCTGTATGGCAGTTTGTTTTCTTTTAGGCATATTATTTTGTTGGTTTTTGTATTAATTACGTTACTGGTAGGTAGAAAAGCCTTTACTCATTAACAAATTATTTCACTTTCATAGAACAATCCTCTGTTCACTACTACCCGTCCGGGCATCCAGATTTTGGTTTTCCATGGTTTCCCGCATTCACTCCAGGCGAACGCAGGGATGCTTCCTTCAAAAGGCCTTGGCCGAATCCCTTCCCGTTCCTTTTCTCCAGTCCCATCCCGCCTATACTTACCTCGACGTCGACGAGGTGTAAAGCCATAAGTAAAAAAAATCTATTTTTTTTAGATATATAAATCTTAATCGTTACATCTCTTTCTTATAAGGATTCCTTTATTTAGTAGTAATTTACGATTCATCGTCGTGGTCGTTAGAACAATAAGATTCAGCCTGGTGCTTCTGAAGAAACATTCCCAGCATTAACCTAAAGTCATTTCGGAATACCACTTAAACCGAAATATGAAACGAAACTGGGTCCTCTATAGTATCAGGTCCGAGCGTCAGCCATTAACCAACAGGCTCGACTTACTACGATTCATCAAACACTGGATTCTCTACCGCGAATTTTATGAGTGTTTAATAAAGAAACAACACGCTATTGCCCATATTACTCTGTTAATTGCCACAAGGCATCGACATTATGCTGACAGAAAAGCCTCTGTTGTTTTTATTTTCAATTCAAATTTACGTTTGAAATAGAGAATTTAAAGGAATACAGTTTTTCTACGGATACATTTTAAACACTGCACAGATTAATTGTCAAATTCTTTCATTTTCTGCAATATTCGACTTTAAGAACCTGTTCTACTGTACAACTGACGGGCCTTGGTGACTGGTAAAGAGGAGGAGAGAATGCGAGACGGAATGAAGGAAAAGAGCACAGGGAAGCCGCATTAATTGGGACTCCACTTGGTGGAATCAGACAGATCAATTGCTCATCAGGTGAAGTTCAGAAGAATTGTGAAGAGAAACGCGCAGTTCTGGTTATTGAATAAATGAGACTGGTCTAATATGAAATAAAAACTAAACACAATACAGAATGTGGAATAGAAGACATCATTTACCTTAATACTTCAATAATAAATGATATTTGTCGGATTAATAATTAAAATAACATTGAACCTAAAAAAAGTTATAAACCAACAACAAGTATACAGAAATCCACTTATACCTGAGGCTACAGTATATCTTTTACAGCTATTACTGATATTGCTGTTTTTCTAAAGAAGATGGTTAGGTAATTCGATAATTTATTCCACCCGTAATTTGGTTGCCAACAAATGAAAATTTAATCACTTCCCTATTTTCTAAAGTCAGGCGCTAATCTATGCACACGGTTCTCTCTTTTCTTCTACATGAGATTGCTAAATCTTGACGTAGCATCAATCCAAACCTCTTTCACAAACTATCGATCATACATACCCACCACTATTTTATATTCAGACTCCTAACTCAACTTTACTGAATTGTGTCTACATTAATTTACAGGCTGATTCCTTTGAATCCCCACGCACCCACAAACTTCTGTATTTAATAAAGCGGCTTTAACACTGTAACACCTTACTAATACAAGAGTCTGGTACCGTTTCTGTACTTACCAGTTCACACCTCGATTACCCAAATTGATGTTTAACTAAGTAACATTTACCTTCTAACTGCCGAAACATTTGACCTAAGAATAGATATCGAATGATTTACTTTTAATGGTTTCCGCTAACAATTGCCCCAGTCCGAAGGTCTTTTACATGGAGAAAATAAGATCTTTTCGCAGGCTCGAAATTTTTTTAAAAAAAACATCACTTGAATGTTACTTTCAGTACCCAGTATGACTAAGATATACCTCTTGTCTCTATTACTATCGCAGACGAGCTACAGAAAGATAGAGTATATTAGGCCGTATAGAATAGTAACTGATATATGAAAAGGATACGTACTCGCCGAAATGCGTTACCGTGCCTGCATTTGGCGCAATGTATTTGACGTTACTTGCGGTTCTATTGTGCAAAGGCCGAGAGAAGTGGAGCACGTGCGTTTGCTTTGTGGAGAGGTTTGGGGGCCGTCCCTGAGGGTCCAGTGGACCAGATAACCCAATCTAAGTTGTCAGAGGGGCTGAGTTCTGCGGCGGCGAGGGAACGCAGCTTAAGGCGAGATGGCACTGGCCACGAAGCGTCCAAATCACGTGGTGCCACTGGAACAGAAAACACTAAGAGGCAACGAAACCGCAAGGCATCAGCCAAACAGTGAAGGAATTATGGTTCTCTTATTTCTTAGGACCTATTGTAACAACCCTCAATCCAAGACTTTAAATGGAATTGTATTTTATGAAGCGTTTGTCGCAAGCTAGAGGTTGAATGAGTATGGTATTGTATGTTTGTCTTGCAATTCACTGTAAATCAGTGTAAATATACATTTTTTTTTTTAAAAAAAAAAGATATGTGTATAATATTTAATATGTTTAAGGACAGAACTATACAAGAGAATTGCTTAAATGTCTGTAATTACAAGAATTAAGGTGAGCTACGATGTTTAAAGGACGATTTACTGCAATTTTAAAATTATTTATGTGGATAATTTTGTGTTTAATATCTTTAATTTTCATTTCTGAGCATTTCGTAATGATTGTGAATGATTATGTACCGGTATCGATTTTGATTGTTTTAATATGTTTTTAATTGTTTAAGTATTGTTAAAGATCGAGAAATATCTGTCGGAAGCCTTTGTAATATTCTAGAACTCTCTATGAAAGCAAGTTGTAGAGACTCATACACTTTTACGGAAACACTTTACGTCGGGAAAGGTCACTCAGTTGGAACAGTTTTGAGCGAACAGTACTGTATTATCGTTGAAAGATCACTGGAGCTTGTGTTTACATGTCACCAGTATCTTTGAAGTCCGATGTGCTTATGACAAATAAAAACAAGTTAAATTTGAAACTGTATCGTGTACCAAATATTTCATATGTAATAAACCACGAGACACCTAATAACATGGCACGCCCACACTGTGATAACCACCGTCCTTTGATGTAACAAAATTATGAAATGATATGTAGATAATAAATATGATAGAAATCCTCACTAGGAAGGAAAAGACACAATGAAAGGGCAGTATAGCCTACCACATAGAGAAAGTATATATATACTGAACTGCCAAACGTCATGGGATAGGTAGACGCGGAATAAACATATACATTTCTCGTGTAGTCTCAGTGTAGTCTGTAATCTCGCGGGTCTTGTGAAAGGTTTTCTGACGTAATTAGTGGCTCACGACAGGAAGTTTTCTACCTTGAAAATGAAATGGTAGTTGGTGTTAGACGCATTGGCATTTCATTTCGGAAATTATTCATGCATTCATTCCTCGATCCACAGTGTCAAGAGTGTGTGGAGAAAATCTGATTTTGGGCATTACCTCCCGACATTGAGAACGGAGTGATCGCCCAAGTCTACTTAATAACCGAGACCTTTTACGTCTGCGCTGAGGTATCAGTACTCACGGACAGGAAACACTACGTCTAAGAATAGCAACACTCAATGTGGGACAACGACAGACGTGACCCTGCTTACAGTGCAGGAAAGTCTGGCGTTGATGGGATACGGCTCCAGAAGATCAAACACGGTGCCTCTAGTACCAAAACACCATCGAATTCTATGCCTCGCTTTGGCTCGTGAATTATACGGTAAAATTCCACATGACTCAGAAAAGTTTTAGCTTCCACAGAGCCTTCCTGATAACCTGGTCTATGGTTCGGTGGGATCTGCACCACACTCGAGATCAACCATCAGCTCCTACCTATTGGAATCTCGACTTTAGTATAGTTTTTAACCCATTATGAATGCCAAAACTGCGTACAAGCTTTCTTTTAAAGTTCCACAGAATTTTTATAAGAAATACGTTTTGTGTATATGGTAACATTGAAGACAGATTTAATTCTAGATTGAACTTAATACGAGTAACTAGTACATCAGTGATGGAATCGCTATGAAATCTGTCTCGTGCAAAGGCTTTTGGTTCGTTCCTGGCATTTTTGGTGCTAAGCCGTGTGCGATCTATGACTCTCCACAGTTTTCTGAATGTGGCCCGAATATAAACTTATAACTTAATACTGCATTCATACAAACGTATCGACTCGTATTAATGAAACAATATGTTCTACATTTTTTTAACTTGGACGTAGATACCCATGTCTGTATTGTGCTATTATTAGTGAACGGTTGGAAGCAAAGGACGCTTTGCATCGAAATTAATCTCCATTCGGTCCCTAACGACACGCGGGAAGCAACAATTTATTTAAGTATAAATACGGCACCCAGTCTCGCTGATATTACCAATCCTATCATTGTGACGCAAATGTGTTTTAGAGGGGTAGACGAAGGGTTACAGCTGGTGTGAAAAGAATGACTTATTTTACATCAAAAATAAAGAAATAACAAAAATAATCTAAATCTTCGTGTCGGATTGAGCCACACTCCATTAGTCTTACCCTTGCTGTTCCTGGGGATGACACAGTGGACTTTCCACGGAGCAGGACCGGTTTATCGGCTTCAACAGTAAATGGGCCAATGGCGGCAGTCGAGTCGCGTCCCCCACCATCCGCTTTAAAGCGACGAGTCGACACACCGGAGATGATTCTCCTCCGCGCCGCTCAAATCGATTCAAGAATGGTCGAATCAGCTCCACCTGCAGGCAGCGGAAACGGGCTCTCCGCCAGGTCCTCTCGCGGACCATTCGTGACTGAATTGAGACATTTCCGGGACTTCGCGCTTTCACGACTTGCTCTTACACTCTCACAATTAGTCAGCTATTCATCTTTTCAAAAATAAATGCACCACTTCGTGCTGATGTTGCATTTATTTAAAGAGTGTTTTGAATTGTCCCGACTCACGGTATTTATTACATCGATGGAAGTAATGGGATGTATTAATGATGTGATAGTAAAAATATGAAAACGATTTATGAGAAAGCTAGACAATCACCCCAATTGTATAAGACAACTATTTCGTCATAAACTCTACTTCGAATCCTATATCTCACATGATTTCTGTAACTCTGAAAAACTGTATTGTTACTACCTCTTGGTGTCAAAAATTGAACTAACATTTCAAATGTAAATCAAGAAAATAACGAAAGTTGTGAAGCACAAATAGAGCAATTTTCCAAGTTACAATCGTAAAGTAATAGTTGCTCGTTTAATCCACGTTTTAAGTAATTCGGATCGTCAAAAGAGATCGCTATACTGGACTATGCAGCCGTTTCCATCATTGTACTCCAACGATTGTTTTTTTTTTTTTTTTTTTTTTTTTTTTTTTTTTTTTTTTTTTTTAATATAAGAACTCACATTTGGGAGGATGCCGGTTCGAATCCCCGTCCGGCCATCCAGATTTTGGTTTTTCATGGTTTTCCTAAATCATATCGGGCGAATACCGCTTCCTTCCATCAAAATACCATGACCGAATTCTTCCCGTTCCTTGTCCCCAGTGTTTTCCCTCCTCTAATGACTTCGACGTAGACGAACCGTAAAGCTATAAGCAATATATATATATATATATACCGGTATATCAAAAGTATCAGAAAATATAAATAGTTTTCTATATTGACCATAACGTGTAAAAACTTGTTCTTGTCAAACCCTGACATAAATGGACTGTTAGAAAACTAACAATGCGAAAATTTTCCATTTCTTCATCGTTGACTGTAACAAGTAATATGCGTACACGAGAGAATGGGTTTTAAGTGCCAAACTAAAACATTTGCTAGCTACTCTGAAGTTTAATATGTATACTACTAATTATTTTATAAACCAACAGACAATCAGAAATAACATCATAAATTGATATTACTTTTATGTTCGTGCTGTGTTCTTGAATTGTAAATTTTCAATCTGGTAGAAAATTACGTTTGTCTTTCAGTACGTAGTCAATCCACCTGTAGAGTAAGTAGTTTTTTTTCAAGATGGGAGGATCTTTCATATCATAATAAATTAATAATTATAATTCTTCTTTTTCGTGATATGTTTTATGCTCGTAAACTTCAATCATCGTCGCTATTTTAATGACTGAATGGTGAACTTCCACACTGATTATCTCGTTGACCTTCTCCTATATAGTGAATTCTTCCCTTACTGGCGTACAGTTGCGAAATCTGGACAATGAATTACAACACCGAAATTACCCGAAAAGTGTACGGAAAGGTCATTGTTTGGTTTCAGAAGAATAGAGCAACTAACATCAGATCAGTTACAAAGAGTGAAGACATGATGAAGACCACAATCTCCTTGATGTTTTGCGGAGAAAAAATTAAAAATGGACAAAAATCGATCTGAATTGGTGTCCAACAGATGGTCAGATACCAAGAGGAACACCAACAGACTGTCCGGGAATAGACTTACGTGTAGTCGCTGGAATTATCTGGCAGAGAATTTCTCAAGATTCTATTACCTAGAGAAGCTGTTCCCGGACTGATGATTCCAAGAAGCTACATCATTCCATAATTAATTGGCTTTCTTAAATTGGTAAATTTAAAAAAATATCCGTATTTCTTAAAAATTGCGACGGGATTTTTAAAATTCAAACAAAAAGTATCCTGAGAGCTGTACGAATGTTAAATCATGTTTACAGTAGTCATCTTGAGTCTTAAAGTTTGTACCAAATCTTGTTGATGAGATGTTGACGCTTGTGTGACACTCACGAGCATGCTGGTTCGATCCCTGCTCCGGCAATTCAAACGTCGGTATTCAGTTTTTTTTCGAAAGTCCCCCAAATCCTTGGTACTTACCCTGCCTTATTGACTTTTACGTTGCTATATAGGCTTAGACAATGATTTTAATAGTTCTTCTTTGTTGCGTAAGAATTATAACTAACTTTCAAAAAGGTTGATCTCTGTTCCAAAATGATTAGTTGAGTTGTTTATGATAACAACGTTTAAAGTGTGAATACAGAACACATGGTTAGTGCCATTACAGCTTATTTAATGATTGATTGACGCAAACTTAATATTTACATTTATTTTTATAGGTGTTATAGGTGTTAAGTTTTTAATATACCAATTTTATTCACTAATGATGTAGTTCCAAGGTTTTGTAATGGGTTATTGAACGAAGACAAGGCATTATGTTACTAACAACAGAGCTTCGAAATCGGATGAGCTTCGAAATCGGATGAGCTTCGAAATCGGATGAGCTTCGTAATCGGATATACTCGTACGCGTTTTAATTCATTACGTTAGTGGTAGAGGTCTTTTTTCCTATCATATTTACTATAATTGAAGTTCTGTTGTATTTGCCGCAACATTATATTCACTGTCGGAAAGATTGGTTTGGCATCTTCTCGGGGAGGAAACTAGTCTATGATCCTCCTCAAAGATCTGAACTGAAGCATCTTCTCGGTTCGAGTAATTATTTTTCGTCACAGTTTGTTATGTACTGCAAATATATTTTCAGGATTAGTGATTCTATGAAGCGCTATTCATAACAGTTGTTTAGAACAGCACTAGTGTTATGATGTTACTTCTAGGACGAAGAAATTTGAACCCAACCCCACTTCTTAGTCCAACCTCCCTGTTACAGAAAATTTACGTAGATTTCTTGATGTAACTGCAAGTGCAATAAACGCTGCAAGCAATTTTTTAAAAAAAGTTTAGTTTTTTAAGAGTAAAATATCACTTGCAATTGCGAATCATAACCTATCAAATTTGTTTTATCTGAGCAAAATGTTCTAACGTTACTTTCATGGACTTTTTATTTAGACAAGTTCGTCAAATGCATATCTTTGTTTCCTTCAATTAACTGCAACCTATGATACTTGCTTTCTAAGAAAGTCTTTACGTGGGCTTAGAGCCTCAGTGAAGGAACTTTGCTCGTGTTGGTTCTTGTTTTTTGCTTCCCCTCGAAAACTCTGGAAGTGTGCTTGCAGGCCAAGTGGATGCCGCTAGACTGCGAGCTTTCTCTAGCGATTCTCCCGGAAATAATGGACTGCATTAAACTTCGGCCAAGAATTCCCTCTCCTTAATGTGACCTCCTCGATTATAACCAGTAATTAACTGCCCTGCTTCCGCCCTCGCGAAAGCAGTGTTCTTTGGAAATTGGACGGAGGAAATCCTTGTTATTACGAGACTTACTTTACTGACCTACAGTGAACATCTAAAACACAGAGTTAGTTTTACTGCTGTGATTTCTTCTTGGAATTACTGTTAAGTGTCTCTCAGGCACCAATGAATACTGGAATATAACCTTTATTATAAAAACTTGCATTGATTGGCTGAAGTCACAGACATACCATTATCTGACGCTTGATGTGAGCTTAGCTGAGTTGATCCCCGGTAGTGGCAATTGTTTTCATCATTCGGTGTTCGGCAAATAGCGTAGAGGAGATCGCGTTCCAAACTTTGCGCACCAACGTGTGTATGGATTGAGGGCATTTGATATTGATGGCGGTGTTCCGTCGCTTGCCTGGGGTCGTAAAACCTTAACGGCTCCTGCATGTTTTTCGGAAATGTAGGCTGAATGAACCTGGAATGAGTTTCAACAACACTGATTGAAATAAATTCCATACGTGTAGCACTACCTTTCGGAAGAAAGGGGACGATGTAAGAAGGAGAAAGTCAAACCCCGTTTCAAAAATGTTCTAGAACATTGTGGGCAGGGAATATATATCACCTAACTAGGTAGGTGAGCAATAACCCTCGGGATTCGCATTCGGAAGGACTCCGGTCCCAATCCCCGTCCGGCAATCTAGTTTAACTTCCCGAAATGACTCCAGGTCAGTGCCAAAATAGCTGCTTCAAAACGTCGTTACCGAATTCCTTGCCCAATTCTCTCCCGTCTTTAATCATCTCGAAGTCGGTAAGGTGTGTAAGCAAGATGCAAAAAAAGGAATAGATATGAGACGCTTCCTAGTACGGGGCAGTTGCAGTGAGTAACTTGTGTCAGAGTCCAAAGATTTTCCGCAAGATGGATCAGTAAGTAGAGGAGTATGTAGCGGGCGCAGGGTAGTTAGTCATAGGAGAGTCATAGTCCAGCACAGTAAAGAATATATATATGTATCTAGCCATACAGCCAGCTCAATTTAATCATGACTCTTGCAGTGTATCAGATTCTCCGATACGTTGTAGTAGCTTCTAACTGTGGACACTACAGGACGTATACGTCAGCACTTAAACACCCATGGCCTCGGCTGGACTCGAACCGGCGACCATCGCATTAACGACTTGGACATTTAAACGGACGGAGAGAGTCTTTCTTCCCGGCCGATCTGATTACTGAAAATCTGTTCTGTTATGAACAGATCGCTGACATAGTTTATAATAAAAATTTAATAAGAAACATTATCAACCATGCTATTTATGAATAATAGCTATTACCACACATTTATGACAGACTGTGAACTGATAATGTTCATCACTGGATCAGGGATATGTGTCTACTACAGAAAATCGAATCGGCGAAGACGAGGGTACCGACCTAACATTCGGGATAGAGGATGAGGGCATTTCAGTTTGTTCGTGTGCGTTGTCGTAAAGTATATTCGTTAATCCATAGATGGACTGCGTTTCAGTAACTGGAATACCACAGGCGAATGAAGAGAGTGGTACGTATTAATAAAACATAGCATACATTGGGGAAGACTCAGGATTTGGGGTAGTACAAGTAAGGGAAGAGAGGAAATAATACAAGGTCTTGGAGAGTTTTCGTTTGTTTGTATAGAGTCTGGGAATGGACTGAGTTACTCATACCTGAAAATAACACAAAAGGCACTAGTAGAAGTACAGAAACATTGTCACACGATCAACAGCTCAACCAAATTGAACAATAATAATAAATAAATAAATTTTGACTGAAAAATTCTGCTAGGTGATTCAGGCATAAGGAAAATCTTTCCTCACTTATTGACTAAATTTTTACTGAATTTATTCTCTTTTGTGTTGCCAACAACACTTTATAACATTTCTTACACACCTTGTCAATTTTGTTTTCATTATGTTTGTGTTTCCCGAGGTTCTAGAACTTTATATTATTTTTAGCCATCTTTATTGATACTTCTTAGATGTTTCTATCAGAATAACTTCTGTTATGTAGTTTCGGTAAAAATTCATTGTATAGTTCGTGATTAAGTTTGGCGCGAAATCTAATTTTGAAAATGCTACGTGCACTTCTCTGCTGTCCTTTAATCTATATATCAAAGTTCTGAATTTTACATAACGATTTGTTGCCTCTGGTTGTAACTGGTTACCTGTCATCAGTATACTGACACTCATCAATCCGTAGGAACACTGTGCGACGGTTTCTGATCCGGATGTTTCAGCTTGGCGCTGGCCTTTAGTGGGGAAGCGGAATGAGGCACCGGGACACGCTATGATGAATAATGAAATTATCGCCGCGGCCCTCAGCACACATCGTCAGACAACGCATCAGGCTGATGAGACTTCAAGGGGATGAAGTGCGCCTCGGGCGATTTTTGTACGTCATTTCGAATCAAAGAGAATTTAAAAGAGGCTGAAAAATGTTCTTCGTAAAACCTATTCTCCAGCCTTGTAGTTTCTACAACGTAGAGTTTTTTCTACCGTAATGCAAAGCAGAGAAGAAGTCACGCAAATGCACAGTAACTTCTAAAATTACAAATCAAGCCAAATGAGCATTTATTTCCACTCGTTTCTTTCTGAGACTGTGAAATATTACTGCTGTTTGTTTGTGGCTTTTCATCTAGCCGACGTTGAGGTCATTAGAGGTGGGACAGGGCAGCGGACAAGGGACTGGAAGGAATTCGGCCATTGCCTTTTAAAGGAATTATCCCGACATTTTCCTGGAATGATTTCGCCAAATCATGGAAAATCGAATGGCCGGACGGGGATTTGAACTCGCGTCCACTAGAACGCCAGTTGCGAACGTTGCCGCTCATGCACGAGACTCTGTGATATTACTACTGAAGGCATTTCAGTTCTAGCTTATTATTACAATATCGATATGGTTGATAGCAAAACTAAATAAAATGAACATCATGTAAACTGTTTAATTGTAACTTAATATTTAGCTAGGTTATTGTGGCTTGTTAATGACGATGTAATTAAACTTGGGAGAGCATAATATGATATGGATGATAAAAATAGAGGCCTTGGCCTTAAGAAGAAAACATATTGACATCCGCTTGGAACATTTTCGGTTAATCGTGGGAAATCGTAATGTGGGTAACTAGATCTGTAATCCAAACAGGCTTTTCCCGAGCGCCGGGCCAAATGTTATTGCTTCTTTTATAATTATAGCTGTAAGTCATTTTTAAATACGAATAAGGTTTTTTATCTCATCAATACTCTCAAGAAACTGAAAGAAAATAGGTCGTCACGTTTATCAGAAACATCGAGGTACTAAATCAAGCCATGGCAACAATTTATAGGGATGGCCAAACAGGGGTCAAAGCTATGTATGTGGGACTTCCTAAATATCAGGGCCGAAAGCAACTGTTACGCAAATATTTTTTTCTAATCTTCTTGCAATCGTCGTTGGGTTGGTAGGGAAAATACGTAGCTAATGTAAACAGTGCTTCAGACTTCATAATGTGACGAGGGCAGCATAGAATATGGGAAAGATATGCTTTGTAGGAGGTTGATACTGTTCGTACAAAGTATTCCTACTAAAACACAGTAAAGGAAATATTGTGCAGCTTTAGTTTCTATTAATTACTGTCGAATAAGCGATCGTCTAAAAAAAGGTCTACCAATAGAGCTTAGAAATCTGCCTTATAAAATTAATAAAAAATACTCCGTAAGATTAGGTTCCTCAAGTACACGAAGATTTGTTTCAATAGTTCGTGATGTATGTATTTTATTTAACGTGGACCAGTAACTTTAAACTGGCTGTTACCTAAACTTTAGTAGATGTTATGTTGATCTCAGATATGAAATCTTTTGTTAAATGCAATTTTCAAACCGTTTACGTCATCTAGAATTTTTCTCTTCTCAAGGAACATTGAAATAAAAAAGATGCGGTAGTGACATACCGACGCGGCTAAATGATTTTCCATATTTCCGATTAAAATATTCTTGGTTTTACGAACTTCATTAAGTAGAACTACTGGTTGTTGATCTGTAAGAAGTAGGGTGGTATAATTTCCAGTAATCATACTTGCTAGAATTTACGAACGACATAAAACAGTTGAAAGAAGTATAAAAAAACTTCATATTGTCGCTGACATGCAGTGCAAAAGAACAGATGGTAACGGAGCAGTGACATTTCCGCTGCCATTTAATTACTTTTTGAAACTTTACTTAATAAAAAAAAACTGATTATAGTATTCTAATAAGAGGCTTTTAATAATTGTTTCAGTGTTCTTGATTATTTTAACCGAGCGGGGCGGTGTAACGGTTAGCGTTCTCGCCTCGCATTCGGGAGGACGGCGGTTCGAATCCCCGTCCGGGCATCCAGATTTGGGTTTTCCATGGTTTTCCCAAATCACTCCAGGCAAATGCCGGGATGCTTCCTTCAAATAGGTCATGGCAGAATTCCTTCCCATTCCTTGCCCCCCGTCCTTTCCCGTCTCTAAAGACCTCGATGTTAAAAAGAGACGTAAAGCAGTTACACAAAAAAAAAAAAAAAAAGATTATTTTAGTATTGAAGGCAAAGAGGTTAGAGAGAAGTAATGAAAGTGTATGTTAACCTGAAAACTCTTTTACGATTTAACCAGAAGTTTCCTTAGCTCGTAGTACCTAATTTTGACTTGTTTAATGACACGTTTGAGAAGTTGGAGGAACAGTAGTGGGCGTGGTGGTAGCAGGTGTTCGTTGATGCCGCTTCCACTACCTGCTAAGACCGATTCGCAGTCTAGTCGCAGCGGCGCTAACGACGGAATAAACGCCGCCACACCTGCGGCCTGCGCGCCATTATTGAATCAGTCTGCTTGCTCGCAGCACATCGGCCGGCCCTGGGAGCCACAGTAATTCATATTCGGCCAGCTGCCGGCATGAAAATGTATTAGCCCCCAGTCACTTTCTCACCAACACGGAGCACCACTGACCTTCTGGCTAGCGCAGAGACCAAGGTGGGTGGCAATGATTGCCCAGCGGAGGCAGAATTTTATATGTCAATCTCACAGAGTAGAGTAGAACTCTACCACTTCAAATAACTCCTAAGGTTAAAACACTTTCTTGAATTGAGGTATATTTTGTAGTTGAACTTATTTGTTGCAACCCACCTGTTTGTTTTGATTGACCGGGAGGATGAAGGTAGGATCTAAATAGCTGAAGTAGCTTACTTCGAGATCAGATTTTAATACGCGTGCATCTATGTGAATTAAATCTTATTGGTAACCATGTCACACAGTTTTAAATTAAATACCGATTATTAATAACTGTTTCATTAATTTTCCACCAAACGCGTTTCGCCCCTATGGAGTGTAGCGTCGTCAGTGACTGTAAATATACACAGTGTTATTTTTATATCTGCATAAAGTAGAATGTAATATATATATTCAATCTAAAATATTTTAATGTATAAATATTATTTTCGTTCATTCTACTACTATTAATGAACATAATTTTGTTGTAATATTTGTATATATCTAGCGCAGCATTGTAAAAATTCACTTTACAGTATTAATGTATCTGTACAGCTGACAATATTTTTATTGAGGTACACTCTAGTTACGATTATTTATGTAGCTATTACATGTCAATCCGGAATAACACTTTATGTTCTTCTCTGAACTGGTTTCCAAGGTCGTCGAGGACGATATGTATCCAATGGTCACAAATGGTGATTGTTTGCCAATGGGAATAATTAACTGGAGTACTGTTGTAGTACTAGTACACTGGAATAGAAAAACCATATATATGATTAACAATTTTAATATTTATTTACAATTGCAAATTTTAAGGATCATCGATTATTTCAGCTTTGTATATTTGACTTCAAAGAAACTTGAGATTAAAGTACTTTATCGGTTATTCAGATATATGCGTGTTCTGGCGTGAATTGTGTTGCTTTCGTTGAGTAATTCTATTGCAGTATTGTGCGTTCAAACAAACATTTGGGCAGGAAATCAATATAATAATGATATGAAAGATACGAAATCCTATGATCCATGTGTTAGACACGATCTGTTGCGATTTTTTTCTCTGGTGACTAGCAGTCGGTGTGTTCTGACAAATCATTTCTTCCTGTCTATCCAACTAAATACAATTGTTACTAACCCAGGATCTTTATTGTCGTACATATTTCTATTACAGCTTAAATCAAAATACAGCTGAAACTACTTAAATTCGTTTGAAATAATAGTGTTAGTAATATAGCACCAGTGAAAGCATTGCAAAATACATCATAACAACCTACTTTACGCTGCGTGATATTAGTTTTAGTCCTAGCCCAAGCAGCACAGATGGCGATAAATGTAGAACTAATTTCCTCCACATAAAGTAATATTTCCAGTAACATAACTTTAAAAAAAAAAAATCTTAAATTACTCATGACTTCTGGTGTAACGTCAAATTCCAGTTGTTATTACAAACCAAGCCAATTATCAAACTAATTAAAACTTCCGCTAACATTCCTGCTCGAAAATTTTATGTTAAATGTATGTGGGCAAAGACCTTAACGAATATATCTCCACCGAACAAATATTATATATATAAAAGCAACTATGTTAATTTAAACACAATACATACTTTCGTTTCAGTGTTTTGGTAATATATTTCTTCTAAGATGCTTACCTATATATAACTTTTATTAAATAACACGCATAACCTACAGTTGGTAGTAATATCTTTGGAAGTTGTACTTCGTCAATCATGATCGGGAGCGTTACGGTGATGATGACAATGATGAATTTTCGCCTTTTATTAGTACTTATCAGTATTTGAAACCAGAAATATCGTGCTTTACGTACAAAAAATTCATTCAGATCAACAATAAAAACACGCTCATTCTCTTTTACAATTGTGTTCTTGTGACAATAAGTAATTTCCAGCATTAAACCCGTTATCCGGGAGCATATGCTTGGCGTATGCAACAGTTGATCCTGAGCTCTTACCCCGTAACTCGCAGGATGGTTTCGGATGAAGAGGAATGTGGCTACGAACACGGCTGAGGGCTGCAACTCGTACCTCGCGCGCTTTAATTGCCCTGTCCAAACACCACACATCCGCGCCGAGCCGAGCCGTTCCGTTATATCGACCGTAGGCGGCCAGGACGGGATAATCCTCTCCACTTGGTTATGCGCACAGTTAGCAGTAAGTAACGGTATCATACCGACGTTTATGAGCCAGTTAGAAGACGTAACCGTTCCACTGTAACCGTTAATCACCCACGCAACGTGTTTCCACTGAATTAACTGCTTATGCGGGTCGTTATTTTCACATTTGCTCTCAGATTTCACGCTGTTTCAGCATTAATTTGAATTTGTGAAATAATAGACGAATGCAATGCGTAACACGCCGAAAAATGGTCTCTTCCAAATCTGTTTTTCGCATTAATAGTCTTTGTAGAAGAGGATTTAATGAAAACATTATTTCATGTTCTCGGGGATAATGTTACTTGAAACATATAGAATGAATTAGTGGCAATTAATTCATAATTTGTATTCTTAATAACCCCTAAAGCCCGCATTATGGTTGTAACACTGTAACTCGGCCTACCCAGTACAATGTTCGATCCCCGCTAGTGTAGTAAATTTTCCCTGTTCTGTACCAGGCTAGTCGCTTAAGAGATATGGTGCAGCGCAATTCCTAATTACCATTCTGTGTATCAAACGTCACATTTGAATCCCAAGCATCAACAAACTGCGTATGGAGTGAGGGAATATGACCGTGTAGATTATGATTCGTCTAATGTATGGGCACATGACATTTACCCTCCACCTTACTGTCTTTCGGAAGAGTAAGTTTGAATTAACTATATCACTATATGCCTTCATTTATCTTTTATGACTAGCTGGAACAAAGCACTGTACTAAACACGTACACTATTAAACGCCAACACTTTATAATACTATCTGACGAAATCAATGAGAAACCATCCTCGATTAATTATACCTTCGAACTGACGGGCAACGCGATGACTTTTAGATGACCAGCTTGAATTTGCATAACTCGTAAAGCAATATTACGCAAAATTGGTGTAATACACTATTGTACTTTCACCTGCCCTGAAGTAATACATTGAGAGAAGGTTCAATGATAAGCCAAAACATTATGACGACTGCTCAGCGCGAAACTGAATGCCATCTGGTGACATTGCGGGTACGTCATGCGGTATACATGCTGAGCAGGGATGCATGGAAAGTAATTCTAGCGTAGATATGCGTGGTAAATCCATTGACACAAGTGAGTCTGACAAAGAGCAGATTGGTATGGTCCAGCTCCTGGGAACGAGCATCTCGGAAACGGTAAAGTGGTTGAAGGACGGTGAAACCACGAGTGAGCGATAAGGAGAAGGACGTCCACGCCTCATCACAAAAGAAGGAGGTTGGAGGCTTTCCAGTTCTGTAAAGAGGGACAACGGGCGACCTATGACACACAGAGAAAAATGCTGGTGCAGGCACAAGTGTTTTGGAGCACACAATTCAGCATATATTGTTTAACATGGGTCTCCGCGGCAGAGGCCCCAACACGTTTAACCAACGGCATCGTCAACCACGATTGCAGTGAGCATGAGGTCATAAGAGATTGGAACGTGGATTAATTGAAACGTGTTGCATGATCGGAGAAATTGGATTGCTTCCTACTTCGAGTCTGCGGTCATGTCCGTCAATGCCACCTTACAGGTGAGGGAGTGTCCATAAACTACGTGGTTCGGTCTAGGGGGAGAGGGGTTGGCTGGAAAGCCACGCTGGGCTACGTGGGGGAGGGGGTTTCCGAGCCAGGCTACGTAGCTTTCATTCATATTATTTGTCACAGTTAAAATGACGTACAGAACACACAACAGCATGTAAATATTTATTTACGTCATTTAACTATCTCAATTATGTAATTTACGATAGTCTGACAAAATAAAACAGTGCAAACTGTCTTCTAGAATCAATAGGGAAAAAAGTTACGTGCTACGTAGGGAGAAGGGGGGTTGAGACAAAAGCCGCGTCGAGCTACGTGGCTGGAGGAAAGGGGGGGGGGTTGACAGGAGGCCTAAATAGAGTTACGTGGTTTATGGATGCTCCCCGAACGGCTGCTCGAGACACACACCATGCCACGGACGTAGGCCGGTGGCGGCAGTATTATGCCGTGGGGAACATTCACCTGTACTCTTGTGGGCCACGTGGTATTGATTGAAGGCTGTATGACAGCTGTGAACTACGTGAAAAGTGTAGCGGACAACATGCACCCTTCATGCTTCATGGCTTCATCAACGCCAATGCCATATTTCAGCAGGATAATGCTCCGTGTCGTAAGGCCAGAATCGTGCAACACTGGTTTGAGAAGTATGATACTGAACTCCCATTGATTTCCACCAAATTCGTCTAATCATAACCCGATAGAACATATATTTGTTGAAGTTACTGTACGCCACCTTTTCGCCCACAAACAACTGGCCCGTAATTTAAGGGAAACTACGTGACCTGTAGACATCACGTGCCAGATACCTCCGGAATCCTACAAAGGACTTACTTAATCCATGCAACACCCAATCATTGCTGTATTGCGCTCCAAATGTGGACCAACACGCTATTAAGAAAGTGGTCATAATATTTTGGCTCATCAGTGTATTTGTTGACTATTACTTGATGATTGTTGTATTGCAAGTCATCATTTCAGGATACGATGTTTTGATTAAATAATATGACACTATGAGTTAATTTAATTAAAAAACTCCTTTCACATGTAAATTTAAAAGAAGTAAACCAAGGTCGTTGAGCTAAGTAGGCGATAAGGCTTCTGGCTTGGTGAAACGACAGTGCTGATTAGTGGGCTGATTTATTTCGTACGCAACGCAACACAAAAGTTTGATTTTATCTGCTTTAGTAATTCTTCAAAACCCAAGGGTTTCTACCGTCTATGTGATTTTCACCCTTTTAAATTTAATTTAATTGTAATGTTGCACACGCTCCCTCCGGTGGCAATTTCCCCACGCACCAATCTTTCCCCTTTCTTGCATCCATCTACATTTTCCCTCTACAAATTTTAACTTCAAATTCTTTCAACGTTTTTGGTAAATTATTAATCATTTTCCTTGGTAACTTATTACAATCCCTGACACCCTTACCTAAAAAAAGACCATCTTCCCAATCCCCTTGTTCCTGAAATCGAGTGCCAGCTTGTGGGCATGGTCATCTTTTCCTTTCCATGCACTACTTTTCGTACCTACACCAATATCTTTCCATGCCTCATCGCCAGTATACGCCTTGTACACTTCTTCACCCTTCTTCTGTCTTGCAATGAATTCCATTTCAGCTCTTTTATCATATCTGTTAGTGATTGCATTCTGCGATAATTTCCAGGAACAAATCCAACAGCCATTTTTTGCACCCTCTCAAACTCCTGTATTTGATACTCAAAATGTGGGTGCCATACTACACTACCATATTCGAGCAACGGTATCACCAAAGTTTTGTAACCCAATTCCTTTACTTCTCTCGTTCATCCCCTCATCACTCTCTCCAACAAGTGGAGAATTTAAAAACCTTTTCCTACCACCTGCCCAATGAGTCCTGCCCAGTTAAATTTGGCAGTTCCCTCATTTTTTACACAAATGTATTTCCGGGAGCTCATTACTTCCTCGAAGAAAGCGCTGAAACTTTTTCTGGTAGAAGCTTCAAACAAATGCCTCCTCATTTCATGCCCTTAGGATATGTTGCTGTATGAATATACTTCGAAGCACTATAACACTTGACCAGCCTTGCCAGACTTGTCTTAAAATTTTATTCTCACGGTCTTATTTCAGTGTTCCTACACGAGGCAAGTACGCGGGTTCGATCCCAGGTCGATGCATTGCCGAAATATCTGCAGACGAATGCCGCTACGCTTCCTTCAAAACCCCGTGGACGAAATCCACTTCCACTACTAATGACTATTACGGAAACCCAAAAGCAATATAGAAAAACACGAGCATGAGACATTAATACAATTAAAAAGTCATTAATGAATAACATTAGAAGTAATAATATCTTTGGTTATGAAATGAGTACCCGCTCTAAAAACAATAACCCATGAAAATAATGCATCACATGATAAACAGTATTCATCTTACTCGCTAAAAAGAAGTAGCCATCGTCTAAACCATAGTCAAACTAACGAACTGTAAGTAGGATAGAAATACATAAATAAGCCTAGCAAATATTTTTGTGAGAAATTCCAAGCGTATCGTATAATTCTGCGTACATTGCCAGCTGTTTGGCACCTTACACTGTTTTATTATTTTCATGCGTTTACATGCTGTTACTTGAAAAAAAAATGTTTAGTAGTTTTCATATTTGTAGCTTATTTTGTGTGTTTTGTTCGTTTTTCTACCTCTAAAAGGACTGAAATTTCCTTTAAATATTTATCACATTTAACCTTATATTACTATGATTTTGATTTTCTATTGTTGTTGCTCGAATCAAAATTTCAATGTTATGTGGGTATACTAAAATTACTTTGCTCAAATATAAGTCTTAGATACAACTTTCATTATTAAGTCAATGTACTAGTAAATGTTGAGGTGAAAAGAAAATGGGAGTTCCACAGAATTATGAAACTTTCACTGTGTTGTGTTTCCTGAATTCTCACCCAATAACTTTCAGTAATTATCATGTCAAACAAGTTTCAGCCACAACATGAATATGTCTTAGGAACTCTGTCCTATCCACTACCGTATCTCGCTCACTTTCTTCGGGTGCATCGAATCATGTGTCAATAATTCGTTCTCGTCGCATCTTTTCCTAAATACAAAAACGCTTTACGTCAATATGACGAAATAGTATTCTCTGTAACATTTTAAAAAATACGCAAATGCACTTCCAATCATTAAACTCGTAAAACACTGATTTTCAACTGTTATCATCTGTCTACACTCTATACATTTCTTCTGCTGCACAAAACGTGAGATTCGAGTAGTGACTTATGATTATTGATATTTGTTTCCTGTAAATTCGGGGCAGGAAGGTCTTCGTTTATTTGTAATATCTGTCGAGTACATCGAGTGATAGCCGCTTGGGCTCGATTCTCCATTAAATGGGCGCTGCTGACTGCGCCCCATGCAGCAGAGAGCTAAGCCGACACGCTTAATATTCTCGACAGAGGCGGACGACCGCGCCCCTGGTGGCCAGTCCGCATACTAATACTGCAGCTGCCGGACGACGTGTAAATTATCGGCCGAACTCGCTGATAAAATACGCCCAAATTACTTCCAGGAAAACAAATAAGTCGAAGATAAGCACCAGACAGCTGTGTAATGAACACGATTTTCTGTCCGGGAGGATTCATGAAAATGTCTTCATAAAAAACTTTTCAAGGAATGTGATTAATATAGTTATCTTTTTTACTGATCTTCGCAAAATTAAATCTGAAATATTACAGCATAACCTACACCGGTGTCGAACTAAATTCAGATCTTTCTCACATTCTTATTAGGAGAAAATATGGTATTGTGTATGTATACATTACTCATATTCTATGGAACTGTAATGAAAATTTATTTCTCCTCGGTGTTAGACAATTTCACTTAGCAGACATTTTAAAATTTAGACTTATGGAAGCACATTATTTATGACAGTTTTAGGTCATCCAATTACATAGCCATAAATTTTAGAATAGGGAATATAAGCATTAAGAGAAACGTGTGTATGCAACAGAACATAAATGTTCCGTATCCTAAGCAGTAGTATTCAAATATATTAATCTGCTCAATATAAGAAAGGTAAGCCGGTAAAATAATTTTTAAGACAATTCATAACTTTTAAAAAAATCGTATTTCACTGTTATTTCCTCTGTAGTGTGATTCAGATATACCTCATGATGCATCCAAATACACAAAATTACAAAAGTCCTTAAAGTGACTTTATCCATCGTACTAACGCCTGTTACATTTTTTTCATGTCTTTCAATAAACTTGCTTTGCTTTTCCTTTGGGAAGTTACTGTAAATTTGTTACTTCCTTTTTTTTTAGATTCCATCTTATTTGGGCTCTGCATCTAAAAGTAGCGAACTATCGTTTTAAATAAAGTTTCCAATTAATAATTTGATTAAAAAACGTGAATAAGCCTTTCCTAACAGTTGAGATTGAATATACATAATAATTTTCAAATAAGTTATTTTCAAATTTCAGCACAATCATTTACTTTTTTGCTTCCACACTCACATTCACATTTACTGTATCAGAATAAACACTTTATCATCCTCAATTAATAGTATTGTCAGTACAGTCACAACTCTTAAGTTTTATACACATAATACTAAGCTAAATCTCACTTAAACCAGTTTTTCAGTACAGATATGTCGAGCTCTTGTAACACTCTATCTGTTCCTCTGTCATAGATCCTCTGCTTAGTTGCTTTGACGACTTAAACACAAAGACTGTCGGCATCACTCCAAACACTCGATACTTTTGATACGTATTAATTTTGTTGTTTCTAGTCATCACGTAGAATGTGGGAAATAAGTAGCCTTATGGCCATTATACCGATTTTAAGTGTCTATTATTTCTTTGGAGGGTTTCCTCATTTGTAGGAATAAATGGCTGAGCTTATCACATTTGGGGAGTGTTGTTTTAAATACGCCTGAGAACTGTGTAGCGATCTTCAGGCGTGAAGCCACCAGTTCTCTCGTCCAGACGGGCGTCGGGACGCCGGCGCCAGTCTTCTGTTTGTATTCCTCTCCAGCACGTGGCGACGGCCGTCGTAGCGCCACAGTACTCGAAGAGATATTCCCCTGCGTTGTAGGCAGAGATCTGAAGCTGCCATGTCGCCAAACTGGAAAGATATCATCTTATAACGATTCTACCTTCCTTTGTATTAGCTTCATTTTGTCTGTGACCAGCATTATCATTTAACCAGCTAAAACAAATATTAAAATAAATCCATCCTGTTACTCATCATTACTCAGATAAGTTATTTAACATAATTCCCTAAAGAAAAATGTTTTGAAAATCCTTATAATTTTTTAAAACGATTCAATAACACGTAATTTTTATTCATAATGCGAAATAGTATTTCAGACGGAATATATCAGCAAAAAAAACTAATTCAGTTAAAAACTAAGTCTTCCAAAATTAATGAAATTTCAAAAATGTATTCTTTATTTATTGTTTATGTAAATTTTTTTCGGAAAGATATCTAGCAAGGAATTGGAATTGTTAGATCACTTTTTTTTGAGTTACGAAAACCATAAACTACAGAACAAGCACTATATACTTCTTTTGGAGACTAAATAACAATTTTTATTACTGAGTTTAATTGTCAGTAATTTTTGAAATAGAGAGGGAAAATATATTTCTAAAAATGTACTTTTTAAAAAACTGAATGAAAATAAAATCTAAATATTTCTGGAGTGGTCAGGTTCACAGCTTTTTTTGACGCCCACCAAGAATTTTCCCTTGAATATCCTACGATTAATTTTTCTCACATTATTTCTCCAGAGATCTCGTTGTAATAGCGATTTGGTTATTATGAACAACGATAGTAGGAAAGTTAGTTAACTTTTTCTTAGTGAAAGGTTGACAAATTGTGAGGCTTTGAAAGACAGACGAATAAATGATACTATATTACAATCACAATCCACTCAACCATCATAAAATGAACTATAACATCTTTGTCTTTGCCGTTTGTAAACACACTAACGCAAATTATAGCGTATAAAGACACGATGCTTATGTACATAGAACCAATAAATCGTAATGAGGTATCGTTGCTTGTATTTCTTTGTTCATTTGTTGAAACAATTTAATGTTTTGATCTGTTTCATGATGAAGTATCTTAATGATTTATATCTCAAAATTTATTTAATTTTTCACTCTAACAAAATAACAATTACGAGGGTGGTTCTAAAACGTTTCTGTCTCCATGCTATGTGACGGTGCTGTTGCAAAGAGCGAAGAACTAAATTTAACTAAAAAGTCTTAAGTATCTATGTCTCTATAGAAGCACATTTGTCATTATACCACATTTTAGGAAGAATATTGAACGATCAATGCTGCGAAATTTCCAGAAAATCTCTACAAAGGAAGTTACAATATACTAATGTGTATAATTGTAAGATTGCTTCTAAATCCACTAAATATCAAAATGAAAAGTTTGTTCTCATTTCTTCGTTATGATAAGTTATCAATGTTCCTACTGCTTTTATACAATTCTAAATATACTTTTTTTATAACAAATATCTAATAATTCAGTTTTTTAGTTATTTCAGTACTTTTGTAATGAAAATGAATGCCTTATGAAGTTACAATATCCGTGGGAGTAGAATAATTTTATATCCCTTATTGAATACACCAGTCATCTGTTCTTAAGTATTTTTGTTATATACAGTCATTTACGTTTCTTTGAAATTTGAAACCATACAAGAATTGTAGTACTAATGAAAAAGCGTATTAATGACACACACATACGTTTTGCTCCACTACGTTTTTGGGTAGAAACATGTATTAAAAAAAAAAAAAAAAAAAGAAGAAGAAGAAGAAAACTGCTACTTTTATTTGTTTCAAGTACATTTTATTGCGCAATGGTAATCTGTCATTTTTATATCAACAAAATAATACTGTTAATACGTTTTTAGTTGTTTTGGAAGTGGTCATATTTAATGCTGTCATCTACATGAGAAGAAGAAGTAGTATTTTTTTTTACCTCAGTTTTACATTATTTCTGACTTTAATGCTGACAGTAGTTCCTATTACGATAGGTATTCCATTTGAAATGTTTGGCCTAAGGTAAAAACAAAAAAGCATAATGAATGTAATCCATGGCAAAAGAGATGCAACGACACAAAGAAACAAAGGCTACACAAGTAAACGGTACTTGATTTTATGATTTACTGTTATTGGAGAGAATGTGGAGTATATGCAAGGTGGATAACATCAATGTCACTGCAGTACTTAAAAGTAGGCACAATTTTTAATGCTTGAATTATTTGTTTTACGGTAAACACCGATATATCAACGGAAAAAAAGCTGAATAACATCCCTTTTAACTGAAGCTCAAGATATTCAATACACTGAAATAAATGAATAGTTCAGGAGTAATTCTAACAACAGTATATTATCAGAGTCTTCTTTTATTTGATGGATTCACTAACGCACTAGCTGTTACTTCATATGTTGACTTCCAGTTCATTTTTCGCCCCACATTTTATCCAAAATGATCTAGCACAGTGCACCCACTGCTTTTGTCCATCACATACTGCATTTATTTCAAATTAAGTTCCAGTTGGCTAAAACAAAGACTTGTGCGTCATTTCTACGATAACTTATTGATTCCATAGAAGGAGTAACCCACACTACAGTCATTTGAGACAGTGAAATCCGGTGAAGAATTTTGATAAACACGCTATTAGGTGAACAATTTTACTGACTTTGCTGAAAAGACCATCTATGCGAAATTTGTTCGGAATTGGTGGATGGTAATTTTGGAACAGGCATCTTGCTCTATGGGATGCAAGAGGATGGGGAAACCTAATATAGAGTTGTGAGACTTAGGCTGACGTGTGGAAAGTTTTGCTTGCCTGATTGAGAAGACCCAGTGTCCAGAAATCGAAGGAAACGCTAAACAAACAGAAGCATCCTGATATTAGGGTAATAAATGTTTTTTTTTTTTACTAGTGTAATCTCACGATAGTTTTTTGCGCATGGTCACGGGTGTATAATAGGATCAGTGGCCATGGGTGGTTGACATGATGTGACTGAAACACGAACTTCATTTTTCCTCATAAAGAAATCAGCTGCAATTTTACTTTAAACTGCCTTTATCTCAAATCTAACGTCCAGTGTAAATACCTAATTGCCCAAAGGTGGGGCGGGCAACGTGACACTAGAGATTGAATAATGCAAACAACCGGAAGGACTTCATAGAATCGTAAAGTAGAATATTATTCCACGCTTTTTCAGCCGTAAAATTTTGCCACATGTTTTTAATGTAATGGACGTATTTTATTCAAAATGAGAAGCTACAAAAAGCAAAAGTAAGGTATCCCTGTAAATGATTCTTTCGCAACTGCTTAGCTATTAAATAAGGATAATAACCTCGGTAATATCTTTGGCCGCTGTTTGTCCGCCAACGAAGTCCTCACACGTCACATCAGCGTGAGTTTCAGCCCATAGCTATAGAGGTGACCGTGGAATAAAAGACAACGGAACGGTGTAGTATATATAGTGTGACCCTTCATCTACAAACCTAAATCAACATGGCCATCTAAAAGCGTATAAATACTCCTGTTGGAGAGCAGACTATGAATAAATTTCAACAAAGTCTTCAGCTATGTAATAAACTATTTTTAGCGAGCATAAACAAAGCTATAAGTTTTTGGTTATAGCCATTGATCGTAATGTGCGGAAGGTGAGCCAAAATTACCCCCTGCCTCTGTGTCTGGTGACTGCAGCTCCTTCACGTGTAGATTGTATCAGCGAATCGTTAATCCGACGCTTGAGGGTGGCGCGATATTTCAGGGTGACGAGAGAGTCGGGCAATTAAGAGGTGGCGGGGTGCTCGCGTGACGTCGGCGGGGTCAGTCGTTATCGCACCTCACACCGACGCCGGGCGCCGCGGCGCTATCTCACGACGGCTCCCGCTCTGGAAAAACACTTTGCCCTGCTGTTAATTGCTACTTCCAGCCACTGCCATGTGCTCTCGTTAAGAAAAACAAGTCCAAGCTGTTCTGTAACAACGGTATGGTCACGAAGTTCCAGGTAAATCCTCGCATCATTAACACCTGTAAGGGTGAATATTATCATAGGCGGTCAAGAAAGTGAGAAAATAAGATAAAAAATAATTGAAGACATTGAGAACTTATAACGAGTCACGTGGGTGAATGGTAACGCGAGGTCCTGGAATTCTGTAAGACGCTGCTTCCGGCCATCTAGATTTCGGTTTTTCATGGTTTCCCGAAATCAATCCAGGTGAATGTCGGGATAGTTCATTTAGAAGGCCATGGCATTCCAGAAAATTGCCACCAATCCTCTCGAACTACTTACCACAAATCCTCTCCCATCCTTAATTACCTCGACGTCCACAAGGAGTAAAGCTGTAAGAGAAACACAATAGAATGTACTGTAGGCTACAACTATTAAAATGCATGATGCATATAATACAAGACGTATGGGATTTTAACGCATGTTTTCAGATAAATAATTTGGCATAGATAGGAAATAACAGGTGACTATTGACGGAAAAAAATAGTCTGTTGCCGCTTATTTCCGTTATGATGAATGTAATCTACCAGTAATCGTAAAGTGAGCCAAAAATATTTTCTTTTTTTTTTTTTTTTTGTGTGTTATTGAATTATGTTATACAGTTTCAAATACTTTCTTGCGAGTGAGAGGAGTACAACATTATTGTTATATGTTCCAAAAATTACCACATAACCGATTCTCGTAAATTGACCAGTATATTTGTTTTATCAGGTATGCAAATTACAATAATTTTCAGTGAAAAATGGAATAACGATTAATGGTTTATGACTAGAACGAGTATTGTTTTTTCAATTAATCTCAAATTTAATTTAAACTTAATTCCTTTATTTGCATGGAATAGTAACCATAGTGGGTTTTGTTACTTTGAAATTTAAATTTATTTTAAACATAATTTAGATTTTTGTATAAAATTACCGAGTGTGGCGGTGTTTCGGTTAGCGTTCTCGCCTCGCATTCGGGAGAACAGCGGTTCGAATCCCCGTCCGGGCATCCAGATTTAGGTTTTCCATGGTTCCCCAAATCACTCCAGGCAAATGCCGGGATGCTTCCTTTAAAAGGCCATGGCCGAATTCCTTCCCATTCCTTGCCCCCATCCTTGCCCCCCATCCTTGCCCCCCATCCTTGCCCCCTATCCTTGCCCCCCATCCTTTCACGTCTCTAAAGACCTCGCTGTTGAGAGACGTAAAGCAGTTAAAAATAAAATTGTATAAAATTAATACTTTTATAATTTAATGGATGTAGTACTTGTATTTTCTCATGTAAAAAAGTACTGTTTCCTTCATAGTTAGACTCAAGAATTTTCCCTTTGTATTTAAATTTGACTTAGAAATATATAAATGTTGATTTGTTTGCTTATGCTCACGGTCTGTGTGAGTTTCAAAAGCTTCATACAATTATTTTTTACAGAAGTCTTATTAGTTAAGTGGACTAATGCCCAAGTTAACCACATGGAATACAGGTGTAAATTAATTCAAACAGAAAATTTAAAATTCCTAGTAAGTTTCGTAATAAAGATAAAATTAAAAAAAAGGAATATGCCAATCATTTCTCACAGCGATAAATATCAGCACCTCTAAGCTATCAGTTTTCCTGATTATTTAGAAAATATTACAAATTTTTTACTTTCATTCTCTTCAAGAATGTAATTAAAGAATTGATTTTATTGAGCTTCAAAATTCGCAGCAGGCTGATATGTACGCGTAGTTTCATCACTGCGCAATAACGCCGGCGCGATAGACTTGGCCCCTGCGGATATTGCTGAGTGCTGCGTTTTGTTGCAGGTTCGCGGGCCGCGTGCGCCCGCCTGCTGACGTGGCTGCTGCTCTTGCTGCCGCCTCTGCTCTGTTTCGCGTTATGAGAGAGAGGTGAGTTAGTACTGGCGCCGCACGTTTTAATACTCCACGCCGCGCGGCGCTGCAGCCATCCTGCTAATGGAGCAGCCGGCTGTAAGGCGCCCCGCTCACCCCTGCGACTTCTGTGACCCGGCGCACTGACACAATGGCTCGGCTGCCTGTATAACAGGGAATGCAAACGGACAGTACACAATTTTTGGTACCACAGAATTCAGTAAAATGGAACTTATTACTACTGGTAACTAGTTTTGGAAAGTAAAAATGTCTGTCGGTATTCCTGTGGCCCTCTGCGATTATATGATAACCTGCTAAATGTTATACACTTGTAAATTGTCTGTCGCATTCATGCAATTCACTGTTTACAGTGGTGAAATTTTTGCAAGTATCCTCCCATCATACATGCTCGTGTAGATTTCGTAGCCCCTATGTCTTTTTGGAAGTCCTTTATGAATTTTTTTAAAAATTTTTTTATTTTTTTTTTACTTATTTTTTATTTATTTTTATTTTTTCTAAGGGAAGGATTTTCAAAGAAATATATCAGTATGATTTTTCTCTATTTTGCATTTTGTGAGAGTAAAAGAAAATAATGAATAAACTAAAATTTTTCACCGACCATGTCTCATATTTTAATCTGAGAATGGAAAGAACACTAGCGTCTATCAGATTCTTCTTGATAAGTGAAAAATAATTCCTCAGAATTAATTCAAAGACCCAGTAGTGCCCCCATACATTTGTTCCTCTTTTCTTGATGTCATTAATCAGTCCGTTATGGAAGGAAAATATCTGTTCTAAAGACAGGTTTTCCTCGAAATAATCATTGGCTTACCATTAACTCTTACTTGATCAAACATCCTCTTTGGGATTGATTTATTTCATCGGATAATATTACTGTTTTATTAAAAACCATTCAATACGCAATTTAACTGTAAACACGTAGGTAACAAACATAATTATAACGTTTTATATATATATATACAACTTCAAGAACCGTAAACTATCTCGCATTTTATCGCAAATTGCAATTTGTCTTTTTTGCAACCAATGAATGACATAGAACAATATTAGCCATCAAACAAATTATTTCAGTTTGTTAAAATTGTGAGATGTTTAGTAGATTTAAATTGAACTGATTTATTTCAAACTTTAAGCCAGTCAGTAATTCTAGGTACTCCATAAATCATGATACCTTTTGAGTTATTTTTTTTTTTGGTGTCAACATATATTTCTTGATCAGCGTTTGAAATCTCTGTACGCAGCCACATTTGTTAAGAATGCAGAGCTCTGTCAACTTCCAGCAGTTGCCGTGTTGCAATGTATTTTTTTTTTAATTTGTGAAGAAACTCAACTTTTTTGCTACTTTTCACCTAGGCTGAATGTGCTATCATTTCCTACCAAACATTATTTTCCCAATTTCTTTCACAGTAATTTATTTCACGCTAATGAGTGATCAAGACTAGTCGCTGACACATCACTCACCATGAATTAACTAAATACTCCTTCCTTTAATAATTCAAGAATTCAGAATATTGGATAACGATAATACATTTCAAAGAGACAATTATGAATTGAGCTTGCCCAGAAGCTTAATCACTGCTGTATCACAACGTAGTCACGCTGATTATATTGAACAACTCTAAAATATATTACACTGTTTCAAAAGTATGGTGATGCTAGTGCGTAAAAAATTATAACGATTCGGTTCAAATTATTGATCGAACACGTGAAAAATCTATTTCTATGGGCAGGATTGAAAATGTAATGCAAACACAAAAGTTTAATAGAAAATTGTTTAAGAATACCATTTAGCTGAGCCATATTTCATCTAGCCTGAAGGTTGATAAATTCGCACCTGGGCATGGTATTTTGGAGTTTGCTGATTTGATTCCTGGCCCAACAATCTTGATTTCAATTTTCAATTGTTTCCCGAATTCACCTGCAGCAATTATAATACTTTCATGCATATTCTTTCACTTATGTAACCTGACAAATCTCTGAAATATGGTTGTTTTTTTGGAAGCCAAAGGTATTTATTTGTGAGGTCTGTAAGAAAGGGAGGCTCTGTCAGTTCCTGTTCATTCTATTCATTAAGTGCTGATTCTTCTATTATTCAGCAGCATGAATTCTCATCATTCAGAAATGTAAACACTCCTACTTCCTATTAGTTATTTCTCGTACCCCTGACTTCTATTTGTTTCTTCAAATATTTTCTATTACTTCTATCTTCATGATTAATAGATTGTTACGGTATGCCGCGTTGTATATTTCATAATATGAGCTTTCGACTGCCATCCTAGAACATTCGTCAGAGATACTGTTTATGCTGACATAAACAGTATCTTTGACACTGGCTGTAGAATGGCAACTGAAAGCTCAAATTATGAAATACCCTGAAAATTTATTAACCATTCACAAGGACATCCGCGGAAACCTGAGGAATCATTTACCTCTATTTTTTTGTTCGTTTCTTGATAAAAGCTCAGCAATCAATTTTACATTCATTCTGTGCAGTTAAACTCTTCATTTTGTACAGGATATTTTTATTTTTTTACGTGTTTTCTTTTTTCCCCATTTTTTTGTATGCTTCATTATTTATTCTTTATCTATTTATATGTTTGAAGAGGTACCTTTTCCGGCCTCGGTAGCGTAGGGGCTAGAGTACTTGCCCCGCTTGCCGAAGGTTGCCAGTTCGAATCCGGCCGAGGGCATAGGTGTCTAAATGTTGTGTGTGTGAATGTCGTGTCCGTCCTGTGGTGTCCATATTAGGAGTTACAATCCATACTGGAAAAACTTTTACACTGGAAGACATATGAAATACACAATGAGCTGGCTGTATGGCCTTAGTTGCCGAATGTCATAAGATACCTAAGAGTGTCTATGGAAGAATTTACTTTGAGTGTTAGCAAAATTTATTTTCTCACTTCAATGTTTAATTTTTCACTGTCGTTTTTTTTTTTTTAAATTATGTTTGAGCGCGAGGAAAATGCTATAAGTGACGTCACATGAGATCCGACACGAGTGAGACTCGTACTGATAGCCCGCAGCAGTTGTCCGCACATTGTGATCGGTAATACGCTATCGCTTACACGATCGTTACTGATGGGCACAATGATTTGCGCGGCGGCATTATGCATTCCTCGCTCGCGTTTAAATCAATTGTCGGCGACTGCTATTCGTCGCTTTGTGCGTCCGACCCGCGGACATGGCACGGTTGCCCAATGCGATCCGCTGTTAACTGCATTTCAGCATAACTCTCAATGCTGGTGCGACAGATACGGCCAAACTACCGCTCTCGCTACGTAATTGCCACTAGATTGCGTATCACAGCTAACGCCATCTGTGTAAGCTTGCACGCTGCAACTCTACACTCTTTACTCGCTGTATCAGTCACACGATATCAAAGAAAGCTGCGCTCAATAATTATGCATTTTGATTATTGAACGAACCATTTGGTATTAAGTTCTGTGCCTGGAGGAAACAGAGTTATTTTCAATATATATAATGCTGCATTCTGGACTCTTATATTTGAACATATAGGTATAGAAAGAGCTGACGTGTTTTGAAGTTTGCAAGGTGGGACAAAGACAAGTGTCCCACCAGTTACGCTATTAGTGCTTTCAGTAGGAGTGGAAATGTTTACAGTGGTGAATTAAATATCGTTTTTATGATGTTCTAAAGTAACATTATGATCACACCAGAGTCTTTCAATTACTGCTCTCTATGAGTGGGACTGTTGGTTTCTACCAAACGTTCTTTTTAAATGTCTGAAACTCTCGGCGTTTCCTAAGTCGCACCAATATAATTCACAATTTTTGAATTTGTTAAAGTGATTCTAAACGCTGTTTCAGATGGCCAAAACAAACATAAACCGTAGCATTAATTGTGATTATTGTCGTTAGGGTAAGAACTTATTATAGTAGAAAATTATAATTTTTTTCTGATTGTCCACAATTGTTTTTCAGTTTCTCTATAGTGTATTATTATCCAAGTGGCTCTAGGCACAACAGGACGGACACGACATATACACACACAACAGCTACACTAAACACCTATTCCCTCGGCTGGAATCCAACCGGCGACCTTCGGCACTTGGGGCTAACACCCTAGCCCCTACGCTACCGAGGCTGTCAAAAGTAAACGTTCTGTAAACAAATATAACAGAGTTGAGAAGAACATTAAAATGAGTCTGGGTAAGATGGAAATTAACACCTGGAGTTAATTCGAATATTATACCAGAAGGAAGAGTCATAGAAGAAGATGGGCTATATTAATTAGTGTATTGACGGTGTAGATTGTAATAGGCATCTGATTATGAAAAACGTTGGACATGAGACGAGTAAATGGCAATAAAAGTTAAAGATGCTCAAAAAACTGATTGAAACTCCTACAGAGAAAATAAAACAAAAATAAAATAAATTTTCCTTGCCGTATTGAAGAAGACAATAAAGGCTGCTGATTGAGCAGAAAACGTGAGTTGCCTAAAAAGGGAGGGGGGATTTATATAATAAATCTGAAAAATGAAAATGCATTTAAAATATAATAAAGGTGAGCTAAAAGGAACCAGAACCATGAATATTAGACACAAAATAATATCCCATTTATTGATTGTTATGGCTTATACAAGGCCGGGTAATAATTAACTTTACGTTAAACATATTTAGACCAGCAAAACAAGCAATACCCGACGTTTACAATCCGCCTATGAAAGCAAACAAAAACTGAATGAAATATTTCAACAAATAAAAACAGCAAAGTTAACATATGAACAACATGGCAACACAGGCCATCAAATTGAAGCTAACATTTTACTGTAACAAAGGAATATCCCAGGGGCGCCGTATAAAGTTAAAGAAAAGCATCAAAATGAATTTACAAATAGCAAGATGCTTGAAATTTACAGTGAAACATAAAATCAGATAGCTCAGTGATTTAGTGGCGGGAGCAGAGTCTTATCCCAGTGCCGCTTAAGGGTTCACAAGTCCGTTAAAACCCAATGAATAGTGACCGTCTGCATCTGGTACATTACCATAAAAACATCGCCGTGATGGAGCGTGACACGCACAATGTCACTGCAGCTGTGGAAGCCAGATAAGCGGGTACGACCGCGTTATTAGAACGACTTCCAGATAATGGCAGGCATGCCATATAGCCTCTCGCTTCACAAAGCAAGAGAGTGATCAGAACCAGACAATGATCACCAGACGAGAGCGTGTCGGCTGACACGTCTGTTCAGTAACTCGTCCCGGCAGCAAGTGTCACTTAAGATGGCTTCTCCCTTCTTCCTCGGAAAGTCGTCTCTCCACATGTAACAAACTCCCTAGAATTAGTACTGTGGACCCCAATAAACGTTCATGATTGGCTATCTACACAAGTCCGTCGTCACGTGTTTGATATCGCGCCTCGCATTCGCTGCATCCCTCCGCGCGTTTTCTGCCTGGCCTTCAGTGTAGCAGCGGAGTGGGGTGAGGTCAGCGCCCTTCTCTTAACGGAACTACAGCCGTGCGGCCCTGGCGCCGATGCGTCGCCGCCTCATCTATTGTCCCTCTCTCAACCGTCCGAAAATGGCAGTTTCCAGCCTCCAATATTCACCACCTTACTGAGCCACGAGTTTTACAGAAAATACATTTACAACAATTATACCTCCGGCTGCCCTGGTTTAATATATATTTAATTTATACATACAATCCCCAATATTTACGGTATTTACACGTCACAAGATTGAATATAATTAATAAAATTGAATATAATTAATAAAATTATGAATATAATTAATAACAATTTAATTATATTCATTGTGGGTGACGCTGTCACACCACAGTATGTATTGGTTTACAAGCAATGGAAAAAATCGTCCACAGCATCCCACAGTTTCTCTCTCATCATTAGTCAATTCAAACACAATATGATTTTCATTACCATCACAAATAAAGCTCCTCTCCTTTAATGTAATTGATATGAGTAATATTTGATATTACATTTATACTTGAGGACTAATGTATCATTCTTATTTTTAGTTATTTTGTTTTAGAAACATGATCATGTAGTATTCATTGAGAAACTGCACCCATTTAATTTTAAATTCGTACTTTCTGCACAAGCCGCTGAACGAAATTTCAAGTTTATCTCACAACAGAATTCGTAAATCTTCCACCACGGTTCAGTAATTTTTATTCAGGAAATTTCAGGATTTGCTATGAACAAACAGTACAAGTAACTTGCAAACCATTCAGTGCTGATACCTCACGGAATAAAATTTCATTCAGTTTTAAGCTTTTCAGTTTTCATCCAAGTTAAAATTAATTTTGGGTAGAAAGGATGCTATAAAATAGGGAGAATGTTATGAATGCAGATTTTTAGTGCGTTCATGTAGCTTCGGAGAATATTAATATTAGTTATTTTTAAATTTAACGAAGAAGAATCTCCGCAGATGTGGAACATATACGAGTTAATTAGTTATAAAAAATTTATAGATAATCGTAACCTTGATCAGAATACAAGAGGCCATCTAGTTGTATAATTCAGCCAATTTGTAGCTTTATGGATTCAAACTAGAATGCCGTGATTATTCTGCCGCCCACATTTCCCACACCACGCCTGCTCGTCGATTTACTAAACAACAACTGAGTATTCCTCGTGTTCGCTGAAAGCTGGATTATTCTAACTGTATCATGGTGGTTCAGATTTCGAAGTAACCCAGTTTTCAGGCTTAGGCTCATCCTCAACTAATCTTCCACTCATCCTTTATGAGATATTTTTGGATTTTAATCTCATCTCTGTGGATCACTACGTTGGAATCGTTATGTAGAGCACACCAGCATTTCTATCCATGGAGGCTACACGCTGGCATTCACGATCGGAACGTAAAGCTCCGGATTACGCATTGGCGTTTACATCGATTAGCAGCTCAACACTCGCTCTTTCGATTTGCACGTTCAGCCATAACTGCGTTACATTTCTGCTTGGGTTGATGTTGAGTGTACGCCACTTCACTAGTTAACCAGGCTCTACTATATTACTGTGATGAGTATGGAAATTCAAATACGGCTTAGATTTTTTTTAATTAAAACTCCACTTAATTCTCTGACGATTAGTTCTTTAAATAAGTATGGACTTTAACTGGACATCAAATATTGAAATAATTCTTTCCAAAACAAATTTCCTCATGAGATAAAAATACTTTGTAACATAGCATTTAATTTTTATGATTATTTTCGACAATAATTTATTTCATTCTGAAAACTAGATTCCAAATCAAAGTAATGGTGCTTAAATTTTTAAACATGGCAGTGCAAAGTCTTAATTGTATTATCCAATCAGAACCTTTCTGCTCTGATGGTGAAATACGATACTAATTTTTAATTACGGTTGCATTTGCGACAAATGTGTACGGTAAAACAGCGGTGTTAATGGTTAAATCCACATACAGAAATACAGATACCTAGAGACAAACTTATAGACACGCAACACTTCCCCCCCCCCCCCAACCACACACACGCACAGGGAAAGATAGACACACAATCAAACACTCAGGCGTAAGTAAATACCCTCACTCACAGACATACACACATACTTACAGAAACACATGCACATTCACACACACAGAAATACACACCCCAATTCATAGACTCGCATATTCAAGCACACTAATACACATCCATCCACTCGCACATACAACCATCCACATATACACAGAAACTCCTGCAGTTCCACATACACATCCCCATAAATAACCCCACGAATACTGAAATTATTAATAATGAATGAGATCTTTTCTTTTGTCTGGGATTACTTTTCGTAGGCGCTGAGTGATAGTACTTGTCTACGCCCAGGGTATAAACGCCCTTCTCTTTGTACACCTTATTTTAGGCAGTACAAACTTCGGCTCTGACGTCTTACTAATATCTTTGCCCTGTGAACTCTTCTTCTAGATGAAGTTTAGGTTGGGTCTTTACTGCCTAGCATTACCTTTGCCAAGATTGGATGAGAGGGGAACGTGCCTTAGCGCAAGTTTGTCGTCTGGCCGCGGTCACTAGTTTTCATGCCTGGGCTAGCCAATCTTCCAAAATGTCCCACTCCTGGCCAGCTTGACCTTATTAACCCATTTAGAGCATTGCTCTCTCTTTACTCTGTAAAATGTTGAATCGCACAGATGGCCTCAATACAACTATTTAATAATTTTAGAAATATTTTACTGCCATGGCCAATGTGTTCTATTCATACCAACACAATAACGTCCAAATAGACTATGTCTTATCCTTGCTGCTGCGATTCAACTACTACAGTCATGTTTCTATCTTGTACAAAATGTGCGATAAAATATATATTGTATAAACTGCTCTCGGGTGACTAGCCGAGTCAAGAGTGCGTTGCTACACGATATTTCGGTGACTAGTCGCCGAAATATCGTGTAGCAACGCACTCTTGACTCGGCTAGTCACCCGAGAGCAGATTATACATTCTCAACGCCGAAAAAGACTTCGTTCTTAAAATATATATTACATAAAATCTAAGTTTCCCATTTTATGACATACTTATTCAATCCATTAATGTCATTTTCTATAAGCAGTATGTTAACTTTCTTTGCCTATTGTTTGATTATTAAGTGCAGTTCACTTTCTTCTTCCTTCTTTCGTTTCTCGTTAGAGACTTCTCGGAACCACTATCCAATTTCAATGCTTTGTCTTTTATTGTTCCATTTTAATCCCCCAGAACTTGTTCACCTTCTCAATATGTATCTTTGTCCTGTTTTCGGACCATTTCAGTCCATTTTTCTTTTCCGCCCTGTTTTGGAATCCTTGCATTTTAACACATGTTTCTTAAAAACTTCTCTGTTTGTGGCTTCTTCCTCACTTATATATTTCTTTTTAAATCTCTCTTAACTTCCTTAATCTTTGCTGTCATTGATTTCTTATTCCAAAGTATTTGTATTTATCATTAGTTTTAATATCTGGCATGTTTTCAGATACTCATATATGCTGTTTTACACAGAAATGAAGGCAATTAATTAGACAGTGAAACCTACTATCCTGTACTTTGCCTACATCTCCAATGTATAAATAAATCTGTAATTGACCCTACCAACCATGATTAAAAGTCGTATTGTGTACCGATCTCGAAATTTAATATGAATTACAGGTACTGGTATGGATTATCACGATGTTTCGTAATATTAATTTAGCGCATTGTGGTCGAATTGCCTGTTGTTAGCGGGCCTTTTGCGTTGTGGATTTGAGTCGAGAGTGGCCTAGAGAGACAGTGGGGACACAGAACGAAGAATAGCAGAAGGTAAAAGATGGAAGTAAACATGTTTAACACATAATTTGCGGTCTTCATTCTTTTGCTAAGGGTCTGCCATAGAATCTACGCGTGAAGAAAGCGACTGTTCTCCAAAATGTATGTAATAGCAGGAGTTCGGCCGTTTAGGAACAAGAGACATGGGTTCCTCAGACTTCCACGGCCATCTTTGTTTATATCGGCGAGACAGGTCGCACTGTGGCGGAGAGACTTAAAGAACACATCCGCCACTACAAATATAACAACAGCGACAAATCCGCCGTAGTCCGCCATGCTATTAATACCGGGCATGAAGTAAAATTTCAAGAAACGAGGCTAATGTGGAGAGAAGACCAGTGGTGGCCCCGACGGGTGAAAGAGGCAACAGAAATTTTAAAAAATACCAACAACATCAACGAAGATAGCGGCCTTTTACTCTGCGATGCTTGGCGCTCGTTGCTATGTCAACATAAACAGTATCTCTGACGAAGGCTGTAGGATACCAGCCGAAAGCTCAGGTAATGAAATAAACAACGCGGCATAGCCCGAAAGTCAATTAATCATGAAGAGACATGGGGTTTCAGTTTAAATGTTCCACACCATGTTTGTTAGCTTTCGCCATTACATGAATTGGCTACTCATGAAAAGGCTGACCGGAGACCATACTAATGTTATGCTGGCGCTCGTAAGTTCATTACTAATATGAGCTCCTAAATAAGATCACCTAGCAGTAATTTGTTTAGCATGTTGTGTAACTATTTTACAGGGCATACATTGTGCTGTGCCAAGGTTACACTGACCGACCCTGCGGCCCTTCTTGTGACACCCCTTTAAGGCGCTCCCCTCCGCACGCAATCTGGTGCAGCATTTTTGGCGCGCTATTTTAATAGCGCCGTCATATTACGCGCTGCACAATGACCCGTCCTCGCCCCACAATGCTGGCACCCGAACGGGGAGGGGGGGGACGCTCAGAGGTGTTAAATCCCACGCGTAATGAGGAACGCCCGCCCGCCTCCGATGAACGGATGAGCACGCCAAGCCCACTACATCGAATTTGTAGTGAGCTGTATCAAAAACAGCACGTGCACACACATAAAATATAAACAATGTGCTGCAAGGGCAATAAATAATATCGAAACACTGGAAAACTTCCAACATTTGATAATTAAAATGTTACCGAATATGGTGGGTGAGCGGCAATTTCCCAAATAAGAGAAAAGTAGATTTCTTTACGATTTTGTTCCAAAATGGATAACAATTTCAAATATTTAAAAAAATAAAATGTTCCAAAGTTAAGGAAGGTTTCCAGCTTTCATTTAATACTAATGAAAATTGTAATCTTTTTGATTTAGATAATCTTCGACTCTGTCCGAAGCAGTGTGAGTTATGGCGAAAATCATAAATTTTCTGTTTTCCTTTATTTGATAAATTACTTATAAGAAAAATATTTCACAACTTTCAGTGATATGTAGGCTCTTGAAGATTACGTCAAAATGATACAGACATTTCTGGATTTTCTCTGAAATCAAAATTGGTAATTCTTAAAAATTTAATTCTTGTGAAGGTAATGTTTTCGACAAAAAAAAAAAAAAAAAAAAAAAAAAAAAAAAAATCATAAACGTTATTCGATCGAGAATTTCATTTATCGGGAAATAAATAGATCGTAAATATATTTCCTTTATATTAAAATAAAAAAAAAAACATGCTTTTGTAAGACCTGTTATGATTTTTTTTTCACTAAAACTACTCTTGTGCTTGAGTTATATATGCCATTTTAAAGACAATTTCGTAAAACAAATGAAGGATCTGATTTAAAAATCATATGTTACACAATCATTTAGAATGTTTTTGTAAAATGTTTTTGTGGATTAATTTTAATATACAATCTGTATTTCAATAAATCAGTGCGCGAGTGTAATTCATTCTTGAGCGGTTTTTTAATCTATTTCCTTTCAGTCCTATTCAGAATACAGATTGTGAGCAAATATGAATGGGAAGGAATTTTGCTATAATAATATAAATAATATAATAGTTGAGTTCTTAGCTTAGAATTACTGATATTTTTTCTTTCTATGCCCCATAACAATTCAGTTTTTTAGACATAGTTGAATAGTTTGGGAAATTATTTATATAAATACCAAGCTTAATTGTGCGGGCTCAAGGAATGAAGTGTACACTCAAAAATCTGCTCATTGTTGTTGCGGCTGAATTAATGAAGAACTTCGCCAATAATAGCGGGGAGAAACACCTTAACACTACTATGTTTGTAGATGATGTCATGGTATGAAGCAGCCGTGAGTATTAGTTGCTAAATTAGCTTGATTCATGGCCAAAAAGTAATTGATCCAATTCTTCTTCCTTGCACTTATCCTAACAGCAGGGTACTTTTTTTTTTTTTTTTGGGAACGTGTTTGGTTTTTGGCCGGCTTGTTGTTGATCATCAAGCCTTCTGGCTTGAAAAATTGATTTCCCTTCTATCTGCGAACCGTTTAACTATATTCTGTGTGCGCTAAGAGTAGTTGCGGGAAATCGAGGCAATCAAGACGGCCAGTATGCGGCGACCAGGATTCCATTCTCACCGATCTACTGTGCAGCGCTTTAGTGCACTGGGGCACACTGGTGGGAAATCTTATAGAATGCAATTCTCTGTAATAAACAGAGAAGCCGTAGTAACAACTGGAAGATGTGTAGGGCTAGTCGGGATGTGATACGCAGAGCTGAGAAGTGCACTGTTGTAAAAGAGTATAAGTATTTGGGAAGTGAGATGCAAGAGAAAGGGAGACACAAAAAAGAAATTAACGAAATATTTAAAACAGCACAGTAATTCAACAGGAGTGCTACTGACCTGACTTGGAACAGAAATGCATTTTCACGAGTTACTTTGTGGTAATACTGATATACGTTTCACAAGCTTTGGTGTTGAACGAAATGGATATTAGTAAAATTCAGGCTTTATCGATGCAGTTTCATAGAAGTTGGATTGGTGCAACGAGATTGTTAAAATTGCTTAATGAGCATGCAAGGGAAGTAATGAATGAGGAACTTATGCAGAAAAGAATTGAAGTAGCAAAACTCCAGTGTTATGGCTACATAAAGAGGATGACATATAAAATGTATAATTTAAAACTGGAAGTGAAGAGGCCTTGAGGATGACCACGTGATAGATGAGGTAAGGGAATAGGAGAGAGTGTGCAAGAAAGTTGGCCGAACTGGAAAGTAGAGGAATACGAGGAAAATAATTGTAAGGCAGTTGATGCTTGAAGCTCTCCTCGACGATTATGATGAATTGTATGTGAGTTTTAAGAATCAGTGAAATCAAGGAAACAGGAGGATGATGAAGCCAACGGAATAGCTAGTTAATGAACAAACTATATTACGTACACAACTGAATCCTGACAGCACGGATTCATGTTAATAGTTATTCCATTCATATCCAAGTGTCTCTACTTGTTTTTTTTTTTTTTAATATACAAGTTATATGCATAAAATATAAATTTTATAATCCAGTAGTTCCTTTGTTAAGGTTAATTCCCAATTACCGTCTCGTACTAGCGCCATATTTTATAGTAAGAACCAGATTTAAAGACAAGAACAGATGGACGGCGTTAGGATACAATAAAATATCAGTGAAACATACTATTCAAATTACTCCTTGGCATTTCAGCTAACAATGATAAACAAGTTTTGCTTAAAATTTGTAGAAAATAATTTATATTTCAATGCAGAATAAAGTATTCCCCTTCATAAAGCAACATTTATCCAATAATTACCAAGAAACTACGCTGTGTCCTAAAAGATATTGACTACCTGCTTTTGAAATTGTTACTTGAACATAATTAGTGTATCATCAAACGAGACTCTTATGGTGATTATTATTCATAACATTTGAATTCTCCGACCTTACGATACTTTCAAACTAATAGTTACTATATAGTTCTGAATCGCTGTATTTCTCGCAGTCAAATATAAGCCAATAGGTAGATATATTGATACAGAACTTCCCACATTACGTGAGAGGAAGTTTGTATACTAGAGAAAGTTGTAAAGTCGTTATTATTTCGTTGTAATGTAAGATTTTCATTTATACTCTTATAAATACACTCCTGGAAATTGAAATAAGAACACCGTGAATTCATTGTCCCAGGAATGGGAAACTTCATATACACATTCCTGGGGTCAGATACAACACATGATCACACAGACAGAACCATAGGCACATAGACACGGGCAACAGAGCATGCACAATGTCGGCACTAGTACCGTGTATATCCTCCTTTCGCAGCAATGCAGGCTGCAATTCTCCCTAGGAGACGATCGTAGAGGTGCTGGATGTAGTCCTGTGGAACGGCATGCCAAGCCATTTCCACCTGGCGCCTCAGCTGGACCAGCGTTCGTGCTGGACCTGCAGACCGCGTGAGACGACGTTTCATCCAGTCCCAAACATGCTCAATGGGGGACAGATCCGGAGATCTCGCTGGCCAGGGTAGTTGACTTGCACCTTCTAGAGCACGTTGGGTGGCACGGGATACATGTGGACGTGCATTGTCCTGTTGGAACAGCATGTTCCCTTGCCGGTCTAGGAATGGTAGAACGATGGGTTCGATGACGGTTTGAATGTACCGTGCACTGTTCAGTGTCCCCTCAACGATCACCAGAGGTGTACGGCCAGTGTAGGAGATCGCTCCCCACACCATGATGCCGGGTGTTGGTCCTGTGTGCCTCGGTCGTATGCAGTCCTGATTGTGGCGCTCACCTGCACGGCACCAAACACGCATACGACCATCATTGGCACCAAGGCAGAAGCGACTCTCATCACTGAAGACGACACGTCTCCATTCGTCCCTCCATACACGCCTGTCGCGACACCACTGGAGGCGGGCTGCACGATGTTGGGGCGTGAGCGGAAGACGACCTAACGGTGCGCGGGACCGTAGCCCAGCTTCATGGAGACGGTTGCGAATGGTCCTCTCTGATACCCCAAGAGCAACAGTGTCCCTAATTTGCCGGGAAGTGGCGGTGCGGTCCCCTACGGCACTGCGTAGGATGCGACGGTCTTGGCGTGCGTCCGTGCGTCGATGCTGTCCGGACCCAGGTCGACGGGCACGTGCACCTTCCGCCGACCACTGGCGACAACATCGATGTACTGTGGAGACCTCGCGCCCCACATGTTGAGCAATTCGGCGGTACGACCACCCGGCCTCCCGCATGCCCACTATACGCCCTCGCTCAAAGTCCGTCAACTGCACATACGGTTCACGTACACGCTGTCGCGGCATGCTACCAGTGTTAAAGACTGAGATGGAGCTCCGTATGCCACGGCAAACTGGCTGACACTGACTGCGGCGGTGCCCAACCGCTGCGCAGCTAGCGCCCTTCGACGGCCAACACTGCTGTTCCTGGTGTTTCCGCTGTGCCGTGCGTTTGATCATTGCTTGCACAGCCCTCTCGTAGTGTCCGGAGCAAGTATGGTGGGTCTTACACACCGGCGTCAATGTGTTCTTATTTCAATTTCCAGGAGTGTATATATTCTTTTATATCATGGTTGTGGTCCCTCAATTGCGGTTGACCTGACTCGTTTTTTTTAAGAAGCGTTCTTCATTTTGCCTGCATTTGGGTCGCCTTTGTCGAAATAAAGTGCTAATGCAATGAATGGAGGCATGACTGATTAACGTCGAATATATTGAGAATGCTTTTTTAGGAACCGTTGACTTCAGGTGATTATTTTTCTGATTTTATTTGCAAAAAGTAACATCATAAGGAAATTAAATGATATTTAGGTTTGTTATATATATTTTGTTTAAAGAAAAACACTGTGTATAAACGTGTACACATACTAACATAAATTATAACAATAACAGAAGACTAAATACGAAAATAGGATCTATTGCATTGAGAGATGTGAGAAACCTGTTTGACTAGTAAAATTAATCAAATCAGAGCTGAAACAGTAAACAGAGACTTTCTTAGAAAGTTGAATCTTTTAAGTCTAAAAATTTTGCTAGGACAAAAATAATTTTTAAATATGTATGTCGGGAACAAATAACCCTATGTATTACTTTTTTTTAATATACGTAAAAGGAAAACCGTAGCAGTTTAAAAGTGGCTCCGCAGAAGTAGCTTGAAAATTAATTGAACTGGTAAAGTTTGAAATGAACGTGTACTGAAAATGATGGACGAAGATATGTGTTCTCACAAAAAGACGAGAATTTATTTTTGGCTTATATTTCAAGCGACGCGGCATAGGAAAATTATTTTAGTGCCTTTACGGCTCATGGCGTTGGGATAATTAAAACCAAGTGAGGACTAGGTCCATGAAAATGGACGGAATTTAGCTCTGGCATTTGAAGGCTCCCCATATATTCGAATGGAGTGGTATAGGAAAGCCTGAACCCTGGAGGCTTGGATAGAAAATCAACTTCTTCTCCATCCTTAACGGCTTAATTAGGTGTTTTTGTGGAATCCCACCCCCCTCCCCTCCTTTTCTGGTGAGATTTTGTCAGATCTGATCTTACCCCCCTCGTCCCCCCTAATTAATCGACTTAGTAACTTTTTTAGACTTTTTTTTTAGGTCTCATGCTTCCAAGGGTGGTTGTACCCCCTCCAAGGTAGGTTTTTTTTGAAAAAATACACCCTCCCCCTAAAGTCGAATTTCGCGTCATTTATAGACTTTTTTTTAGTTCTACAGCCCTACCAGAATTTCAAATCCTCACTTAAGATTTCCATTGACCCCCCCCCCTACCCCTTCATGAGGTTTCGTGAGATATTGCAGGACCCCCCCTTTTTTCTTTCTCTTCACGTAATTAATGGACGCCCCCTTACAAAAATTGGTTAGCTAAGAAACTGTAAAAATAAAAAACTTTAGTTTGGGTAGGCGGATACTAAAATAAATGATGCTGATACTTGAGAAAGCAGGTAGCTACGGATGAGTAGAAACGAAGTGATTAGTTCAGAATAAGAAGAGATGTAATTTAAATGGACTATCTGTTGAGCGGCATAACGAATCAGACTAGAAAGATGATCAATTTTGGTTCCAATAAAAATAAATTGAAATTTATACTGTCCTATAAACGCTTTTATCAGTTCTGTGTTGTGATAGTATAATGACTGATAAAATCTATAGTATACCTACTAGTAATCACTAAGAATTGTAAACAGAAGTGAAACACCGGTTCTGAAATTATTATTAGCAAGCATGAGACTGGTGGAGCTTCAAATCTATATTCCTGTTACTGGTTTAAATCACTTGTGTTTCAGTGGTCCAACCGCTCTTACTCGCGAAGGTGTGATAGGGATGGGTGGGGTAGTGGTAGAGTGTTTGGAGTATTTGGAAAACTGGTAGGAGTAGTGGGAGAGACCGGAAGTCATTTAGCGGCAGTCTGTGCGGATGTACCGCCTACAGCTGCACGTTCGACTGATTGAATAATTCTTGCTCTTGTCAAGGTATAGACTACCTTCGTCGCGTCCGCTTTTAGTTGTTATTCCTGTCCGTCTATTATCTATCTTACTTATAGAAAGTTCTGAGATAGTCTGTAAATTTATGTGGTTACTTGTGATATTATTATTAACTCTCCCAATTATTTTATTGTTATTATTATTACGAATATTTTTATGAGTGTTTTATTTGATTTAATTATTCTGTATTAAGGTTATAACCTAATCTATATTTTTGCTGGGTTTCCACAGTCGGTAGTACATGCAGTAACCATGGCTAGCATAGTGTTTTTATATTAGTATAAATCCGTGACCCTGACGAGCCATATGTCGGGCAGCAGTTGTTGGTTTGGACGGCTGTTTTTTAATAAAGGCACAGTGTAGAGCAGGCGAGTCGGTGTGTGGTGTCGTTAAAAGACTGGTGTATGCTGCCAGGGTAGGCCCTATGATGTATGGAAAAGTGTTAGTGAAGAATAGTAATAAAAAGCAAGAAATTCTCAAGCAGAACTTTCTTTTATTTAAGTATTATATACATACATCCAATTTCCGGGGACGGCTTACAAGTGCAAAAAAAAAAAAAAAAAAAAAAAAAAAAAAAAAAAAAAAAAAAAAAAAAAAAAAAAGTAGGCTATTATGTGGGCTGACCTCATAATTACACGCCCATAGCAGCTCGCATACTTCAATGAGCCTTCTAAATGCGGGAAAGTTAATTCATGAAGTTGAAGGCTGTATACTGGATGACGAGCGGTCTGGTGACTCAGTGATTAAGGCGTCTGATTGGTGATCGAAAGGTCCCCGGTTCAAATCCCTGTCTCGGCGGGGCTTTTAATAGGCACTTAAACCGGCCTTCACCTCTGGCACGGCTTGCTGTGGAAAGTGAAGTACGCTAGAACGCTTCCGTTTTTCGGATTCCACGTTAAACTGTAGGTCCCCTTTACCCGGCATGATTTCAGGGCTAAGATAAGGCGGCTACGACAGGGATGGAATGCGCAGCCAATAGAAACCCTGTCAACAGGTCATTACGACCACACGGAATTAATATTATTACTGGATGAACAATTAAATATTTACTACTTCCGGGTTATTATCATATGAGGAATTCTGTTTAGGGTAGCGTAGTGCTCACACTCAGGGTCTGTTTTTTATGGGTCAGGGTCCTGTCGCTTGCAGGGGTATTTCAACCATTCACTGTGACGGTCTTTTCATTTTTTACTGCGGTAAGCTTTAATCAAACGGAGGAATAGTTGTTACCCAACAAACCTCTGTCAGCTTGATGGTTTTCACTAAAAAGTCATAAAGGAACTAATTCACATAACCGGTGTTAAGCTAATTGTGACTAACCGAAAAGGCTCTGAAACTGCATTCTTCCGAATGCGAGCCCAGAGCTATACCACTCACTCTGTATCTACAGTTGTGTTATTATTCTTTATAGTGATAGCAGAATAGGGATAATACAGCAATTAATGAAAATTACCCATGGCAATGTACTTGATTCCAAGTGCTGATGCTCATTATATGAGGCCAATGTCCTAGCCTGTAAACTGTCGAGTCCACAGACAACAACAGTGAAAACATGATTCCATTGGGTTTAGGTGTAAGGAGAAATCAGAAAACAGTATTTCAAGTGGAAGTTTAAACATGTAATTAATTTTTCAATCTGTTGTGTGATACTTTTAACAATTTCACAAATTATTTATAGATCTATCTTTTTCACAAAAAGACGCACGAAAATACATGACAAACGAAACAGTAATCGTAATCCACATAATGGAATTTCGACACAGCGGGTTGAGCGCAGGCCCCTGAATACCAGCCGTCCTGGCTGCGGTTATTAAGCATTTTTCCACAGCCATTAAGGTGAATCCCCGGACAGCCCCAATCTCCTTCTCGTAAACTACAAATTTTAAAAACAAAATACATTTATCACACAAACAACATAGGTATACTTTTCACAGACAAATAGTAACACTTCCCCAACTCTAGGTATAAAAAGCTTGGCGTCAGCGACAGTATGAGGCCGTCAAACCATAGCTCCAAATTCGACAATGCCAACGATGAGTGAAACTCGTCTAAGACAGCCCACCCAAAAAGTTGGAGGGAGAAGAAGGAAATAGATCATTACTGAATTTGTATTGTTAAGATTTTTCTTTTTTGTTTAAAAATAATATATGGTTGTATTCCTTGTTTCAAATTAATAATACCAAATTTACGCAGGCGAAAAAAAATAAATATTTTCACTGCCTTTTTTCAGTGTTTATTCACAATTGTTCTAAACGAAATTCATTCGATCGGGTACATTGTGTTAAGAGTTTTTCTTTAAATCTTTTTATACAGATTCAAAAAAGTTGGATCCAAACGTAGATTCATCTTTCAACAATTTTACTCATGTAATTTGGTAAAGAAAAACTAATGTTTGAAGACAGTAGTGCGTGCCTAGAGCACAGGCAATTCCTCGGACGTTGCCACTAAGCGTCCTGAGGAGAACATTAACGCTCCGCTTGTAATTTACTCTACATCGCCCTCCAATTACACAACCTCTCCCACACAGTACAAGCAGACGCAGTCGGCAATTGAATTAATCAGGCGATTAATTAATCAGCGAGCGGCCTCGTGCCTAGCGTGATCTGCAGCAGGTGTTGTGCTTGTGTTCGCAGGCTGACCGCGCCAGGGCCGCCCCCGAGCCGCCCCCACTGCCCCCCGGGAGGCGGCGTCGCCGGCCAGAAGCAGCAGCGGGCTACCTGCTCTACCTGTGGATCGACAATACTCAGACGAGAGTGCGCAGCGCCTCCGGAGACAAACTCGAACACATCTATATTGTTACTTAAAACAGAATGATAATGTTTTCGTTAAGTTTTCATGGGTGGACACGTTTTATTAATTGACACAGAAGGGAGAAAAAAGAACTGCTTGTGGTGAGTGGTAACCAGATATCTCATAGTGTACGGTGTATGTAAAATAGTTACCACTTTACAGGGTAAGTCAATGAATTATTACCAAAGATGTCAAAAGGGCCTCCAGTGCCCGGTTATTGAATCGAAATGTTATGCTTAGCTTTTATTAAATCAGTGTGGGAAGAAATGTTGCTGAATATTTTACTTTCAGCGGACAATAGTTCCATACACGAAAACCAGAAATTTCCCAATGTAAATAAAACTCCCAAATCAACATTTCACATTCTCACAAAGAGATATCTACAGAATATTTAAAATACAGATACATTTGATAAGAGCAAACGGACGCAACAGGGAAACATGTTTCTTGCATTAATTTTTCCTATGTTCCTACGATAGCCATATTTTTCTTTTTAAAAAAATACGTTTTTCTAATATTCTAATTGATATTCGTAATATGAAACTAACAAAAATTAGTGTCCCCAAAATTATTGAGAGCACTTTTATTTATCTTTTTTATCCAAAAAGTATGTTTATAAACAGAAATTTAAACAGTCACATAATTTTTTTCATCCGTAACTACACTTAAGTACGAGAAAAAAAATTAATGACACAGTTTCAAACTCACATTTGGCACAAACACGTGTTAACAGAGTTATTTATTCAGTGAAATAACTACTGATTAGTCAAATTTATTCATTCTACAAGACTTATGATTATAAAAGGTGCAGAGCACTTTTATTTATCTTTTTTTATCCAAAAAGTATGTTTATAAACAGAAATTTAAACAGTCACATAATTTTTTTCATCCGTAACTACACTTAAGTACGAGAAAAAAAATTAATGACACAGTTTCAAACTCACATTTGGCACAAACACGTGTTAACAGAGTTATTTATCCAGTGAAATAACTACTGATTAGTCAATTCATTTTATTCTACAAGACTTATAAAGGGTTGAAAATATTTAAATACTATGAACAATAAGAATGTTCTTTAAGACTTTCAACGTTCAGTATAAAGTAGTGTTTAAAGAATAATAAAACACATTTTTTATTAACTTAAAATACAGTAGCACCTAACATTCGTGAAATTATCAGAATAACTTATAAAATGCAAGAAAAATCTCTGTCTAGTCGAAAATTATTCTGATTCAACATTTACTCCCGCACTGAAGAATGTTAAACAGGCCTATGTTTTATCACTTTTGCTTTATAACAAGAGAGTATTTACAAAACTAACACTGTACCAAGACTACAGTTTATAATGTTGGTTATGAAGGTAACAGAAATTGATATGTGTTTATATTTAATGAGTTTTGAGCAACGTGAAAGCTATAGAAGAGTTTAACTTATACGACAGTTTTACCGTAACCGCGTAGAGAGAAAATAGTTTTGAGCTCACTGTTAATTCTTGGAGATGTATAATGCCTTTTCGCTGTATGTTACTTAAGCTAGCTCAATGTTTCTAGTCGCAGAGGAGGGAATTATTGTTTTGTGTGAAAAGATAAAACAGAAAAAGAGAAGCATAATTTTGTGTTTCATTATAATTATTTTAGGGGGAATCATTTCAGCGTAATTCGTGTTTCTTGTAACGAGCGTTTCTGACAATGTCACTCTTTGAACTAACTGAACAACTGGTTGCCAAATTAGCAAACAGTTGATGTGTTCCTAACTAAATGTACCAGTCAACGGAGATAGAAATCAAATCCTGCTAATCGTAAATGTCATATCACAAGGACATTGGATAGAGGTTAGTACATGGAGTACCTATGTAATTGGAAACTCGTTTACAAGACTACATCTCTTAATCATGTTAACATATAACAAGGAATGTAAGAGAAGCGTTTGGGAGTAAAATACTAAATATTCTTCCACAGAGTAATTTAAAGGTATATTGTAAATGATTTTCAAAAATGTATATTAAAGATTTGTTTTACAAAAAAGTAATTGAAGTGATGTTTCTTTTTAAACCTGTTTATTTTTTAAATTAATATGTATTTTAATGTTAGTAATTTAGAAATTAATTTAATTGCTATGGAGAACAAGCTCCGGTGGTAATTCCCTTCCTCATCTAATTACCCATTTTTAATTTTATTTTTTACCGTCTTACATAATTTGACTGTTAAATTCCTCCCCCATCTACTTTTGTGATTTACAAATTTTAAATTCCTTCAGCGCTTTTTGTATATTATTCATCACTTCACTTGGTAATTTGTTGCAATTCCTGAATCCCTTACCACAAATGAAAATGTCCACACTACCTTATGTATGAAATCGAGTATCAGTTTAATCGAGTACCAGTTTGTGGTCATGGTCATATTTCCACATCCATGCACTATTCCTAATTCTTTGACCAATATCTTTCCAGGACCATCACCAACATATGCCTTGTACATTCCCAGCATTCTCTTCACCCCCCCCCCTTTCCTGTATTCCAACAGTTTAAATTTCACAAGAAAAAGTACCAACCGACCGAATGGTTGAGGAGAAAAAGAAGGAAGAACCAAATACAAAATATATTTGTAATCGTATGCTTCCGCGGCCAGAGTCAGCTGTCCTGGTAACGCAGCGTCATGAATCGTCCGGACAGAGCAGGTCACGTGTCACCTCCCTACCAGGCCAACGAAACACGTGACTGTTCGGAACTTCGGACTGGTCGGGTAAACCGAACTCTCTAGACGGGTCATGGGCCTCGGCTATATAACAGAACCACCCACTAATTGCAGACGCAGTTCTGCCTAGGAAGAAGACCACAGAACGATGTCGAAACGTCTGCTACACGAATCATGACGCGGAGTCACCCGGACAGCCAAGAATACACAAAATATATTTCTTGTTGTACTTATCGACGAATCTTGCATTGCTACCCTTTAGTACATAAAGTTTTCCCTGTTTCTATAACGATCACAATATAATTAAAATTGACAAAACTTTGTCAATGTATATGAAGCAGGAAATGACGGTAACAGAGACGATCTGATAGAATATCTATAGCAAAATGTTCCTGCTGAGCCCTGTTAGGAGTTGTTGAAATCTGCTGCATTGCTGCTGACTATCTCCACGAAATAAGACATCAAACTATGCACTCCTTACTCTAAGATTCTGTAATTTTGTATTTAGATGAAGATTTTTTCCTCATGAGGCTTTGCGATTCTCTAGCTACACCAAGAGCGTAAGGTATAAATTGACATATGCAGAATGGTTCCAAGGTAAAACTCATTCAAGGTAAGAAACTCCTTGTTTCTATTAAAATTATTATATTTACAATAACACGGTACTCTAACGCAATTTTACGAACAATAGCTACATTAAATTAGTAAAATTGGTGAACTTTACACACGAAACTAATTACTTTTTTCGCAATTCATCAAAGTGCTACCTAGCAGATTAATAATCAAGATAAAAATTTCAACTGCATATGGAAAACCAAGATATTAAATATTTAATTTATTTAATGCCTCCAAGGCAGAGTATATAAAACTGACGTTTCCATTAGCTGTAATGAACTTTTGGTTTATAAGAGATCACACACACGTTTTGCAGTGCATTTTGCACTACATTAAAACGTCTGTAGTGGATACGCAGCAAAGCTCAACTGAGATCCAAATACTGTATGCATTAATCCATTGATAGGGACGACAGAAAACGGGCTGCTTTCATTTACTGGCAAATGTGGAGAACCCAAAATTCTACATTTTATTTTACTGTCGGGGTTTCCGTGTCTGATGGATATCTTCATTTACATCTAAGACAATGATTGTAACTAATTCGTAAAGTGAATATAAACCATGTCACTTTGCTTTATTCCAATGTGAAGAATATTTAAGTCAGAATGCCATAGAAATGATCTATGCGATCTTCGTTTGTATTTGATATAGCTGATAAGCTTGTAATTGCTGTTGCAGGAACAATAGTGGACAATTATCCACTCATTAGCCATCACTGATAATACGCTAATCTGTTTCTATAAGCAAATCAGTTTTATTTGTATCTGATATAAAACTGTACTTTTCTTTGGTCAAGTGACTTCAACACACTTTAATATTAGATATTAACTGCTTTGTAATTTTAATAATGTTCCGTACTTTATGTACACGCCTTTTGGAATATATTTGCAATACATACTTACTAATACAAATTGAAGATTATTTTGTTAATGTAACGGTATTTTTTTTTTATATATCCTGGTACATAATAGCCCAGCACCTAGTTTCTACTCTGGGCCCATATTTCCAATATATTACAAGAGGTACATAAGATAAAATTATAGTTTGCAGCTAATAGCTAAATATTGTTCAGGATGTAAAACAAGTTAGTAACGCATAAACTTATCAAATTTCACAAAAATTTGTTACATAATTAAATTAACAATGTGTAAGAATGTATATGATATGTGTTAGTGTTTTTTGATATATACATATATACTCTAAATTAGTAATTTGAATAACATACATTCACACACAATACTACAATATATAATTAAACAAGGAAACTTTCACATACACAAATCACTTATTTCACTGTTGTCCCACTGTTTCTCACTTTGTATATTTACGACACTTTTACACATTTACTCCCGGCACAGCCACTTCGGAGTACTTACCTCCCTCATGAGATGACTTCTGGAAGTAGAGGCGTCCTCCTTCGACCCATCGGGAGTTTCTTCATTCGGGAATCATCACTGCTCGGTCGCTGGTCGCTGTGGGTTGAAACGGTTTCTAAGTGCCAAGAACCTTTCTTTGGCTGCTTGTGAGGCCAGATTGCAAGCTTCATCAAGATAGTACCACAATTCCTGGTCACGCAATATGTCAAAAATTCGCCTGCCCTGTAATATTTGCTGATATGGCGTTCTTTGTTCCGCTGTTGAAATACACTCCCATACAACATGTTCCGGAGTGCCCTCGCTTCCGCAGTCACAGCTACCATTGTCCACTACTCCTCTTCTTTGCAATTCACTGTTGTAAGGGCCATGACCTGTTATGTAATGTACCAGCCCAGGCGATGGGAGAAGATGCGACATTTTGAGCCTTTCACAAACACTTGGAAACATATCACATGTCCTTCTTCCTGTTGTGCCATCATTCCACCTTTGCAGCGGTAACGGTATAACATAACTGATGTAAACTAGGGATCAAATACGCATTTTCTCAATTTTTGCATTGCCGTCCCGTCTATTCCTCTCCAATAAGTCCTCTGTAATGTCGTCGCGACACTTCTACAGTACATTTCTTCTTGTTAGTATCATTGAGATGCCATTGGTCAGGGCCGGCGTTAGAGGGGGGTAAGCGGGTCAAATGTATCCGGGCCCGTCCGGTTGATGGGGGCCCCGTTCACTGGCTTTAAGGGTCCCCGTTCAACAAGTTGTAGGACCCTAACTGATGAATTCGCCAAGGGCCCCCAACTGGTTACCCGAGGCCCCAAAATCCTAGCGCCGGCCCTGGCAGGCACAGTCAGATTTCGCGACCATTTTTACTGAGACTTCCGCAAGTAGGAATATGAGTGGTGCTACATTCTGTCCTGCAGGCTACCATATGGCTTATATTGTAGACATACATAGCACAAATCGATAAATTACACCGTGGGGATCATTATAAGTGTTAAATAATAAATACTTTCCAGAACCAGTAATAAGACTTAGCTATTCTTGATCTTTCTCTTCTGTATGACGCCAGAAGCGTAGTCATCTTCTTCTTTAAGTCGGAAACGCGTAAGGGGGCATCCATAAATTCATAAATTACGAGAAGTGAAATAGGGGGGGGGGGGTCCAGCGAAATCTCACCAAATCTCACCAAGGGGGAGGGAGGATCAACGGAAATCTCACGTGAGATGTTTTAAAATTGGGTAGGACTGTAGAGCTAAAAAAAAGGTCTACAAATGGCGCGAAAGTCGACTTTAGGGGGGGTATTTCGTAGAAAAGTGTCGGTGAGACCTAAAAAAAAAGTCTCAAAAAGCTGCGAAGACGATCTGTGGGGGGGACTTACCTCCTTCAATGCATCGTCCCTCAGCGTTTTGTTGTGGTAATCTGCACATTTACCATTCCACAAAAATTCTTCCGCACCATACAGCTGTATTATTAGAAATCGACACGTTGTTCATGGCAGTAAACTTTCGCTGTGCCGCGCGAGCCAACTCAAAGAAAGACACCGCCGTCCCAACTGCGCGCGAGCCAATTAGTGGGGGGCCTTTGCCGCGCGCCTAGAGACCGACAGAGAATGGCTCGCAGCGCGGCATGTTCGACCGCGCCAATGTTCGAGCTGGCTCGCGTGGCAACAGCGTATCCACTATGCGCGGCTGCCGCGCGAGCCAATGTTCGAGGGTTTGCCGCGCGTAGTGGTTGAAGAAAAGGTTTTGTTGGAGGAGTGAGAGGATTTTTTGAAGGGAAAATGTATCGAACGAAGATGCGAAAGAGAAAGGCTCGATGGAGAAGCCGCGAAGAATCCTGGTGGGATTAGTAATTGGAAAATATTAGCCTGAGGGCAGAGAAATTAGAGTAATGATAAAGATAACGAAATATGAATAATTTTAATTGATAATTGGTTGTTATGTGGAAAACAGAAGACGTAAGATAAGTAGAAGACGTTTTATTTAATACTGAGATTGTAATGAAGACAAAGAAGTTGATTTTTTAAAGTTCGTGTAGTAAGATTTCGTTAATAGTGATTTCATTTACAGCACGGGTATCTAAAAAAATTCGGCAACAGACAAAGAGGGATAAACGATATTCCTATGTACTGGTATGACGCTGGAAACATAAGTAAAAATATTATATCTAAGTGGATAAAGTATATTTTCGTATTTACTAAAAATAAAGAACGTTACTTGCTTCGAGGAAAAATCCTCACAAAAATGGTTGTTTTGTTTAATTACTATCGCTTGTTGGTAGGGTAGGTTAAAATGTAGCCTCGATCAGAAGGAAAACATCGTCAAAGGCACAAGGAACTATAGCTACAACTAATTTTTAAAATTCTAAATAAGCGAGATATAAAAAAATAAATTATTCTACACCTTCGATTTGTCTCTTTGAGATACTTAAGAATCCATCGACTCTTTTATAATAGAAAAGCCCATCAATATTATTCGTAACACTGCTTGAATAGGCTAAGATGCACAATATGTCCTGACTATTTTTACGGCAGCGGATAATAATTTAATCCAGCAGGCCGTGACATGTAAATGGTCTTTCACTGCCTTCTATATTACAATACAATCCGCCGCCGGAAAAAAAAAAAAACGCTCAAGACTTATCACGCATCTCAGTCGCCGCATATATGCTTGGAGAAATTTGGGCATATACGGTAAGGCAGGTTTAATTCACATTAACTGTGAATAACTATTCCAGCTCTCTCATTGTCCCTCTGTCGACCTGGGATTAAGCTGCGAAATTATCGAAACTATGGGAAGAAACACTTAATACCATTTCTAGTCTTACTAACGGCAAATCCTAAGGAAAGTATTTGGAAATCATGATGGCTCCATCCTTGATTCTTAACGTCGGCATATGGCATACGATGACAAATTCCCTGGCAATTTTTCTACCTATTTCTTCTTGTTATTATTACTTTGTCGTTTTAGTGATAATAACGCCACCCATCTACTTTTACACTTTACAAATTTTAATTTTAAATTCTTTCAGCGTTCTTGGTAAATTATTCATTACTTTCAATGGTAATTTTCCTGACTTCCTTACCCACAAAAAATTTCCTTCTGGATTATGCACGGAATAGAAAGCAAGCTTGTTCCCATGGTCATCTTTTCCCTTCCATGCACTATTTCGAACAGTCTTTCGAAGCCTCACAATCAACATATGCCTTGTACACTCCCAGCACCCTATACACGCTCCTCCTGTCTTCCAGTGGATCCCAATGCAGCTCCTTTATCATATCAGTTACTAACTGGGTATGCGGAAATATCCCCAAACAAGTCTAGCTGCTCTCTTTGCTCGTCCTGCAACTCCTTTATATGGTACTCAAGATGTGGGTCCCAAACTACACAATATACAAGTAATGGCGAGACCAAGGTTTATTAATCCAATTCCTTTACTTCTCTGCACCCTTTACAGTAAATGAAGGACTTTATAATCTTTTCCTACCACCTGTCTAATTTATCTGGCCTTGTTGAGTTTATCATCAAATATTATGCAAAGATATTTGCACTTCAAGTCTTCAACAAGCAAGTCTGTCTCAACCGTATGATCATAATAAGCTTGTAGTCTTTAACCTGACTCTTCCTGGAATTTATCTTCATTTCATTCTGTGTAGCTGTAGTTTATACAACACGTCGGACAAGGATATGCTAGCGTACTACACTGCGCACTTATCTCACAACGGACACGTTTTCAAGTCACTTATCTCACTTCCTGGTAATATGGTTAATTTTTAGTAGAAATTTATATCAGAGACACAAAATCTGTAAAATGTGATTGACAGATTTATATTTTTCATAAAATTGTATATTTCAGCTCTCTGCTCAGGTTTCTTCGGTTCCCGCAACTGACTTGAAATGATCGCTTGGTCAAGGTCCTTAAACTTGCTAAAAGTGAAACTGACTACGAAAAAAAATCTTATTACTAGTAATTTGAATCGTTTGACAATCCACAAGTTATTCATCCAAACATGCTAGGGATTCAGATAGTCAGAAAAGCTCCCAACCTTGCGTCAAAATTCACCTCCTCTACCGCTAACGGTATTAATTTTTTTCTTTAGTTATATTGAGAGTCGTAATAAATATGAATAACTTCAAATAAATAAATTGATTAAGAAAACAAGCAGAAACTTACACTAGCACCAAGAAAATCGGAATGCGGAGGATTTTATCGACTACACGATTAGTTGATTAGATGAACCGAGCCTGGTGGGTGAGCGGTAACGCTCGGGCCTTGCATTCGGAAGTACACAGGTTCAAATACCAGTCCAGCAATCCATCTTTCGGTTTTCCATAGTTTCCAGAAATGAATCCAGCCAACAGCTAGGGTGGTTTCTTCAAAATACTACGGTGGAATGCCTACACACTAATCGCGCAAAAAAAGAAGATATGATGGGTTCCGTACCGATATCCTATCACTCTCTCTTTTTTTACTTATGGTGTAAAATATAAAAACGTACACTCACATATTGATGATTCAGTTCTGTGGCAGCCAAATTCGCTCACCCGTTACTGATGATTCCAGTCTGTGCTTTTTCATCAACATGTCGGTAACCACTTCCGATGTTGGAAGTCTTGATTCTCTTAAAAAATGGGCCTTTGGAGATATAGAGACGCCGTTAAAATCCTTCGCTTCAGTTTAGACCCAATGCGGCTTCTCTTTTCACAATGCTGATTCCAAGCGTAGCATTCTGGTCTCTGTGATCAAAATACAAATGTCTTTAAACTTGTCTTCGATGTGGATCGTGTAACTTCTCGTACTAACTGAATACTGCGTGGGAGCCTGGAACAGTATACCAAATTTCGTAGCTTACTGTGACAGCGTATCTACGGTAACCACTACATTTCTGTGTTGATACCTCACGTTGCCACGGAAATGGTCCATGCCATTGTCGAAAGGGTATATAAGGAGGCGTCCAACAGGGCCTCAGTGCACTCCAGCCTCGGACGGAACTGCGAGCAGACGGGATGGAACCTCGGCCTCATCGTGTCTTCAGCTGAAGCGCGCGCGCCTCACTGGAGACCTTTGGGGCAGGGGTTGCAGCCCGGCTGCTCGCTGTTCGTGCGAGGTCTGGAGGCCTGCGGTGCTTGTGGCTGCCGCGTTTGCCGTCTGCAGCTAGTGGACGCAGCCATCCGCAGCGACGAGCTGCGGCGCAGGGCGCTGTACTGCAGCGACGAGCTGCGGTACAGCGACCTGCGAACGCTGTGTCCGCTGCCGCAACGGCATCCGCCGCGGCCGCGAGCACCGCGGTGGCAGTGGGAGGGGCCGGGGTCCACGGAGGGGGAGGGAGGGGTGGACCCCCCCGCTTGCAACATACTGACGTCACGCTGTTTCAGAGGAAGCGGCGGTAGCAGAACCAGGAGCGGTCTTCGGCGGCGGCGGCGGCCGTTGGCGGCGACAGGAGACACAGAGCAGTTCGACGGCAGGAAGCAGGAGCGACCTCCTGTCTGAATGCGGTTCCTTGGCGGCTCTCCATATTCGTCGAAGACAAATGCTTGGCTTCATTCTGATTCCGACCTGTAAATGTTGTGAACAATATTAAACTAAAACTTGTAACTGAGTGAGAATAAATTATTTAAAATTATTTAACATATTATTTATTAGTAACTTAAAAGAGAACTGACCATCAAGATTTGGCGGTTTAATGTATCATTTAATCTGAATAGAGCAATCAGTATACGTATTTAAAGAAAAGTAGCTTTCTGTAAAAAGGCGTACGTGTTTGTCATAATGCCATCATCCATACTTGTATTTCATTTGCTATCATACTTGTAAGACAAAATTCTACCGTGAACCGGTTTCTCTGTGGCTGGTGCGTAGTGATGGATGGCTAGTAGGATCGCCGTACCATTTGTACGTTAAAATGTGCCAGATGTCGAACTATTTAGCATAACGATTCCTCAACTGAAATACCTTGTTTGCTGTTGGCCTTAGTTAGATATGGGAGCAACCCTCACACGCATACACATAATAAAGAAATTCAACAGAAGTTACAATGTTGTTATTCCGTCACCATGGACGGATGAACTCGAATCTGGACAGATGCTGATACAGCGTTAGCTGGTTGGCATTGTGGGCAGAAGAACGGTCGGCTTGATAGTGAAAGCAGAGGCTTCGACGTTCTCAAAACCTTTTAAAGGAATTGGTATCTTTATAATCATCTGTCTTTCCTAGCAGTGGACACAACGTTGGCGTTACCGTCGCATAGCGTGATAGCTCCAGAACTGATGAATTTATATTAGAATTATTTTTATTAATTGTTTAGCGTATTAAACGGCGCGTGAAACCAGTAATTAACATTGTCCATCTTATTCTGTTCCCGAAGTCTTATTATACTGATTAAGTTTTTTCTGAAACTAAATGTGATCCAGAACCCGAAGTTTGGTTGGATCTTCTTGTAGGAGGCATACAGAACCGTTGTGTCACAGGTATGCCAGCTCCATTCTTCTGGGATCTACAGATTAACTTGGAACATCCTGGCGTAGCTCATATTATAAATCGCAACTCTTAAAATTTACAGGCTCCACTGGCATTTCCAGGATACGATGATACAACAGCATTGTTCCTACAATAGCGTATTCCGTAAATACGTCTCCAGTCCACATAGAAGAGAGCGCCATTCGTTTAAGCATTATGTTAGTGTGGGTCTTGCAGTAGGTGTGAGGTACCGCGAAACGTGGTAGGGTTGGTAACATAAGAGTCTAGAAGTAAACAACAATAAAATTTTATCATGTTTCGTTTCTTTTTATTTTGCGAATGTATATCTGTGGTATTGTGTATCATCCAGCCTACAGTAATATTTTTATTAATTCGGTTATAAAATATTAAGAGTCTGGTCAATATGTGGTTAACTTTTAATAGTTCACTTCCATTTTCATAACTGTGTTTCCCTTGGAGCTCAAATATGCTTTTAGATTTATTATGTTGGTACACTGGTACAATATAATATGTTCCAGGTGTTAGTAATATACACGTAAAAAAATTAGGCCCACATAAGTTAGTGGTCTGCAGTATTATATTGTTAATTTATTGGTCCATGGGTTGAAAAAGGCTGAAAAACGCTGCTTTAAGGTGTTTATTAAAGAAGATCTGTTAGTAGAAACACCGAAAAGCCGTGATCTGCGGGCATTTACAGCTGTCAATACGCACAACTCGGCCAAAAAGATGACCTGAACCTTTGGGTGAAACGTCGCCAAAACTGAAATTGTCGCATTTTAACACCGGGTGAAGAATAACGTTTCAGCTGTGAAAAACCATGATAAATTTTATAGTACGGATTATGTTTTTCCCTTCGTTTTTTAGTACTAGCGTATGGGTACCACCTACTTAAAAAATTAACTTAGAACACATCTAGAACTTTGGCATACTAAGCCATTGTGAGAGGTAGGACGCCAGTACCTTTCCTCTGAGACCTACAGCTTAACGCGGAATCCGAAACCACGGAACGTCCTGGCGTAACACAAATGATCAAACACATCTCTTAAAAATTCCTGGTCCACCGGTATTTGAACCTGAGACCGGGCCACAAACTTTTGAAAGCAAGCTCAGCTACCAGACCGCTCACTGCCAATTTAGGAAGAGTTAATGTACAAAAATGTTGCTCCAAGTACTGATTGTTGGAAAAGATAAACCATTCTGTCCTAATGGCTTTTGCACGCCTCTCCCAGCGAGAATAATCATCCTGTATAAAGTTGTGATGAAAGAGGGCAGATTGGATATTTGATGGCTTCAGCAGCCATGGGTGCTCCATGTGTCAAAGACTTGTCCAAGTGTTGAAGGAAGCCAAATGTTTAGTCACCGGTTTGACCGATATTCTCCGTACTTTTCCTGCAGCCACCTAGTCGACTGGTACCAATGTAAGACTGAAGGATTCTTGGCATTGAATATGAATAAAATCTTCTCGCGTAACTAGCTGAGTTAGTCCATCGATAAATAACGACCTTTCGGCGGTCATAGCTCTGCTGCCATTGTCAAGTGACTGTAACAAGTGTAGAGCTGCTCTATAGCCGCTCTATTCTCAATCCATTCCAGATTAAGCTACATATCATATTTCACGACTCTTTTCCCAAGAGAGAAAATCAGTCCCAAGCCCAGCGCTAATATTTAATAACATCCCACACTGCTTTGCAACGCTCCAGTCATGTCTATCTCATGTGTATTTGCTTTAATAAAACTTTCAGAAAGCAGGGTTACTTTAGTTTCTCTTACCACTCAGTCGGGTTGCAGAATGGCTATCCCGGACATATAGCTTCGTCGACTTTGAGTCTTTTCCGAGTAATCATTGGAAGGCATCATAAACACGTGTTTGGGCGTGAAGGACTTAAGGCGATGGTACATCAAAGACTTCTTTGTTTTTTGTTGGCGAAGAAAAGATAAGAACTAGTTGGACGGAAATATTGTGGCGCAAGCGATGGAGTGTTCGACCACCCACTTGCTTAACCATACAGAGAGAGATCCTCACCACGGGCCGCGCTCGTGTAGTCAGTTATGTTCTGTCAGAGGTATTTAACAGGGCGGTCGGCACGGGGACGGTCCGATAACAATTAATTGTGTTTTCTATTGGGTACAATAATCGATCCCAATTTCTTATCAAAATCTTGGTCACATACTCACGTTAACTTGATTAGTTGATAAAGTTGATGTACACTTGTTGTAATAACAAAAAAATTCCCTTACTGCCCCTTATAGCCGCTCTGAATAGATATTTCAAATTGGCTGTTGTAACCTTATTATTATGGGTCTTCTACCTCTCTCTTGCTGCTATGCTCTAAAGCAGCTGCGACTGTACAATTAAGACATTTTTGAAATAAAATTATGTTTTAAAAACTAAAATACGCGCCTTAGCAGCAATGTGAACTAAAATGTTTAAAAATAATCTTTAAGTATAAAAATTTTGTTCAACAGTGGTAGGATGTCTTCACAATTCAGTATAACTTTTTTAAATAAGCCTAAAATAATAAATTGAGTCACTGACCAAAAAATTAATATAAAAAAAGCGTGAGGTGCTTGATATCAACAATCTTAAATTTTTTTATCTCTAGCTGTTCCTAAATGTAGTGTCATTAGCTTTTTTTACGCTAAATTTTTTGGCCAGTACTCTATTTTTTTTTAAGCTTATTCAAAAAGTTATGCTAAATTGTGAAGACATCCTAGAGCTGTTGAAAAAAAATTCAAAGAGCGTGTATTTTAGTTTTTTTAACTATAATTTTATTTTTAACTTTTTATTTCACACTGCTACAAAAACAAAATTTCTGTTATGGGAATTTCAGGACATAGATAAAGAATTATTGTATTGTCGGTTCTTAATATCTTAATAACGTGTGCAAAATTTCAAACAATTCGTACGTCAGGAAGTGGGTAAACACTGAAACGAAAGATTCCATTGCATTCAACATTTTTTCTGTTGTTACTGTCAAAAATAATAAGAATATCAGGACATAGCTATTAAATTATGTATTTCCATTAGTTCTCAATACATGTGCAAAATTAAAAATAAAGACGGACTTTATGAAATGGGTGAGCATTGAAATGAAAGATTACATTGCATTCAACCATTTTTCTATTGTTTCTGTCAAAGCAATCAAAGTATCGGGACATAGCAAATAAAATTATTTTATTGTTTTCGGTTCTCAATATATGTGCAAAATTTCAAAACAACGCTCACATCTGTAATTGGGTTAAAATTCGATTGGAAATTCCATCATATTCAATAATTTTTCTATTGTCACGGTCATTGTATTAAAAATAGCTGGACGTTGATATGAAATTATTGTATTGTCGCCGATTCTTAATACATATGAAAAATTTCAAACATTTCGGACGTGAATATTGAAATGAAATATTCCATTTAATTCAAATGATTTTCTATTGTTACTGTCAAAGTAATGAGAATATCAAGACATGCTATGAAATTATTGTATTGTCATCGGTTCTCAGTACATGTGCAAATTTTCAAACCATGCAGACATCTGAAATTGGGGTGAAAATTCAATTGAACATTCCCACTACAATTTTTCTATTATAACTGTTAAAGTAATGAGAGTAGCAGGCCGTGCTATGAAATTATTGTATTGTTACCTGTTCCTAATTTCAAACTACTCGGACATCTGGAAGTGCCTAAAAATTGAAATGAAATATTCCGTTACATAAAAACATACATACATACAGGTCAAGCTAATATAAAGCATGTAAAAAATATTGGGATCGACTATTTGGAGGTCCTGGGAACAAAAGAAATTTTATCCTCAAAATTTCAGTTTTTTCGAGTGTTTGTTCCAGCATCACAGATAATAATGGATACGATGGAGTTTTCACTGTTCTAAATTCTTATATAAACACAAAATATAGTTACATTGTTAGCAAAATAAACAGAATGTATTTACCTTCTAGTGTTACTTCAAGTGTGGCTACATGCGTTTAGGCGTCACTACATCGGATCAGAGGGCTATGCATTATAACCGAATGTCGAAGACCAATCGTAAGAATCCATCACATTTTGTTGTGTTAGCACAATTATGAATTTTGACTTAATACGGTTTTAGAATTAATCTTATGCAGAAACAGTCAGGTACTGATGGTTAGGAGACTTTACCTTAAATAACTGAGATATTTGTCTCAGTTTGTTTCATATAAACCACGTTTGTAATGTATAGCCATTTTTATAGTTCATAATGGAACAGATTAGAAAACACCCTGTCAGCTTTCTTGGTAGTGATTCTGTAAACTTCTGTCAGTATCGATTGATAATAAGTGTTGCTGAAACTGTTTGAATGTTGAAAACACATGACAAAGATGACGCTATGGGAAAAACTCAAGTGTACGAGTGGTTCGTTCGGTTTAAAATGGCGACATGTCAATTCATGACAAACCTGTCCTAATCAACGAAAATGTTGAAAAAATTCGAGACCTTGTGCTCTCAGACCGTCGAAAGAGATTAATGAGTTATTTGGGAGTTTGGGTTAGCGAATTTTAGCCGAAGATTTGGGAATGAAAAGGATTGCTGCCAAGTTTGGTTCCTCGATTCTGACTGACAATCAAAAAGAACGTCGAGTTGAAAACATGTCGTGCTTTGAAACAACAGCTCGAAATTGATCCAGATTTCTTGTCAAAGGTCATTACTAGTGATGAGTCATTGTGCTATGGTTATGACCAAGAAACAAAGCAACAGTCAAGCCAGTGGAAGACGTCATTTTCATCCCGTCCAAAAACTTGTCGTCAAGTCAAATCAAGGGCGTAGTTCATTCAGAGTTGGTTCCCCCACATCAGACTGTCAATCAACCTTTTATTTGGAAGTTATAGGAAGATTACTCAACAGTGTTCGTTAAAAATGATCAGATTTGTGGCAGACAGGAAACTTGTTCTTCCACCACAACAATGCACCTGCACAAGCAGCTGTCTCTATTAGGCAGTTTTTGGCTAAAATGGCATGGTTCCGCTACACCACACACCTTATTCGCCTGACCTTGCTCCGTACGACTTTCCCTTATTTCTAGGCATGAAAAGGGGCTGGAAAGGACACCAATTTGACAACATTGAAGAGGTCAAGAAAAAACTAGGGAGGAGCTGTAGCCATTTCTAAAGATGACTACAGAAAAATGTTTCGACCAGTGGATGCACCGGTGTGACAAATGTATTAGTTGTAATGGAGAATATTTTGAAGGGGATAAGGTTGTTTTGTAAAAAAATTGAAAATACATAGCTTTTAAAAAATAATTCCGGTTTTTTTCGGGTACCATCTTGTATAGCTACACGATTATTGATGATTCTCGCAAAGTGTCATTTTTGATACGACTGAAATAACTATTGTGACCATTAAAATCTACTTACTAGTGCATAATGTTTAGAGGACCAACATGCTGTCCTCTAATGACTTCCCATATTAATGGCAGTAAATTATCTTTATATTATTTGATTTAGGTTTAGTACTTTTTTAAAAATGAAATTGATTTTTGTGTCACCTTTCCCTTTTACTAATGAAGCCTATCTCAAAATGTCGTTTAGAAAAGGTAAATGTTTCCTCTGTCCTCTTCACTGAGTGTGGTCTGACAGCATTTTTATGCTCTTTTCCATTACTTCGATCCTGCTGTTAATCTATTGAAATTCACCTAACAAGCGCAATAAAATGTTCCTCAGTTTTCCGGTCTATGTCGAGTTCGGACAGTAATTGCTATTAATCTATTATCAATGGTATTTTTCTGATTTCTTTTCCGTTCGCTGGGGCATAAGGGTGTGTTAATTATGTGTTCATTTGAACCGAAACACTATTACTGGAAACGAAAGAGAAATAAATTGATCTTAGCATATATTAACTTTCCATTCTGAGATTCATAGAATAGTTGCGGTAAAATCATGGCAAAGGAATTTGATCCTGTGGTTTCCGCTCATGTCAAGTGACAAAGCTACCAAATGTCTACAATGGATGGTGATGGAGCAATAGTCAAATCACTTAAGCTGCATTTGCAATTCTGAGAGCGATATTGAAACTAGGTTCAGACTGTCTCTTCTCAATTTATAACTTTCTTGCAATAAGATATGCAATAATGTAGAGCTTTATTAAAAGTCTTCCAAGTAGATCACATTTAAAAAATCAGTTTTATTTTTATTATCTCTGGAGCCGTAACGAAATATTACATTGACTTGGGGCTTGGCTACATGGTACGATTAATATAGAAGAATTTACTTTCTTTGAGAGCAAAGGTGTCAGTCAACTCATTTGTCCCGTTGCTTGCAAATTTGAAGTATCAACTCTCACAAGATTTCTACACATGTAATGTTGCCTCCAGGGCCGGCGTTAGGGGGGGGGGGGGGGTAAGCGGGTCAAATGTATCCGGGCCCGCCGGCTGATAGGGGGCCCCGATCACCGGCTGCTGGGGCCCCCAGGCCTCGAAGTGAAGAATTCGCCCGTTGTCGCCCGGCTAGTTTGTAGAGCTAAAAAAAAAAACGGTCGCCAATTTACCCCGGGCCCGAAATTCCTACCGCCGGCCCTGCCATTGGTACTATTATTCATGTCGCTTACACACAGGAGATTTATGTTTTCTGGAACCTTCAAAAAAAGTATAGATCTTTTAGTTTACATTTTTGCTTAATTTTCGGGTAAAGGTAACTGTTACAATATCATTAATTTACAAGCAGCACCAGTTAAAGCTAACCGAGATAGAACTGAAACCATGAATAAACAAAACACCTTTCTGTATTGAAGTTACTTGAAGTTTAATATACGTAGTCCATTGTCTTTGAGACTTGCTATATTACACGTCAGGGAACGTAGCCAACTATAGTCAGGACGAGTAAATATATAGATAACAGCTGTTTATAATATTTTAACACTTGCCATATTAGTTTTCTTCTTTCAGTTTCAAACTTTTTTATAGTCATGCAGTTCACGGGGAGATATTGTCGTTCCGTAAGGGGATAGAATGATCAGAATAAAATTAAAAGTTTCAAGTATAGTTATACGACCATTTAGCATTGCATTTACCTTTGCATTTCATGCCAAATTCGACGATATTTACTGGCATAATAGCACCCAGAGTTAAAAAACTTCAACTTTCACCGAGCGTGATGGGTGATCGGTAACGCTCTGACCTCGTTTTCGGGAGGACGCAGGTTCGAGACCCCGTCCGGGCATCCAGATTTAGGTTTTCCATGGTTTTGCCAAATCACTCCAGGCGAATGGCGGGTCGCTTCCTTCAAAAGGCCAGGGCCTAATTTCTTACGGTTACTTGCCCCCAGTCCTTTCCCGCTTCTTTAATTTTGTAAAAAAAAAATAATAAAAAAATATTATTTACTGTTAAGGTTACCAATATTATAGGTTATCTATCACAGTATAAGAGCGTAAATGCCGAAATACTACGTTACTAAGAAGATGAAATTTGTGTAATAGACTACATCAAAATTCAATAAAACTAGAGGACATGTCATTAAAGCAATGGCTTACTTACAGCACCTCCAATAGAAATTAAGGAATCAATCATCATAATAATTTGCCATTGGTTACTCTTAATGCTGGTAGATGTATACATAAAGAACTAATATCCATCTCTGCTTTTGCACTGTAGATCTCCATTTCTTCCCTCCAATTTCTGCTTCACTTGGTTCCCCCCATTGCAATCTGTATTTCCCCATGGGTTTATTCCCACATCTTTTAGCTGTAGGGCTGTTGGTGCGGTTTCATTCGGTGTCAAAGCGACCTTCGTCTTTTGATCTCCACCCTGTAGGATGTTGTTTACGTTAGTCATCTTTTTATTTATCTTATTTCCTATCCATTTAAATGTTTTATTCACTCGTACTGCAAAGAAATTTCATATCTGTTTCCCAAATCATGATCCTGCCTTTCTTGCTTACCACTAATTTCAAATATAGCATACACGACAAATTAGCCCAACATATTTCAAAACGTTGTATGTAATATTTAATTAAGTTAAAAATATGATAAATTAATTTTTTATCGTACAAATTGTTTCTTTATTTCATTTTGCATTCGCCAAATCAATTTCAGCGATATACTGTATTTTATTCACGCAAAAAAACCGTCTGTATGTATTATAAATCTCCATCCAGTATAAAAAAAATTTGTAAACAGTGTTTGAAAGTCAGTAATGCAATCATCTCGTGAATTTTCCAGTTTTTCATGAACCTGTGAACAATGAATTAGTTACAAGAAAATAAAATGATTGAACTTGGATGTTAACTGATATTTTTTGTAAGTGAAAAGAATCAATAAACGAAAGTGCCCATTTAATGAATCTTCAATATGTTTTGTTGTAGTTTAAAAAATTTGCTGTGGTATGGCTAGGTTACAGAATCATGTTTAGTTAAGAACAAACTATTATAATTTTTAAATTATCTGCGAGCTTTCATTTAGATTAAAAATGGTAAGTATAACAGCACACGTAATATCGAATTCGATAGATCACTAACCTCATAATGCTTTTTCAAGAATATCGGAACAATTTTGCCTTGATTATGTTTAAATGTGCAAATGTATTAACCACACATGCTGTGGGACATGAAATATATTACAGCAGTTCCCTACACAAGTAACATCCCCTTTTAAAACTACATAAAAACATATAGTTTCAGATTATAGCTTTCAGCACAAATATTAGAATATCATAAGTAAAAGTAATGATTAATTTCTAAGATTGTCTGATATAACGCTGTAACTATCAAATTAACCTCAGGACTATCGAGAAACAACTGGGAACGAAAACGTTTATCAACTAGTCTTTGTCCACTCATGACAGTATGTCAACTGATGATAATATGATAACACCTCAAGAAATTTATCAAGGCATTTAGTAAACTCAAACATCTGTGTCTGTAACTCGACGAAACCCGAGTCCATTGAGACACATTGCCAGACACGGGGCAGTGTAGGTTGCGATCGGAATGGGATGTACAAACTACAGCTGCCCTTCGGTAAAGACGTTTGTGGCTCTAACTGGTGAAGGACTATAGCTTTCACCAGCTTGTTTTTTGTTCCATTTATCGTTTACTGCTTCGAGCCAACCTTCTTTTTGAATTCTGCCATAATCTGTTACAATCCTATTCTGGGTCTTCAACAAATTCCAGCCTTTGTTTTCTCCTCTAGATAAAATAATTTGTAAGAATTTTATCATTTTTTTATATGTGAAAATTTTTTTCACCACCATTATCTGTCTTCCAATATAATTATATAAATCTTAGCTCTGTTTGTTATGACTTTTGACTGAATATATGAAATATACAAAGTTATCAAAGAAAAGTATAAAAGAAGTTCTAATTCAAGTGTAAATTATAGAATAAAAACATTAGGATTTTAGTACTAAAATACGTGACTTAGAATATGAGCAGTGTTATACTGCACTCATCAAGATCTTGTTCACATTTCGTTATTTTCACATTTCTTTACGCTGTGTAAATCTCAGACTAGCATACGAAAAGTGAATTATTTGACAAACAAATGTTAGATATAAATTGTATAACACCAGCCTCAAGTCTGTCACCACTAATGATTCCTAGGTTCGTAGACGCAGTAGAAGAAAAAAATTCCAGTTACACGAATATCAGACAATTAATAAGTATTCAAAGAGTGACAGTCGTTACTGTTTTATTATATACAGAAGTTCAAGATAAGCAGAAATAACTGATTGGTACAAAGGAACTAATTTATTTTTAACATTGAATGAACATAAAGAAAACAATGAAAGGGTATAGAAGTTTTAACAATTGCGGAGAATAACTGAGTAATTGGGAGAGATGCTGATGAACGTTAGTGATAAGAGTATTTTTTTTATTTAAGAAGAGAAATCATCTTCTAGTATTGCCCATTGACGCACACACACACACACACACATATATATATATATATATATTCAGTGGTACCATGACAATAGGAACTGCGTAGCGAGAAAAATACAAATGCTTGAAATGTTATGCTATAGAAATTAACGGACGGTTAGTGTAACGAACTAAATTATTCGGAAATAATCACCAGGAAACTAAGTTTGCAACGGTAGCTCAATGACTGCAAGAACCAAAATCCTTGCTATTGCCTTCAGGACCTCCAAGCTCTGGCTCCTGCTCCTACTTCTGCAGGTCTGCCGACGGTGTTAGCTAAAACTTTTAGCTCGTTGCATTCAATATTATTTCAGGTTAGCAAACTTCGATGAACGTCTACGAGAGAATCACAGCTGTATATCAGAACAGTACTTTTATTTTGTGTCTGGCATACCTAATTTTTTCTGACTAAAAAAGAAAAAAACTTTTTTTCAGGACATGTTCTTTTTGATAGTACTAAATCTCATAATTGTAATGTAGTTATCGTTTATTGAGACTGTTTTGGAGTTTATATTAAATACTTATGTTATTTTAAGAACTAATGTATTTTTCTGGTTCAGTAGAACAAAAAATTATGTAAATATTGGTAACATTGACAAATTTTCGTTTACGAACGAGGACTTCCCGAAGAGAATAGGTTGTGTGAGAGGGAATCTCCGTTCCCCGTTGTTTGGTTTGATCTTCGCTATTGAACGTAGTTCAGCTTTACACGTGAGAGAGAAAGTTTGTTTCTTACTGGATTATTTCGTTATATTCGAGTGTGATTACAAAATATAGGTTTGCCGAAACGAGTCGGATCTGGACGAAAGAATATGGCTGTGACAAAGTTTTTTAATGATATTAATTCCAATTATAAAATTGCAAACGTAGAATGTGCATTCTGCTCAAAACACGTAACAGAATAGAACAACTAGTAAAATAAAATGTAACTATTACTGCAGTTATGGATCTAAAGGAGACGAAGAAGAAACAAAAAATTCCGACACCGACCGAACTAGTGTTGGTAGTCTGATAATAGTGAATGCGTTACTGACATAGAGAATAAATTTAATTTTGTTACCTATATAGGTACATTTTTCAAGTGCTGCGTGGTCTGTCAAATTCCATAAACTCAATGACTCATGACTCAAGGGAGTAATCGGAGTGATGGTTGGTGAGAGGATGAGGCTGGCTGTCAGGCAACTATATACAGGGTGAATGGGGCGGGACGTTTTTGTTCGGTGATAGAGAAGCTAGAGCATCTTTTTGAGAGTGGCTATTGATGTACTCACAGATGTTGCGGGATGCCATGTGTTGCAAATTTATATAAAAAAATGTTTTTCTTTTTTTTACTTTTTTCAAAAACAGTGAAGCCATTGTTTTTTTAAAAAAATTTTTTTTTAATTCTTTGTTTTTTTTTTAATTCTTTGTTTTTGGCCAAGTTGAAGACATGGAATGTGCATCACAGTTTTAGACATACAACATTCGTTAATTTCTCTGTAAATTGTACAAATTGTATAGAGAAACTTTAGAGGAAAACAAAGAGGCAAATATTTTAGTACCAAGGTTACAATTTTAATGTAGAGATGACAAAACTAGCATGGAATAGCAAAAAAATAGAGCGATAGTTCGAACCATTTAATAAATTAAAGGCGTAAATTAAACTAAAAAATATTCCGTATAAGTGATGCTTTCAAGAGGTAGTACAAACTAAACAAAAACTTGTTTACTTAATTTAGAAGTAGAGGAGGAGATCGAACAAAGGAGAAAAGATAGGACAGCTTTTCCTACCCAGCCAATATTTCTTTGATTGTTTGTGAATTAAAACACAAATAACAAATTCCACGCGGACGCAGACACAGCTAATTATAGACTTAGGTTCCCTGTAATTCAATGTAACATAGAAGCTAAATGGAAACCTGGTCGAAGGCAAAATTCCTGACCGAAAATTCTCCAACACTGGTTCGACGCCCACGGCATTCTCTCCTCAATAGGCACATTGGGTAAGAGGGAGAAGTATCCCACGAGGATATACAACATACTATAAGGTAACGGTCCCAGAATAATATCACTACAACCGAAACCATAAGCTGTTTAGATTAGAATGCATCTATATAATAAAACATCGACAGTGTTGCCCCAATAATATAATAGATTGGTGTTACAAGTAAGTTTGCAACTAAAATTTCTTCTTTAACCATACTTATTCTTGATGCCACAAGTGATTAATAAAGTTTTTTCTTGATCATATTTTTCTAAAGTTCTTTCAACAGGGAGACTATATTTCCGTTCCCGTTCTACCAGTCCGTGTGTAACAACCTCGTATATTAAATACATGATGTCATCATAAAAACTTTTCTTTAATGGAAACATAACCATCAATTAGATGTGTCCAGCTTTTTCGGGGAATATTTTTCTCCAGAAACCGGTAATGAACAATGATTGATTTAAATACGGTGATAGTTTATCCTTTTTAGTAAAATCATAATTATGCCCTTATGTGTTTGCGATTCTCAGATAAATTTCAAGTGATTTAATATCACCCGCGTTACATAATAAAGCTAACCGAATGACACTAAGATCTTAGCTTGAATGGCCCTTTAGTTAGCTTTTTTACACACTTCTTATAAGATGGCTATTAGTGATCCGCAAAGAATTGTACGCAAATATATTTGATTTTTTCGCTACGTAGTTTTCAGGACGTCTCTGGTAGACAACCTTACTTTCCGCTGTTATTTGTTTGGTAACTTTTCATTCTGCATCAGTTGATGTATCCATTAATTCAAGTCGCATTTTGACTTGAAAGTTTTGGCTAAACAACACTGTAAGACGAAAAAATTTCACCATTAATTCATACCAAATACTTTTAAGTGTTTTTGTTGTTCTACTACATCTCACTTCAGACTGAAACTGGAGAATTTACTTGTTTCGTGAAAGTCGACAACCGCTCACTAAAACGATCTGAAGATAATTCGGTACACGAAATCGTTCACTAACTCTCTTCATTCTTCAAATGGCCGTGATGGTTTTGTTGACGGTGTCGTGTAAGTGCTATCCAATCGTATATGCGTGTTTTATTGACACGATGTCATCATAAACACTGAATAAAAGTCTTTCAATGATTATTTAATCCTCGATTTGAGCTCTTAGAATTATTCACGCCTAAAATTGTCGCATGAGGAATGCTCGTACAATTAGGTAATTCTGCGACCGTCGTATAGTGCAGTAGGTCCGTCCATGTTCTCTGGAGACAGGGCGAGCGAAATTTGACGTTGCGGGTTTTCTGCCCGTCAGAGCTTACCCCTGAGGACAAGCGAAGAGTCCATTAATTTCACTCTGTGCGGCTGCTCCGTGACTGCTCATTACGCGCAGCGGGCTCGCCGCGCTGACAGGGGCAGCCTCAGTGGCGTCTCTGGCGGTGACAGCAGCGACACGTCCTCCTATTAACGACGCAGCACTCGGCCGTGTACTCGTTGGATACGTTGCGGCTTAGCTCAGCACCCGCAGTCATCAGTGGGACTTCGAAGACAGTTTCTGTGGCTTAAATTGACCCAACTCGTCCTGACTATTCGGGTAGGACTCAGGTCTATGGTTCACCGCACTCATGGCATCACTTTCATCCGGAAACTGAGACGATTTGTGGTTCACCGCTTTCATGGGTTTGACGACATTTGCTTTTACACAGAATCTAAGTCTCACAGATCATATTATGACTGCCAGAGGGGCTTTAGATGTAGACTGTTAAGGTTCTTTGGGTGGTTTTATTACTGTATTAATTAAAAAGTCCACCAAAAAACAATGTATGTTGATGCTCGTTTATTTTCAATCAAAACAAGTCTGCGACATTCACAAGCATAGTTGTTACAATCCAAAGATGCAATACTGACTGAAAACTTGCATGAATGTCTCTGTAACACTCAATGAATACTCTGTCCAGGCGATCTGTTTATATAGAGTCTATCGAATTTACGAGAATTCTTCAAAGGCATCCGCCCGATATTTCTCGATCATTAACAATCACTCAAACAATCAAACATATTAAAAACAATCGGAATTGATACAAAATTAATTAATAACATTACAAAGTGATCAGAAATGGTAATTATAGATACTTAAATACAAAATTATTTACAGAAATCCTTTCAAATGGTGGAAAATTGTCCTGTAGACATCGTAACATACATTAATACAAGTAATTACAAACTTTTAATAAATTCTCTTGCACCATTCGGTTCTTAAACATATTAAATGGTCTTTAAATAATTTTCTTACCTAAAACAAAGTCTATATACACTTATTTACAAGAAATTACAAAATAAACATACCAAATCAGTTTCAAGTAAACTTTAGCTCATTACAAATATTTCACACAGTACAATACTATTCAAAATTCAAGTATTAGGGCTGTTACAACCCCTCCCCAGGATTCACTTAATTTTACACAGATAAAATTGATTGAATCCGTCACGAATCTAAGCAGGTTGAATGTACACATAATGCAGACACGAACAGATTACAATCAATCAACCATAATGACTTTTACAATGAACAAGTACAATTCTTTATCACATACAACATCTGCACATAGTCCATGGCACTGATTTTTGGTTACAATAATTGTCTTTTCTCAGGTCCAATCATTTTTTCAGTTACTGTGTTTACACAACAAACGTTCAATGCCATCACCTTAAGTTACAATTATTTTCACTCCAAATTACACACTTGATGTCTGCTCGTTAATTACACCAGTTTGATTACATTTTACAGCTGATAATTTGTCACCACAATGTAAAAAGTAACATCATGAAAATACCAAAAGTCTCTACACAAAACTGTCACAAATTATACATTGAAATGCTTACATCTGCATCTGAGCTTAAGTACTCACACAAACTATTTACATGCATCAATTGACATACTTATTTACAAATTAGACATTTACACATATAGTGGCACATTTCATAAGTGATCACTTATTCATAAAAGGGTTTTAGGGCTTCAACATTATACACACCCTTACATTTACCACTCTCAGGGTCAATTAGCTCATAAGAGTTTTTCCTTGGTATAGACTCTATCCTGAAAGGGCCTTCAAACAAACGGTTAAACTTACGAGTCTCTTGTCGCAAAGCTGACGACTTACTATGAACTTCAACAAACACCAAATCACCCACTTTATATTCTATACACTTCTGACCTTCATCATGCCTTTTCTTTCTCCTTGTTGCCTTTTCCTTTAAATTTTTAAGAGCTAAAGCTACCTTTTCCTCATAGTTGAAATTCTTTCTATTTGGAAAACTAACACATTCTCGAATTAATCTGTTAGCCGGTTTCTTAAACATCAGCTCAATGGGTGGTATTTCAGTTGTATCACTAGGTATAGAGTTAATTACATTTTCAAAATTTTCTACTTCACATGCCCACTTACTGTGTTGGTCTGTACAATATGTCCTAAACCAACGTCCAATTTCCCTCATTAGGCGTTCTACGGGATTTCCTGCTGGATGATAAGCAGAAGTATGTATAACCTCTATTCCTTCTTGTTCAAGTTTTTCTGTCCACACTTTACTAGTGAATTGCGGGGCATTGTCCGAAAGCACCCTCTTAGGTTTACCTACCTTCTGACAATATTCATCAATCACCTTTCTGACCAAAATTTTAGCCGTAGACTTCTTTACAGGGTAAAGTTTAACGAATTTGGAAAAAAACATCAAATAAAACTAAAACTTGGGTCACCCCTCCCCGAGACATGGGTAGCGGGCCAAGAACATCAGCAGAAACTAATTCCAATACACTACTTGGGATGATATTTTGCATTTTCCCCACTCGTTTAACACTATCTATTTTAGATCTTTGACACACTTGACAAGATTTTAATAGCTTCGAAATCTTCCTTCTCATATTATAGAAATATGTATCTTCCCTTAACACTCGGTAACACTTGGATGGCCCATAATGCCCATAACTATAGTGGTGATGCCAAACAATTTTTTCAACCAAACTTTCTGGAAGCCATAACTTCCAATCATCCTCATCTTCACTAGTCCTTCTAAACAATACTTCCCCATGCAAAGTATAATATTTTGAAGCTTATCTCTGTGTTCTGGGCTATCAAGATTAGTTTTTACTTCTACTATAGCTACATCTTTGTCCTGTTCGTCTTTGATTTGTCGCAAGGAACACTTAACCTCAGTTTCATACGGTACTCCTTTTAGATAAGCAATTCTAACCTCAGTCTGTGGTCCTAGACATCGCTTTTCAGAATCTAGACCTAACGGTAGACGTGACAAAGCATCTGCAACTTGATTTTTACTAGCAGGTCTATACCAAATCTCTAAATTATATTCCTGCAGAACCAATGCCCAACGGGTTAACCGACTGTGGACTAACTTACATTCTAACAAAAATGAAAGAGCCTTATGGTCTGTATATACAATAATTTTTCTACCTAACAGTAGGTACCTAAACTTAGTCAAACCCCACAAAATAGATAAGGCCTCCCTTTCCGTAATTGTGTATCTAGTTTCAGCTGGTTGTAGTTTTCTACTGGCAAAGGCAATAGTCCTAAAATCCGGTTCTCCATTGATTTCCACTTCCTGGAAGACATGAACTCCTAAACCATAGTCAGAACTATCTGCGGCAAGGCAAAAATCTAGATCCCAATCTGGATAATAGAGGATATTGGAATTACATAAGTCATCTTTGATTTTTTGAAAATCTCTTTCACATTCTGAGGACCACACACCCACCTGACACTTTTTTTAACCAAATCTCTTAAGGCTGGACTATTTAAAGCTTGTCCCTGAAGAAATCTCCTATAGTATTCACACAATCCAAAGAAACTCTGTAGTTGTTTCTTATCTCTAGGTCGGGGAAAATTCTTAATGGCATTTATTTTATCATTACTAGGCAAGATCCCCTGTGGTGTAATTCGATGGCCCAAAAATTCAACCTCTTTTTGCAAAAATGTACATTTCTTTAACTTAATCGTCATACCCCCCTTTCTCAATGCTTCTAAAACTTTTCTAAGTAGCACCCAATGTTCCTCAAGTGTTTCTGACATTATAAGAATATCGTCTACGTATATCTCTACTTGTTCAAGCAATTCCTTTCCTAACACACTATCCAAAGCACGAATAAAGGTAGCCACTGAAATATTTAACCCAAATGGTAACACTCGAAAATTATAACAACGGCCATCAAATAGAAAGGCAGTGTATTTCCGGGATTCTTCTGAAAGCGGGACTTGCCAATAGGACGCAGTCAAATCGATAGACGAAATATATCTTTTACCTTTAAACCTGTGCAACAACTCACTGATAGGTGGAGGATGATCCCGTTCTGTTACTAAATGCTTGATTAATGTGCGAGCATCCAGCACTAGTCGCACAGAATTGTCCGGTTTTATTACCACAACCAAGGGATTATTGTAAGGACTCCTTGACCTCTCTATTACCCCCCACTCTAGCATTCGATTTATCTCCTTATTCACTTCATCTCTTTTGGTCAAAGGGATTGGATATGGCTTAATAAAGAAAGGCTCTTCAGACTTTACAGTAAGCTTGCACTCATAATTTTTTATCAGACCTGGTTTGTCAGAAAATACGTCCCTATATTCTTCAATTAGACATTTCAGCGTTTCTTGTTGGTCTGACGGTAATAGTTTCATACTGTTTGGGTAATTAATAACGTTTCCTTCACTCATCTCCTGACCTTCAATCAGACTATTAATCTCACTACTCTGCCTTAACACATTTACACAAATCTGCGGTAATAGTTTGTCACAAACTCTAGCTACACCAGCATCCTTATATTTAACTCTCACATGATCTACTTCTTGCATGCCTTTCCAACCAGTCTTCTCAAAATCAACCCAGTATTCCCCACTGTCTAATTTAATCCGTAAGTTACCTTCTCCACAGTCTACCAAAGCCTTTACTTTTGTAAGCCAATCCATGCCTAAAATGCAATTTACATTCAACTTAGGGACTACATACATGGGTATTTCTACATTTACAGTCCCCATACAACCTTCCATCAACATTTCCTGCTTAATTCTCTTACTACGAGAACCAGTAGCAGTAATAACTGTCATACTACTAACGGGTAACACTTCAATTTGATTGGTGCTTTCAATTTCATTAAATAATCCCTCAGCAAGGCAAGAAACCTGTGACCCAGTGTCAATAAGAGCATCTATTTGTTTATTAAAAGCATTAATTTGCACTATGGGAACTTTATCTAAAACTTCATTCTTATCCTCCACCTCTTCCAATAAATCTTCTCGGGGACTATTCATAAAAATGGTATTAAAGCTATAGCAGTTGGTACCTGGACCCACAATCTTACCCATTTCTTCTATATCCTCATCTACATCAAATAAAGTGCCAAGCATCGTGTCATCTAAGTCAAATTCAGAGCATTTTTCCAACTTAGGAATCTGTACACAACTTCTTTCATTCTTCCTTGGTTCAGTGGAAAAACATCCTACCTCCCGACTCTCCTCCGCATATAAATCTTCTACTGACACTATAGTATCATCCTCATCTTAAAGATATTTAAGAAATTCGTTAATCTCAGCTTTTTTAAAAACCTTCTTCCCACCAATACAACCAGACATAGTCCCAAAATGCCATGTTGTGGCCCCCCAGTTTCTGCTAGCCAAACTGTCTTGTGAACTATGAATTCAGCATTGTTTTTAGTAATCAAACAATGACCATCCCGCAAATCTTCAACATAAAATTCATTATTCTCATCTACTGAAATGATTGAGAAGCCACAATCGTCATGATTAGGAACAATTTCTATCTCTTGAATCACCCCCTTCCTGCTCTCAGAGTATACTGCTTCCTCAGTAACATTTATATTTGACTTACTGTTAATTTCAGAAAATTCTGTATTCAAATACCTACATACTCGTAATACCAACGATTCTAACTTTGTTTGCAAATTTTGACTCTCAGCCATTTTTAGTAATTAGCAAAATCAACATACTAAACAAAATTAAGGAAAATTAAAATCTTTCCAATCTGCCACACATTAACATGCAAAATAAATCACTTGAATATTCAATGCAGTACTTACAATTATTCCTCACTTTTGTATCACATTAAATTTCACTTAGAAGCACTTAATTAATCATTAAACACCACACTGACTTCAAACACTTAACCACACTTTTCACAATTCACTGTAGGAAGACGATTTTGAGGCCGAAAGAAATCCACTCGTAGTCGGAAGATTACAACCGATTCCCGATGAAAATTCTCCGCCTTAGGCCGAAGAAGATCCACTCGGCGTCAAATCCGTGTCGTAGCCGGTCGAAATTTCCTCGCAGTTTATGTTCGCTTATCGCCGATAATCCGTCGAAATTTTCTGCAGATTCTTTTTAGAAGATAAACATCCCACAGATGTTTAAGAACTTCTCGTCATGTCAACGGTCGCCATGTTATGGTTCTTTGGGTGGTTTTATTACTGCATTAATTAAAAAGTCCACCAAAAAACAATGTATGTTGATGCTCGTTTATTTTCAATCAAAACAAGTCTGCGATATTCACAAGCATAGTTGTTACAATCCAAAGATGCAATACTGACTGAAAACTTGCATGAATGTCTCTGTAACACTCAATGAATACTCTGTCCAGGCGATCTGTTTATATAGAGTCTATCGAATTTACGAGAATTCTTCAAAGGCATCCGCCCGATATTTCTCGATCATTAACAATCACTCAAACAATCAAACATATTAAAAACAATCGGAATTGATACAAAATTAATTAATAACATTACAAAGTGATCAGAAATGGTAATTATAGATACTTAAATACAAAATTATTTACAGAAATCCTTTCAAATGGTGGAAAATTGTCCTGTAGACATCGTAACATACATTAATACAAGTAATTACAAACTTTTAATAAATTCTCTTGCACCATTCGGTTCTTAAACATATTAAATGGTCTTTAAATAATTTTCTTACCTAAAACAAAGTCTATATACACTTATTTACAAGAAATTACAAAATAAACATACCAAATCACTTTCAAGTAAACTTTAGCTCATTACAAATATTTCACACAGTACAATACTATTCAAAATTCAAGTATTAGGGCTGTTACAAGACCCTTACAAATTTTCACAATAAATAGAGCATTTAAAACTAAAAACCTAATAAAGTAACTAAAATGACGCAGCCACTAACAATGAAGTCAGTTTCAGTAAGATGAACTTCTGCTATTCTGCTATTAGTATGTCTGACAGAGGTAACCCTCCTGAGTCAATTTTCTTTCATATTTTGGAGTAAATTGTTCTTCAACGCTTTATAATATTTATTCCAGTCAATTACACCAATTGCATAACCCCTCTATAAAAATTGTTTCCAATTCTTTGATAAACATCCATCCGGTAAGTTTTAACTACTGAGAACGGAGCTGCATTTCATCATTCGTGTGGAAAACCATAGTCGCTATAAACAAAAGCAATATTTATGTCATTTCATTTTAAAGAAATGTAACTATATATTAATTAATCGCTTCGTCAGCGCCGAATTTTTTAAATCTCGGTCTATCACCGCCATATATGTGCTAGTACCGCTATTCTTATCTCAATGCTAGGAATTATTAATTCTTTTTCGTAAGGGCTTTCCAATCAGTTGGTGTTCTTTATGTTAAGTTGCTCTTATTGAAGTATATACTTATTTAGATCCATCACACGCACATTAATGTCATTTCTCTTCATTTAATTTTTACTGATTAGTTTAGTAATATAATATTTCATTAAAACATTTTGATGGAATCTGTATTTCATTTATATTAACTTTTTTAAAAATTTTCTATAAAGATCAATAATAATCTGTAAATTATCTCATCAGAAGTAATAAATATTACCTTTCTATAAATATCCGTTTTTTGTGTTGATGATGTATAGTATATATATATATATATATATATATATATAAAAGTATAGCTATAAAAATATTAATTACAGTACAAAAATTGATGAAGCATATAGACAATTCAATAGCCTGTAAAGCCCAACAAAAAAAACACTCAATTCCGTAGACTCAGCTTAACTGAAAAAAATGAGAATCACTTTCAGAAAGTTTTCAATGATGTATCTACACTTCACGACAATATTAAATTCGCTAAGGAAATTGAAACCGAATAAGTTACATTATGGAGTCCTTAACGTTAGTAGATGCAATATGAAGCTTTAACACTTTCGGCCATTAACAACCTTTCAAAATCCAACATGTTCCATACAAAAAATGAATTTACAACCTATCCTACGGAGGACAAGTAATGAGTAAACAATGTAACATAATAAAAATAATTAATTAAATAATCCAGCATAACACAGCATTACACAGCACGACACAGCATAATACAGCGTATCACAACTTTGAATTTCTTTAAATAAACATGTTAAATATACTATTAACTTCAAAATTAATGAAGGAAAAGAATAATGACTTGAATTTTAAATAAAGTATGTTATGTTCCTTAACAAACAGGGGCGTGCTGCAAGACAATAAAGGACGCTCATTTTAAACTAAGCAAAGGCCCTGATATAGATTATTAGTCAACGTGTTAACAGCACTAGTAATACTAATGTAAATTCACGCACCGAAGGGTGAGGGAATAACGTATTACCGAAATTCAAGAAGGAATTTAAGATTCTCTCACAATTCTGTGAACACGAATCAACGATAAAACCTTTTTTTATGGTTTTATGCCTCTTCCACTTTGAGGTCGTTAGAGTCGGGGATAAAAACAAACGTGATGATGTTGAAAATACACAAATTCAAAACCAAATTCAAGAAGTGTCAAAGAGTAGAAAATTTCACTTCATTATAGGAGTACACTAAACATTTAATTTCGGTATTAATGATATATATACTTACATAAAACAGAAGTGTAAAATAAGAGCTAGGAATACCAAAAAAAAAAAAAAATGAAATGCTTTCAATCATTGGCTGAGTAATAAGTCAGATGAAACAAGGACTACATACAGAGAAAATAGGAATGAATTGCTTAGGAAAATTAGGATAATAAGAAATGAAATATTGGAAAGAACATATTCAAATGTTAGTTGTATATTGGAGTTTGGGTGATCATAAGAAGCTTGGTCTGTATTAAAAGGAATCCGATAAGAAAAAAAAAAAAAAAAAGCCAGAAGTAATCTCCAGTAGACAAAACCAAGGGAATGGGAAGAATATTTTCAGATATTATTGAATGAGGATAGAAAAGAATACTTAGAAGATTGACGATTAGGAGATGAAAATGAGCAGGAAGGTTATGATATTCAAATTTCTGAAGATGAAGTGCTTGATGAATTAAAATAAGAATTTGTCAAATCTTTTGGCCAGGCGGAATCAATTTGGAAATTATGAAATATGGTGGTGACAAAGTTCTAAACGTATAACAAAATTGCTCAATAAAATATTACATGTAGCCTCAATACCTAAGGAAACGACATTAGGTTATATTACTACCATATGCAAGAAAGGAGATTTCAAAGCACGTTCAGATTATCGTGGATTTTGTGTTATAAATACATTGATGATATTCTTTGTGAAACTAATAATAAATAAGTTAGTAACTCATTACAATACTCAAGAAGAAAAATGTGGATTTACTGCAGGAAAAATAAACTAATTTTAATAGATAAGGAAAGAATATAATACTGGCCCAAGAAAAATGCCATTGAAAGCATTACATATGTCTTATATAGATAATGTACGGAAATAACACATGCCAAATAAAAACTGGTTATGGATTATCACAAAAACATGAAACAAATTAAGGTCTGCTGCAAGTGTGCCATATGTCACCAACCATATTTTAAATTTATACACATGTTGGCTTGACAACATGGTCTCAAAAGTGTAATAGAATGGGTTTAGAAATAATGGAGGAAAGTATCTACATCATTCACTATTTGCCGATGATCAAGTCGTCATCGAATAAGATGGTGAGGATGCAAATTACATATGTAAACTACTATCAATGAAATATAAAAAAGGGGCTTCAAGATTAACTGTAAAAAAAAAAAAAAAAAAAAAAAAAAAAAAAAAAAAAAAAAAAAAAAAAAAAAAAAAAAAAAAAAAAAACGAAAAAGATTGGACACTAGGGTATCAAGGGAAGTTAAAGGAATGAGGAAAAGAGGACGGCTCATGTTTGCCTGACTCCATCCTGCACAAACAGCAATGAGAAGATTTGGTGCGGAAGAGGAAGATACACAAGACTGAAATATCTGGAGAAATATTTGGAGAAGTTTTTTTTATGATATGGCATTCAGCCTAATAGCCATTCAGTCAACCATTTTGTTTCTTTTATTACTCAATTGTGTATATAGAATCTTCTAGTGATATTGATAAGCACAAGTGAAAGGACAACAAATGATGGACAAAACACTTAATTAAAACCACCCATGCCCGGACTCCAACCGCCGACCCACGCAACACCAAGCCACCTCGCTAACATCGCGCTGCCGGGACCGGCATGAAGTCAAGTTCTGTGTTCCGAGTTTTTATTGTTATGTTGGAGTAAAGCCGCTGTAGTGAGGAATTAATAATAAGTATAAAGTGGAAATATTAACCGAAACTTGCGACGTAACAATGATTCATAATTAGAAATTTTGTGTTGCTTTTCCTTTCGCACCTAAAAGGAAATGATATTGGACCAAAGAACAAAGGTCTTTACATAAAAAAATGTCAAATACTATCAGGAAAATAATGTTTTTGATAAATAAATTATACAGACGAAAACTCATTCACCAATTTATGTCTAGTGTCTAATAGTCGAAGGATTGACTTTTGAGCAGCCCAACCATTTCTTGTCTTTTTCTATCGAAACAGTGTTCTCTGTTATTGAAAAATGAAAGAACATATTTTAAACACTAAGCTCTCTATCTCCAGACAATCCCCTCCTTTACCCAAAATCGTGTTTAACGGCTTCAACTAATTGCTCGAATCTCGCCTCAGACATGGATAGCTGAAATGATTTTTTAGCCTTCGACGACCGTCTCTGTTAACAATAATGTTTTTTTTTTCCCCCGAGAATGTCGTAAATAAAGTTTTTTGTTAATGGGTAGTTTTAATAAACTCTCTTATTCGTCGTCGATGTGGCTGAGGCATCAGTCTTGGACTGAAGACAGGTTATGTGTGGTCATTTCTGGAATACCTGAATGCCTCTGTGGAGTTGTCCGCAAAGAACCTTGTTTTGGCTCTGTAGTTCTTGACCACTGGAGATGATACGTGTCTATGGGAAAAGGCTTGCTGGGGCGCTGGGAGTTGGTGAAGTAGGCAGTTGTCTAGTAAACACGTTTTGGAGGGGTTGAGAAAGTTATAATCTGTACGAGATACGGCGTAATAATAGCAGTTACTGGAGTTGTGTATTGGTTTAACACAAAATAAAAGTACTGCTCAGATGCTGTGATTTTCTCGCTGCCGTTCACCGTTGAACTAGAATCTGAATAGAAATTAATACAACAGTTTACAACATTAGCTGACAGAGTTAACAGAAAACAAAACAACAATGCAGTGTTCGAATCCCCGTCCGGGCATCCAGATTTGGATTTTCCATGGTTTCCCAAATCACTCCAGGCAAATGCCGGGATGCTTCCTTCAAAAGGCCATGGCCGAATTCCTTCCCATTCCTTGCTCCCCCATCATTTCCCGTCTCTAAATACCTCGCTGTTAAAGAGACGTTAAGCAGATAAAAAAAATAAAAAATAAAAACATTGCAATGAAAGCAGTGACCTGCACGTTTCAAAGACTATTGCAAGGAACCGGATTGTTTGCGATTATGAGAGTCCTCTTGCAGGGAAAGCAACATTCTTCACCGTTAAAAGTTGTTATGAGACACACTGAAGTGGATGTAAAAATAGATACAAAGCATAATAGCTGGATGAATGACATCCAGTGGGAGAAAGTAATTTTATTTTAGTAAAAAGGTGTTGGTTTTACGTTAAAATCTTGCAAATGTAGAAGGAAGAGTACTTTAAAAATATACCGTGAGTTTGATTTCTACGTTGTAACTTTAATGTAAAATGAAATAATAAATTTAGAACGAATTACTTACAATAAAGTTTGATGTAAATGACGATAACCAGGATACTTGTGTTGTCTCACACACTTTGGAATAATAGAAATAGTTTTTTGTTTATCGGTATTGAGTGGAGTAACGCATTTGGGTAAAGCGGTGAAATCCAATAAATGCAGCAGCTTTCGTAGAAAGAAAACAGTGCTCGTGTAGGAAGAAGCTAACATTTTTATTACTCTGCGGTTTGGCAAATCGACTTTATACAGCAAGTGGAAACGATATTACGATTCCAGTTGCTAAACCAGTTTACCAATATCCATTTATTCTAATGTAAGCGCTTTCTCGTGCTCTTGTATTGTAGGGAAAAACATTCAAACAGAACTCCTTTACGGTTTCAGTAATGGTAATGTAAATAATCAAGTTCTGAAAAGAAAAGTCTACAGCACTCGTAGTTTCAGAAGATTTTTTATTTTTAATGCTACTACGAGAGTTATGAGAAGCGTTATGGTTGTTATTAATTTGCATAAATATTCAAGGAAAGAAGCCAATCATGAATCTAGGAAAAAAAAAAAATCACATGAGTCTCGTATGATCCTTTTAAATGGTTGGAGGGATAGTAAGCATGATCACAACATAGGTCTGATGGTAAGGTTCTTTGATCCATATCCGCATGTTTTGATGTTTTTGATGGATACAATGGCTGCTATTTTTATCACAATTTGTTGTTTGTGTTGAATGGACGAATGTCATCAGCATTGAAGTAAAACTGCTGAACAACCAGCCGTCATGGGACGAACACCGCGTCGTGAGGATTGGATTACATACTGAACTTGTTAATGGTTGCCAAGAAAGAGGTTAAAAACGGTACAAAGATTTGGTGAAGATGTTCCTCAGTGCCTGCCATTTTAATTTCCATCAGTGGTTGTAATACATTTGTAACGGAACAAGCTCGAATAGCTTGGTTGCTGAATTTTGGAACTGAATTGAGAAGGTCTTAACCATGTAAAATATTGAAAATGTTAGTTTGTCAAGTAAAAACGGAATGTTTATTATTCTTTTTTTTTTTTTTTTTAAAAAAAAAAAAAAAAAGGTAGTTATATGTGGGCCGAATCCATTCCAACCTTCATGGTCCACGCAGTGAGACGTACCTAATTTGTTGAATACCTTTGCACTCTTGGAAATTTTCGCCAACCTGACGATGACATGAGGTCTAGGGTAGCTAATTGCTGTGAATTTGCAAATTACAACAGGGTCAATTCTCGTGGCGGTAATGGATACTATTTGTTACGAGCGGAATTGATAGGGGAAAATCTTTTTTAAACCGGTGTGAAGAGAGCTGTGTGGTAGATACACTATGGAGTCTAACAGAAAACTGTTCTGTGACAGATATCGTATTGAAGACATCTGTAATGCTTCGATTTATTACAAGCAAAAACGGAATTACGCAAACGTTTTCTCTTCTGTAGATAGTAAAACTATCATTTGAGAATATAGAACAGAATATTGTACAATCAGGATTTGGAGAACCTGAATGTTTACATTCGCAACTGCAATGGATTTTCTGACAGATTCAATTAGTATTTCTCAATTGTATGGAACAGAAGAAACGTTAAATATTTAAAAATTATGCTTTAAACACTAAGTTTTGATTTAGAATTGCTATAGTGACAAACTACCTACTAATGCTTGCAGGTTTAAGTGTCCAACGTTAGTAATTATTTACTCGATTCCTTAGCAGATTCTCCATCGTATGCAACCTACCTACCAGAGATCAACATGACTTTTTGTCGTGTGAGAGTCCTCGATTGTAGGGCCCTCTGTGATCGAATCAGTGGCCGTGATTTCTGAAGAATCTCGTGCTGCTACGTTAGGAAGTGAAAGCAGCAACCTCCCGACTCTCAATCAGGGTGCCATTCAGCATCCTCGATTCGATATCGTCTCCGAGGTGCTTAAGGACCGCCAGTCCTCGAAACTTTGTACGAGGCACGACTCGGCTCTGCAACTTTCACATCTCCTCCGGCCAATAAAAAAATAAATACTTGCTCCTTCCATAAACCCAGCAGAATTAGGAAGGAATATAATCCACGGGGTGTACTTTAAATTATTGAGTAATATGATTTTTTTATCTGACTGCTGCTTTACATTTCTTTTGGTGGTATTGATAATTATTATTCTTTTTCGTATTAGAGAGCTTGTGGACAGCGTAATCTAACTTTTTTTTAGTGTTTTGTGACTTTTGAACGAAAGACGAGATCCTTATGAAATACCCCTGTTTTCACAACAGCATAACCAATTATTTTTCTCAAACACTATCATAAGATAAAATTGGGAAAAATTTTAAATAATTCCTGAAGATATAGTGGTGTATCGCAGGAAAAATAGGTAATATTCAAGTATATCGAATGAAAACTCAGAGCCTTTTGACTGTGAAAACTGTTTTTTATTTCAAAATTTCTGTTTTTTTCCCTACAAAAACAATAACAAATTTTATTTCCCAATTTTTTTCCGAAACTATCGATCAGATATTTCTTTCCTTATTTATAACGATTTACACTCTCCTAAGGCATAGAGCAAAAGATATACGATATTTATAGATTTTATAGCTTTTCGTAAAATAATTAAATGAGTAATCCTAACAAGTTTGATTTGTCATTACATATTTTTTATATAAAACTCATTTATACTATTGGACATAAAATTTCATAAATCAGATAGTAAATATGTAGTCAAAATACCCGTATGTAGTCAAAATACTATTTTGCAAAAAGTATACTGTTTTTGTAAGATCTACTATAATTTTTTCAATTTAAAATTTTCTTTAAAGTTGTTTGAAACAGAATTACAAAAAATGTATAATAAAGGCAACTAAAAAACTCTTGTAACTGAGACGTTTTCAAGAAGTTTCTCAGAATAGTTTTTCATAAGAAAATTCAGTTTAATGGTAATCTGTTTATAGAATAACTATCAGTCGTTGAGAGTAATTGGTATTGATCATGTAAGCCGTAACAAGTAACTGTAAATAATTGTTTAAACATCATGCTTAAATTTACCGTGTCCACCATTTAGTACGCACAGCGTATACAATTTCAGAGTTCAAATTGAGTTGTTATTTTCCCACTGAGTGACAGTTTCCCAGTCTATATTACTCGCGGTTAGACAATGGGGTGTGGGGAAGGGGTTCAAGGGGAGGGGGGGGGTTAGATATGGGGGTAATATGGTTCGTACAGCGGAAAAGTTTACATTTTGTTTTATGTTAGCTCTTAAGTCTCCTGTTTGTTCCACGTAGGTTATGATATTACCGCATATACGATTTGAGAACCTATACTAAGGGACTGCAATGAACGATCGACCTTTTGACGTCAGGTGCCTGGGGTTCTCCACCAGAGAGACGGCTGAGTCTGGTGAGTCTCTCCGTTCTTCGGGAGCGTCCATAAACTACGTAGCTCCATTTTACCTTCTGTGAACCCGTCACACCCTCCCACGTAGGCCGACTTGGCTTTTGCCTCTGTCCACCCCCCCCCCTTTTCCCGCGCTTAGCTAGTAGCTTTTTCCCCCATTGAATCCAGAACACATTTTGTACTGTTTTCTCTAATCAGATTATAGTAAATTACATACGGTGATAATTAAATGACGGAAATAAATATACTCGTACACATAATGTTGTGTTTTTTGTACCTTATTTTAACTGTGAAAAATGAAAAGCTACGTGGCCTCGCTCGGAACCCTCCTTCACCCTACGTAGCTCAGCGTACCTAGCTTTCCAGCCAACCCCTATCCCTCCCAGAGCGAAACTTGTAGTTTATGCACGCCCCCTTCCCATTGTCTCCTGACCCGATAATATTGCGGATTAAATTTCCTTGTTGACAAAAAAGGTCAGATGAGGAACGGTAAGGTGCTTTGCCTGAACGTGGAGAGTGGGGAGCCAGCGGTATTAGTTCCCCCTCCACTGCCAAGAGTGATTGTCTTACTGTTAGTAGACGGGGTGGCGGGATGTATAAGGTAGCTGCCCGGCACACAGAGCGCTAGAATGATTAGTGGCAGGTTGATTATGGCGACTATTATTGCTGGAGAGAGACGGGTTTATTGTTTTTATTATTACTGCCAGAGAGAAGGAGAGACGTATGATTTACGGCACAGGATCATAAGATTACGATTCTAGTGTTTCACTGATAAAACTCGCTGCTGCTACCGAGGCTGCTGTGATAATTCTATACCAGAACAGGACAATTGCGATATAGGAATTGCAACTTGTGACGATCACATATATATTATAGATTATTCCATGATAGGCAAGCATACTAATATAGATTCATTGAGATTTAGTTAAGTTCGTGCTGCCGTTGTTTGAGATGAGGTTGGTTGCCAGGAGCGACGTAGTTGAGTCGTTACCTTGAGTTCGTAAATTCATTATACGAACTGGGAAGTACCGTAAGAAGTCCGATGTAAAAGTAACGTTCTTAGTATCAGCTGATGTTGGTGGAGAAAGTTTAATTATTAAATGATGAAAATAAAAGTTATTACCAGAACAATGAATGGCTTGTGCATCGGTTCTTAGTTAGATACTACCTATGGAAACAGGCTAAAGAAGAAAGGGTGACCATGTTTGAAGATATTATTTTCCACATAAAATTACATAAATCAGAGGAACCAGGCTGAAACGACATAAGCAAGAAATTTTTAACACAAACTGAATCTCAATTACCACACCTGACGAAATCAGACTACTTCCATAGTCAGCAACAACAACAGCATCGATTTCAGCCACTATACGTTTCTTTTTTTTTTTTTTTTTTTAAATGGCATTTGGCTACTGGGCCATACAGCCAGCTCAATGTGATTTGCTGCTATCAAGTATTGACACAAGGACACTACAACACGGACAAGACATTCACAGACACAACACTAAACACCCCTGCCCGCAGCCGGACTCGAACCGGCGACCTTCGATACGCGGAGCTAGCACTCTAGCCCCTACGCTACCGAGGCCGACCACTATACGTTGACAGGGCAGTCATCAGTGACTGTGTGGTTGCATGTGTTACCCCACAACACCGACTAGAATCCCAGAAAACGCAGTCTGTATTCTTATCCAACTGGACATACAACTAACTATTTCCAGCTGATTTCAGTCAAAAATTATATGGCCTCTATAGAGAAATAAAAATCTGAAGAACTTTTAATCTTGTGAAACTTTAATAGTCACGCTTTCTACAATGATTGCGTGTGACTCATATTCTAATGGGAGAAGCAAGTGTTGTCGTCTCCGGCGAACCTTGAAACTTGTGTCATATATGTATTTTATGTTTGTTAAAAAGTGTAATCTATGAGGCGGAAGTTTGGGACTGAGCCACCATTCGGAATGTGATTGTGCGAAACCGCCTAAAACGACGATCAGTACGCCATGACACATATTTGAACCCGAACCACTTGTTCCTCCCAGATCCAGTATGGCAGCACTTTAAATTCATACTGGCGCGTAAAAAAGTGACTGATTAAAGAATATTAATGTTCTTTTACTAATCATGCAAATAATTTTCGATTTTTTCCAGTAAGCAAATTTGTATATTCTTGCGACTCTTTCGATTTACGCTGCATTATGTGTCTGTAGTGATTGGAACTACAGTTTAACATGCCATCTGAACAACGTAGCGTTATATCGCACCTATATGATCATGTCCACAAATGGATTGCATGGATTGGAACACGAGAGTTACAAATGCGTGAACATCTGTGGCTACTTCAACCAGTATAAGAAGAATCAATCTTTTTCCTGGAGCAGTATTACCAAAGTCAATATATACAGAAAACTGATTTCTTTCTTGCAGAATCCATCATACTAAGTTTTCTGAAATACAAACAGAACTTTGCAAAAAATGAAAGTTCTGAACTGACGTATCACATCGGTAATAACATAATTCTCGTCTACGTCCATCTCTAAGTAACAGGAAAAGGCGGGTTCTGGATAAGCGGAATAAAAAAAATTATTTATAAAATATGTTTTTTGACGTCGTTAATATGAGGTATTTCCATCGCAAGACAGCAACCCACTAATAGTGTTTCCCAAGTTACTACAACCATCTTCTCTCAGTATTGTGAGTATTGGCACAGTGATGTTTTTCGAGAGTCCTAATACAAAGGCTCCTTTGTCTATGTTGGACGGAAGCAATATAACAGCACTTGGTATACACGTCACGGAGCCCACTCGCCAGTACTTGGTCGGAATAGGGCAACGGCTTCATTTCGGACCCTGCGGCATGCCCCTCTTCAAGGGGACCACGAGGCTATTCGAGGAAGTATGAGCTGGCAGCCCTGGTCTAAACGTTTGTTTCTGGACGTCATCCTGCTAGTCTTAGCCACTTCAATGGTCACTTCCCTCGAGAGCAAGTAATTATTTGGCACTGTGCTGTTTACAGCAGAAGGAAGATTAACCGTCCATTGAATGAAGTACTCAACTATGGCCAAGTGCGAGAGCTTCAAGAGCCTACTTACTTATCGTAGACAAATGGACGTCAGTTTTCCTCAAGCTGCTTCATAAAGGGTATGCAATTAAACATTTGCGTATACTCTGGCGTGGTTAATCCTTCTCCAAGTGGTTCTGCAAACGTTGAGAGCTTGTAATACCATATTATGTGTTCCCATGACGTTTCAGATTTCACAGTGATAGTAGACTAATAGGGTAGAATAACAGCAAAAGCCACCAACCAGCTACCAGGTGAGTATACGTATACTTTCCTTTCACAGTGGTATGAAAGGAAAGCATGATCAAAGCCTTATTCATACTCCCAAAATCACGGTACGAACATTTTTGGTCCAGAGGTAATACCAACGCGGCCTGTGTCTGATTAAACACTACAGGCTTCCTAATGATTTAGCTTTATTATTTGCTTAGTTTCAGTAACTAATCTGTTAGGAAGAGTATATAGGAATTCTTTGTATGCAGAGAGTATTTCTATCTAACCACAACGGTTTCATATTTAAACCTAGAAAAGGTTCTCATCTTATAGTTCTAATTTCTAGCTCAATAATTCTGTATAAGCAGTAATATTAATAACGCCATGTTAGTAATAATTTCACGTATGAAGTTGTCTGCACAAATCTTTGTCTTGTTACTCGTTTTGTCGTGTTCTCAAAAGGAAGAGTTCTCTCATAATAAAAGAAAACTGAAAACTTACAGGCCAAATCGTCCTTGCCCGGTTTCGGTTATAATGTATCAATTTTTTTATTTATTTAAGGAAAAAATCAGCTAGTTACGAGTTTAAATTTCATGACGTGTGGGCAAATATGAGATCTTTTTAAAAAACATTATTATTCCTGGTTACGATATTAACACACAATGTAAAACTGTAATTGAATGGATGGCGCACGTTTGATTGTCTTTAATATGTGATAATAATATGGTTATTTATTAGGTTATTCTTTTTCACTTGATACAGCGTTTATTTGATTTATTTTCTCTGTATCATTTACTCGATGTTTTCGTATCTCGTATTAATATACTCTGTGATTTTTTTTTTTTTTTGGTTCTCATAAATATTAATTTGTCGTTTCCTACGAAGGTATAAGATGTGGCATACGGGACATTAAATCCCGTTTTTTATAATGGATCTTTGCGTAAAATTTGAAATGTATACATTTAACAGTTTCTGTAATAACATACGAAGAAAATCCCTCCTCTATTTGCATACAAAAGATTTTAACTAGGAAACCCCCAACATAATGATGCAGAAAAGTAGTGTAACAATTGCCCACTTCTAACTATTAATCAACTTCCTGTTAATACTTGCTCTTGAAGCGAAGTACCGTAAGAGTCTGGGTAATAATGTGTTAGTGAAAGAATTCTTCGAATGGAGGGAGCAAAATACGACCTGTACACGTAATCGTCTTGGGCGGAAAACTACTGTGAGAAGGCGTTGGGAACATATTCACTCTTCTCCTCAATATCGGAAAACGATGTAGAAACAACGAATCATAAACTGTGTAGAATATGTAACATATCAGATATCACTTGATATAAAGAATGCTATTATATATCACGAAATCAAAATAACAATTTTTTTCGTTCAAGTTAGAGAGGAAGAATTAAAAACTTAGTTCACTGGTTTTGATAAAAAAAAAATAAAAAAAAATCATTTGTTCCTAACAACTGAAAAATCACTTGTACAAATTTCTGCATTTATATATATATTTACAGTTTTAGTTTAAGATTACTAACACATCATTATGGACCTTATACCATTCACAGAGTGTGAGAAAAAATAATTCTTAATATCGTAATGTTTAAATAATAAAGAAACTAATAGTTTCGGGAGATGTAATTTTTAAGTTCAATATTTGCTACTAAGTCTTACGATATTAATGTTAATGACATTAGAGGCACAGGTTTGACTGCCAAGTGGCTTGCCTAAATTTGTATTGTTTGTCGGTTCTTGGCAATCGAATTTTAATTTTTTTCTAAATTTAATTATTTTTGAAATTTGGAACAGCTACGAATTTACATTACTATGTACGTTTTCGAGGTGGCAGTGCTGCATAAAACTTCTCGGGTTTTAAGCAGCGTTAAAATTGAATTGCCTGCTATAAATTTAAATATAAAACCTTCTTCATTTTTTAAAAAGGGAATATTTAGCTATTTTTAGAAGTGTGAAAGATGTGTTTAAATGTTATTACAAAAATAATGTATAGGCATTTATTTTCATTTCAATCTGATAATAAACTTGCTACATATGACAGGACGGTCCGTGGTTCGGATTCTACGTTAAACTGTAGTCCTACCACGTTAGAGAGTCCAAAGTAGGCTTCGGGGAATCCCGATCAATTAAACAGTTTGTTTATATTCTTCATACATCGTGACTTTGTTGTATCAAGTTTGTAGTAACCACTGTAAAATCACATACAGCAAGAACAACAGGTAACTATGTGTATACAGGTAGCTACGTGTATATTATGCTTATAACATGTTAACTAGAATTGTGTTCACTTCTTCAAGAATGATAGATAAGTTTCATTTCGTATTCCAGCTAAAAGTAACGTTTTAAAACAATTGATAGCATTAAGCAAATTTTAATATTTAAAAAAGAGAGTTATAGACTATACGATACTAGGAACCATGAAAGGGCATCAAAATATTTCACGTTTCGAGTACTTTGATTTTTACATTATCTCAATTGGTAAATTAGTTTCGATAGTAGTAGAAAACGTTGAGCCTTAAGAATATTATTTGCTTGAGAAACAAACATACATAAACCGCATGGTTAACGTTTCTTGTTCTTTGGTTTAATACGTCATCAATTAGTAACTTTAAGAGGGACATGATAGTCGTTAGCAAGACAAAACGTCTGCTGTAAGATATGAGCATCCAAAATTTTTACATTGCTCAGATGTTACTGGAAATTGTGGCAAGAAATATGAAATAAGGTTTTTTATCATGAAAAAGTACTCGGTCAGATATTCCTGATCGAACATCAGGTACAAGCTCAGCCCTTCATATTGCAGTATCCCGTTTAAAATTTTCAAACTTAAACAGTTTTGTTAAACGTAATAACATTCCAAAAAATACAATTGCAAATTTTAGTTTGAATCAGACAGAATACTGTACTTTATACATACATACATACATACATACATACTAAACTACAAAATAATAACCAGTGATTCTAGATTCTACCAGATATTAAGTCTTAAGATTGTGAAATACAACAAAAATGCTTTTCTTATTGCTTATGACTCTGTATTAATATTTTCATGTTTTGAAACAATATTAATATCTAGTGTGCAACTACTGCATTGACGCAGCAGGTCCACGAGTTGAGGCAACAAATAATTTAGCAAAAAAGAGTATTAAAGAACGAAGACTTTCCCGGCGTATGACTGCAATGTAGTCTTCACGGGTGTACCGCCGGATAGTGTTGTGGAAACACAATATTTCGACGGCTAGCTCAGCCGTCTTCTTCAGGTGCAGATGTCTCTACACCTGAAGAAGACGGCGGAGCTAGCCATCGAAATATTGAGTTTTCACAACACTATCCGGCGGTACACCCGTGAAGAATACATTGAAGAGTATAATGAGATATGGAGCATCATTATGATCAGCCAGTTCAGTCATTAAATAATGTGTCCTCTTAGAATTATGAATTCATGTAGAGCTTGAGCAGTCCTTTTTTTTTTTTTTTTTTTTTTTTTTCGCTTTCCAACGAGCAACATGGCCGGCCACTACCACTGTCTTCTCAAAGAGGTCTGTGACTCCTGTGACTTATGTAATGTAGGTTGCTCTCTTCCAGTCTTTTCTCGCTAAACCAAGCATTGATCTTTCATTGCTCGTTGTGACATTCTAAGTTTTCCTTTCGTAAATTCGTTTAGTATTCAGATTCTCAGACGAAGTCAGCACAGGCAGATTGCACTGGTAGTAAACTTTTTTTATTTACATTTGTAGGCATATTAGATTTGATGATGATGGAATGCCTCTCAGAGTTTTGATATCTCAGCTTGATGCGACGGAAAATTTCTGGTCATATTACTGCTTTCATATTTACAAGCTGAAAAAATATGGGACATATTTCTCTGCAGCCAAACCGCAGTTGAGGCAAGAAGTATTGTTGATAATGTTGAACGTACATGTGAGAAATACAGATAATTGTGAAGTTATGTGTAGTGGATTGGTCGGTTGGGGGAGGATTAATTGCTTACCTTGCTTAATTTCAAAATCACCACGTACCACTACCTTCTGCAAAGCATATATATTAATCTCAGGAAACAGAGGTGAAACCATTACTTCTGTTTCTAATATTGGAAAAGACCCTAAAATTATGGTTTATTTGGTACTAATGAATGCTTACAGAAAAAGGTATATTTATTAATCTTAAACATCTGTCTGTGCAAAAATAAAATTCAAAGCAATGCCTCGTCTTACAGTTGCGAAATAGAAAACAAACAATTATAGTTAGTTGAAGCTAAGAAATTGTAATTTCATATGCAACTGAAGCAAAAACTCTCTTATGCATATTAAGAGCGATTCTTGTTTTTTACAATGGTAACAAGTAAGCATCAGATTTGACTGGATTTTCCAGGGCGCCAGGGAATTAATTTGTTCCCACAAAGAATAGTTATTGAAAGTTCCCAAACTTGGAAGTCAGTCTTTGAATTCAAATATAGAAAAATAAAATAAAAAAGCACTCGGCTTTTAGATACAACTAGCTCAGAAATTTATTTTTGGCGGCATTAGAACTCTAACTCATTAAACCGTTGAAGAGCTGTCTCAATGATTCGTTGGAGTACACACTGTTTCTGGACGAATAATTACCGTGTCTGTCTGGCTGTACGAAGCGTCGCTACAAGGGAGCTATCGTCACTCAAATTGTGCACCTGTCCAGATACTGCAAGGCACTTGTCACGTCAGCCAGAACATGTGACAACATCGATCTGACGGCGCTAAGTCATCCAAGCCTCCAGAACGGAATCACCAACACTGCTCTGGCAAGAAGTGGCCAGAGCGCTCGTCCTGGCGAAGTGCCGTCTTCTCGCTCGCCTAGCTGGTCTCTCTCCTCCTCCTAGGCGTGTGTCATGGAAAGACAAAATTTGTAAAACTTCCAATAACGTGAGGAAATAAACACATCGGATTGGCTTCGCAAAAGTTTCCCATCCTTGCTGGCGGAAGCATTACCTCTCATTTGGTAAGAGTCTTCGGGTACTATCGGTATTTCTCGGGAGGATGCGAGGGAATATTTTTTTCCCATGATACACCAAGAGAACGGCGCATTGAAGGATTCGTTCTGGAAAAATTTCAGTGGCCACCCTTACTGACCGGTATTACTATCGCTCCGCTGGAGATAATCCCTCGCTTTGTCTCGCCCTACCGATCTCTTCCGGCTTAAGTCAGACTGTCGCTCACCCAAACAGAACTCTTAGCTAGACGAGGATTCCTGTCTCCAGCTCGAAAAAAAATTTTCAATTATTTCTTATGTTTATTAAACTAAACTCAACAATAATTAAATTAAATACAGTTTACAGTTTAAGAGATCCATGAAAGTAACCATCTTGACTCATGTTTACACTTGTGACCATGACGTGGAGTACACGTAAATTCTGAAAGCGGATTTTAATGTTAAGTACATCAGTGTCTCGGCACCGCTCATTTCCGCCAGTCAAGCAGTGTCTCTTTTGGCGTCGCGGCGCCATGTCGTCGTCTGCAATCTCGACGCCCGCCTCCAACCGCACTGTCGGATGGAGCCGTGAAGGTCTCGTCTTTGTCTCCGCCGCCATCTCTCGAAACTCGCGGAGCAACTTGGCGCCGTTATTAAATTCCGCAACAAGTTGAAGGACCTCATTTAAAGTTGGAGCTCGTAGGGGGCCGTATGCGACGTCGTGTTTACGTTGGTCTTGGCGGGCCTCCCGCGGCGCTACTCGCTGTCGGTGACAGACCCGGGACCATAAATCAGCCATTAGGCCTCCATTAAGAGGCGCAGCCGACCTGCAGAACGAATTCCCCACATCGGCTGCAGACCAGAAAGAAACTTGCCATCGCTCGGAAACTATATATAACTCGCCCCGAGTGAGTTGCGGCGGACTTGCTTCGACTGGCACAACTTGCCGAAGCTCATAAACAGTTTCTCAGTTCCTACTTTAAGCCCTGCCGGATTTTGTGCTCTGAAGGTTTCATTCTAACACCAGAGAGTCTTCTACTACATACCATGCTATATTTTATCATTAATAGTTCGGTAACATAATTAATGCTGATTTAGTTTTACTTGGATTCAATGATAAAGGAAAATTTGACATTGTGGAACTATAAATCTCTTTGCAATCCAAAATGAGATAAAAGTTTTCCGCCATTCTACTTGCCGGGCGTTTTAATCACATTCAATGAATTTAATGTTTCGAAAGGTAAATAGATCTTTTCCTTCAGTTCTCCGTAAGAACAGTCTGTGTTACCTGGTATATCAGTAATACAATGATTGTGACGATTTCAACATATCCATAATAGCGTAGGATTGTTTGATGTACGTTATCTCCATCTCAAACCACTGGCCGCTTCGCCTCTCCAGCGATTACTGTTCATTCACCATTTTCTACTGTCATCCAGTTCCCTTCACTTTCCTTCACACACTTCTTAACAAATCTGTCACTCCTATTTCCTGTGGGCCTCTTCTCTTTCAGCTCCATGTCCAGCATCTTGTTTGGTATCTCTCCGATTCTCTTCACATGACCATACCACTGCAACCCCAATTTTTATTTTTTTAACGGTTCCTTCTTTATCATCTCCTTGAGTTTTCATCCCGTATTCTTTCCATCATCATTACTCATGCTCTACACCTCTGGAACTTCATACAGATACCACCGACTCTCCTATTGTCCCCCTACTTCATCACCCCTGTTTTCAAGCTATAGTCTTAATCGGCACAAAGTAGAACTTATAGATTACCTCCTTACACTTCTGCGATACATCTCTACTCCATATCAGTCTCTAACACATCTTTCCCTTTCATATTTTTCCAAACTGTTTCCTCCATTTTCGTCAATACAGCTACACAATATTTGAAATATTCAACTTTCTTGAATTACTCTCGTTCAAGTGACATACCTGTGTCTGTCCTGTTCTTCTGTTTAGTTTGTTGTATTAACCTCTTCACTCTTTCTTGCAGAGAACATTATGACCTACAACACAACTACCCCCTTCCAGACATCCAGCTGATAGTCCACTTCTCTTTTATCTTCTTTCCAAACTAATAGGTCATCAACAAACAATATGCTTACATTCTTTTTTTCCCCAATGCTCAGCACCAATTTATTTTCAATGTTCCATTCATGACCGCTATAAATAACAGGAGCGAGATGGCACTTTCTGGTTTTAGTCCATTTATAAACGGAAACCATCAGGTCTTATTCATTCCAACTTTGACAAAGCTTTCGCTACCATCATATACACCATCATTCACTCTTTCCACAGTATCCTTCGTTACTGATTTTCCCCTCATTACTTCCCATGATCTACTAGGTCAATACCAAAAGTAGTAGGACCGATTTTATATACATAAAAAAATTATTGAAGATATGTTTACAATGCCTTCATTCTCTTCGAAATAGCACCCTTGGGCAGCTACATACTTAGAATTACACTGCTGCCATTGGCCGTACGCCTTCTGGAAGTCAGATTCGGGGACGCTGTTGAGAGCTCTCATCGATGCTGCTTGAACGTCCTGAATCGAGTCAAACCGCTGTCCCTTCAGCTGCCTTTTCATCCGTGGGAATAAAAAAAAAAGTAAGTTGGAGCCAGATTGGGACTGTAGGTGGGGCAACGCCGAATCGGGCCAACAGATGCCTTCCACGTCCTCCCGTCCAACGAAGGCTCGCATGAGCAAATCAAAGATCAAGACAATGGTAATCGTGGTTTTTGGCCGTTATGGGATAATTCATTAGGAGTTCGTTCCCCCTGGGGAAACTGTCAATTTGAACTTTTAAGTGTAAGTGCTAAACCGCCTGCGAGACCGAGTGAATGGCGTCAGACAAGTCATTCCACCAACTGGACACTGCATCACGACACTGCGCCGTGCCATGGCGCGCTCTTCATGGGGCAACTGTTGAACCGATTTGGCATTGCCACGCTGCTGCACCCCGGCTACAGTCCAGATCTGGCCCCATCTTACACGTTTTTACTCACACGGATGAAAAGGCAGCTGAAGGGACAGTGGTTTGACTCGGTTATGGACGTTCAAGCAGCATCGACGAGGGCTCTCAACAGCGTCCCCAAATCAGACTTCCAGAAGGCGTACGGCCAATGGCAGCAGCGTAATTATAAGTGCGCAGCTGCCCAAGCGTGCTATTTCGAAGAGAATGAAGGAATTGTAAATATATCTTCGATAATTTTTTTTTATAAAATCAGTCCTACTACTTTGGATTATTGTTGCGCCATTTGGGACCCGTTTCATAAGGGGTTGATCGAAAGTACAGAGAAGAGCCACTCGATTCGTTACAGCTTGCTACAGTCCTTATGAAAGCGTCACAGAACTGATTAGTAGATTAGGTTTAAACTTATTGGTAAACATGCGTACTCCCACTTTCACTTTTGAGTGTAGTGAAATACTTCTTCCACCAACCTATTTCAGTCGGAAGGACAGGAAAGATAAAATTAGAGAAATAAGGTGCCGGACTGATTCTTATATGAATTCTTTTTTCCCCTCGTACCATTAGGGATTGGAATGCACAGCAAAGAGATTATCTTTGGTGCTGAGCATCCTCTGCCACCCACAATTTTGAGAATTGCAGAGTATATATGTAGAAGTATGTAGATGTAGATCCATGCCCTGCGTTTTTTTTTTTTTCGCATTCCTAACGTTTTCTCTTTTTTTGTGTACCTCTACCTTTGGTTCCTTCTTTTTCCAGCTGCACACTCTTTTGATGTCCTCTGTTTTACTTTGGATCCATAACCGGAAGGATTTGTTCTGTAGCACACCGCCTTTCATTTTGTCATTCAACCATGATGTCTCCTTTCCTATTCTCCTACCGTATGTTCTACCACAAACTGATTCAACTATTTTCACAATGGTGGTTTTGATGTACGTAAGTAATGTAAAAAACATATCAATACAAAATTTGTGGCTAAATACGGAATCACTAATACTCGGGTCGAATGTATAAAAAATAATTGGTTGGGATCCATGATATAAGTTTTTCTGAGAACGTAATTCTTCAGGACAAAGCTTAAACGCCAGTTATTTAAGCGCCTTATAATTTCTCTGTTTTCATGTCTTACAAAAAAAAAAAAAAAAAAAAAAAAAAAAAAAAAAAAAAAAAAACCAGTAGGTTACGTAATTTTATTTTCCGTTTGAACAAAACTGTAGGAAAAGTTTTTACCCTATACTCACTGTTGCTTAGTGTGATTTTGTTAGGAGAGAAAAAGTTAATACGTATCGCCTTTCATCTTACTGACAATGTTTGGATTTTACGCTCGTTCCTCCTCTATATTGGTTGGACCCATAGTTTTAACATGGAAACTGAACCACAATAACGCTGTAGCCTGGTATTCGGGAGGACCCAGATCCAAATCCCCGTCTGGCAATCCTGATTTCAATGGTTCCCTCAACTTGTTCCATGAGAATTTCGGGATGATTCCTTCAAAGGGACCGACTTGGTATTAATTCATTTTCCCCGCCCTTTCCACAGCCTATAGTAACCGCGATGACAATGACTCGTAAAGCCCAAAGGTAATAAAAGATATATTAGTAAAAAACTGAAGTACAAATCACCCTAGAGTACTCACAAGAAGCAATCAAAGCCTTTAAAAATAATTAGTATTAAGGGATTAGAATTTTGGAGACGGACAGCTTATCCCCAGAGATAATAAACCTGTCTTACGAGAACTTGTGATCACACGCTCATCATTGAAATATTTACGTCTTCTATATCAAAGGTGGGTGGGATATGAAAACCTACAGTCAAGGCAGAAAATGAAACAAAACTGCGACCATATGAATATCAATCTAAAAGGCCTCGATGTTAAAAAGAGACGTAAAGCAGTTATGAATATCAAATGGCTTTGAACATTCGTTTTCATGAAAGCTGTTTCGTTTCATAAAGTTACCAACAAAGGAATAGGATCGCAGTAAAAATTATACTTTATCTCACACTCTTCAACAGTCTTCATGCATTAATGAACATAGATTGTAACATAATAAGAAGCTACGATTACAATAAACGGATAATAAACATATATTTGATAGCATTTGACTCTTTATTGTAATTATGAAGTTTCAGTGGCAAAATAATTTATTTTCCTTCAGACGTTCATCGATCAATACCACGCGATAGCTTATCTTCATATTAGATGAATTGTTTCCCAAATTGATGTACGTATATGGTTCGCCTAATGGCTGCAAATTTTTTGATCATAAGGATTTCCTGTAGCTGTCTGTAATTGTTAGTCCTTGAATACCTTGTATTTAGTTAGCCGCGCTGGTTGCAGTTCTGTAGGCGAATAAAAAAATTATCCAATAGCTGTAAGTAGAAAAAGAGTATTCCATAAATTTCCACCAAGAAAGAAACTCGTTTCAAACAATTGTTTCCCTGGAACATTCCTAATTCTTTTTATATATATATATATATGTGTCTGTGTGATTTATGTATCTGAGTATTATTCTACTTCGTTAAGACACTAGGTTGCTCCGGAGTTACGGTGTGGGCTTGTATATTATTTCATGTTTGCATGCTCAATCCGAGACTGAATATATAAATTCTTTTTAAAAACGCCGTCTTCAGTAACTCTATTCTAATGTAAGAAATTCGACTGTAAATTACGCCTGAAGCATTGTATAAGAGCAGAGAATTGAATCAACACTGCTCAACCAACTATTTTGTTGATTAATACGAATCTTAATCTCTAGATAAATTCGTATTAATTTTTGTATTTAGCGGTATATTTGCTTAAATTCTGGATGGTAAAAGTTTAAAATAGACCAACTAATTTTACATCCACGGATATTAGTATAATATTTCATTATTCTTGAACAGTAACAAACTTAGCGTTTTACAAACTTACATAATGAAGTTTTATTTAAATCGGTTTATTTAAATATGTCACTCAACAGTTAGCAGTTTAATGATAGTCATATTTTTTAATGTGACAGCCCTAGAATCCTTATCATGATTTCATTTATATACCTATAATCTCTTTTAACAACAAAACAATTTAGGAAAATTGGAGTGGAGTAAGACCTTTAACCTCTGACTTGCGTTTATATCATTTTAGTTGGCTGATACCGAGGAAACTGTTTGGCACAACATTAATATATCACCTGAGTTAATTCGATACCTTTTCTTCATTCTGGCATCAAATTTGAGATATCCCACAACTTTGCTGTAAACAACGATCTTTGAACGATACTCTCTTGTTATTGTCCAGTTGTTCCAAAGAACCGTTCTGATATGGAGTTTCTAGCTTTACTCCAGTTGCAAAAACAAGTTTCCGATATGTCTGTTATGGCTGCGCTGTATTGGATATAGCTTTTTGTCTCGAAGCGCGAAGCGCAATTTTGTACATATAGAATCCGAATGTAAAATAAACGTTTTAGCCAGTAAGCTAGAACGAAAACACTTTCATCCCGTAATCTCTCTCCTCCTGTAACATCATGAAACTCGTTATTTCGTTTTTCAATTTCCCTTTGTTAATCTGATTTATACGATACTTGGAGCCAGTACCCAATCTTATAATACATTACACTTTTGTTGAGCCTAGATAAACTGAAGTTCAGTTACAAGAAAATTTTGTAACATTTATATAAATTAAAATCATATATTACACATTTGTGGAAACATTCCTTGTTATGTAATTTTAAAATGTCGTTTGAAGCAAGCAGAGTTCTTAAAATATGAATATTACGGCGTTTTATCAAAACACTATGCGTTCTAACATAAAATCTTATATCTGAAAACACCATTCGATTGTTCCTTGTGTTCTCAAAAAAGACAGTGAAATTTTAAATTAATGATCACTCAGTCCAAAGAGATGGGATAATAGCAGCATCTTCCGCAATTTCTTAGGATAATAACCGTGTTAGGCATAAATCAATCACTTTATCAGTTATGAATTAAGAATAAAACTTGGTATTTTAAAACAATGCTTTGTTATAAATAAATTAGTATAAAAATTATGAATTTCTTCTCAAAGCTTTCTTCTCTATGCTGTTACAATGATCATTAGGTTAAGTACATTGAAACGCAAATTTTTGACGATATCTCAAAATTTATCCTGCATATTATCTTACAGAATTAATAAGCTGGTGGTTACAATAAGGAAAACATCCACCCAAGATAGATCAGCAGTATGAATCAAGATTCTAAAATCGGAATAATCTGATGAAGGGATCATAGCACAAATACCGCATGTTTTTACTCTTATTAACAACAAATTTAACTGGTTGAAAATTTTCTTATAGTTTAGAGGTTAATTATTTTCTTTCTAATCACACACGAACAAAAAAAACAGACCTCATATACAAAGAACCTATAACGGCCCTCAGGCGCAAACCTTCAATGAAATTGTATTTTAATAATTATTTGTAGCAATCTGGGAGTTGAGTGAATATAGTTTTGTATATTTTTCTCACAATTAATTGTGAATTTGTGTAAATGGACTTTGTTTTAGGGAAAGACACTATGTAAATACTATTTAATATGTTCAAGAACAGTGCATGGAACATTGATTAAAAGTTTGTAATTCCAAGTAATGAGGTGAGCTCCGATGTTTAGAGGACAATTTGTGACAGTTTAAACTGATTTACGTGGATTTTTCGTGTGTAAATATCTTTAATTATCATTTATGGGCAGTTCAATGTGATTTTAATTGTTTAAGTATTGTTAGAATTCAAGAAACGTCGGTCGGAAGTCTTTGAATTATTCTTGAGTTTTTCTGTAAAGCTTATATAAGCGATCGGCAGAGACGAGTTTTCAGTATTGAGAATAGTAGTTTTTGAAAGTTAGTTTAGTTTTTATGTTGAAATTTATAACCGATGGAGCATATGTTTACGTTTGCACCTAGTATCTTTGGGGTCCGACGTCCTAAAGTAAAATTAACAAATTAGAAAGTTAATCTTCTTGGACTAACTAATTCATTTAAATCGAGATACCTAACAAACCATACCTAACCGAACCTAGTGGGACGACGGTATGCTCAGTCCTGGGATTTGGGAGTAAATGTGTTCAGATCATCGTCCAGCCATCCTGATTTCCATTTCCCATGGTTTCCGTAAATCACTCGATGTAAATGCCGTGGTGGTTCTCTCAGAAAGTTATTGCCATATTCCTTCCCGTTCCTTGTATTCGGTCCTCTGCCACATCTAATGATCCTGACGTTGGCTATTTTTAAAGCCATAAGCAAAAAAAAAGAAAAAAGAAAACTTAATATACTTCTTTAACACCTTTTCCTCAGTTGTCTAGGAAAATAAAAGCGACTTTCTAATACTGTAAAAGTTTCAGGTTCATAGTAATGATCTAAGTATCGGTTCACCGATAGTAATATCCTAGTTAAAAATATATTCATAACCATGTTCTGTTGCGAGAGTTATATCAACTTTTCCTAAGCTTTGTAGTTTCTCGGTGTGTGACAGAATTGTACTCGTACAAAATACAAATGGTTAAATTTAGATCTTAACACCTGAGAATAACTTTTGATTTTTTTTAATATATGCCATTCATAAATATCATTTCTAGATGGTTTTTTTTTGACATATGGAATTTTTCCGAATTTGACCCTTAGATGGCTAAAATATCATTATTTTTAAAACGTGTTTTCTTTTTTTTTGTCATGAGCCATTTATCTCCCTTGATACCGAATCAAAATCAATGTGAGGTATAACTTAAAGATTAAGGTCTGCGGGTTGGTCAGATCATATTTTAAGATAGGAATTTTCTCGTAATTTTGCTCTTAAAGGGCAAAACTAATAATCGCGCGAATGAGACAGTTTAGAGCGAAGCCACTAGATAACAGCTGAACGTATCACAGAGATATTAAACTACTTCACTGACGTCGACAAGGATTCTGTGTGTTACCGATAGATAGCAGCACCACATATCATAGAGATATAAATACTGTTTTTGTACAATAAGTAGCATAAAGAATGATGAAATTAGAACAAACCTAGAGCTAAGGGAATCCATGGAAGAGAGACTTAAGTCATCAATACTTCGGTGGTTTGGGCATGTGAAGAGAATGACTAGTAAATGACTGCCAAAAACTTATTTGGAAAAAAGGATAGGTTGGCAAAAGGCCAGTGGGAAGACCAAGAAGACGATGGACAGACCAACTGAAGGAGGACGTAGAGAGAAGAGGCTGGAATTGGGAGTACATCACAGACAGAGAAACCTTTCTGGACAGGAAAAGGTGGAAAACAATCGTCTATAACAACCAAGGCTCGTAAACCACACCCAGGAAACTTGAGATGGTCCCCAACGATAATGATGATGAAGTAGCTTTTCGCATATTGTTTTTATGTTACTGAAACATTTCTGTTTTGCTATACAATTTCTACGTAAACATTTACTTATTGCGTCACGGTCTATATTCACGACAACATTTATCACGGGGATATGCTAGTTGTATTTTGTTCAGATTATTCGTATTCCTTTAAGGTCAGTGACAGTTTGTCATATGTACGTTTTACGCATCTAAGGGTTTCCTAACAGTTTCGTAACATGTAAGTATTTTGTTATATACCTATTGAACTAAACAAATAAACAATTGCTACAAATGAAGCGGACCTTCTTTTATCCTATTACAAGCCACCAATCTCAAAATTCATCATACTTTATTCGCGAAATTTTCTCACGGATTATCCAGTTTACTGAAATGTAAAATTTCATTACACATCACAAATTCCATTTTTCGAACCATGTCGTTTATTAAAGAAAATACTAATGGAATATGAAATTTAATTTAAAATGAATATGAGATTAATATTATTTGGCTTAACTGTAATTCATCATCATCATCATCATTAGACGTTACCACTTTTTGCTGGTCGTTCTGCACATCCTCTTCCAAGTCTGGCGCTCATTCCAACATTTTTCCTCCATCACTGTCCTCCAAACGACTCCCTTAGCCTCTGCATCTTTACCCACTTTGTCTAACCATCTTGCCCGAGATATTCCAGCTGGTTTCCTTCTCTTCCTGCTGTTCAGCAGTGCTACCTTCAGCATCCTCCCCTCCTCCATCCTCATAACATGTCCCAACCACTGCAGCATTTTCCTTGTAAACATCTCTTCTAATGGTTCCACTTGTAGCTTCTCTCTGATTTTTTCATTTCTGATTTTATGTTTCCTCGTGACATTCTCTATCCCTCTCAGAAGCCTCATCTCTGCCGCCTGCAATCTGCTAATATCTCTCTTGGTCCAAGTCCATATTTTAGAATTATAAATCAATATAGGCAGGTAATATACTTTATAGAGTAGAATTTTGGTATCCTTCCTTATGTTACACCTCCATATTACATCCTTTACCTGTAATTACAAATTTTTAAAAAATTGTGTGACAACCACTAGGAATTTGAGATGTGCATGTCTCTTTTAAAGACAGAAAAACCTCTTCAGTACAAAAGAGGCTTGTAGTCTGCTCCAATAAAAATCTTGAGCAAAACCAAATCCATTCCCTGTTTTAGATTAAGTGTTTCCTAAATTGAATTTGAGGTCGCCGATATCAATTACAACTACATGCAAAATTAATCCCTGAGACTTGTGTACGTTAGTTGCAACTTAATCTTAAATTTCGTCCTGGTGCAGGAGTGTGATCCAACCATAAATGTGACTTCGACCAGAGGATTCCGAACGTCAGTACAGAGTAATTGTTAAACTGAACCATTATTACTATGGGAGTATGCTCGTGATTTGTCTGGTCGATACAACACTTCTCTTGGTATTCGAAATGATCCCTTCTTTGTGCAACGATTTTTTTCTGAGCATAGCAGGGCAATCTTAGCGCGAATAGAGAATAGGTTCAAGCTCGATGGCTTCAGACGCTTGTGCAATACAATATTTCCAGAATCACTGTGTTCTGTGCCGGAATTTTGGCAATCCGTACTGCCATTCTTATCAAATTATCATATATATTATTTCTATAAGGTATTTTTTTGTCACAAGCCTGTATCTTCCTTCATACTTAACCGAAATCAATGAATGAGGTGTCATTTTAAAGCATATGGTCTCCACTTTGGTTACATCATATTTTAAGAAATAAAGTTTTCGGAATTAGACCCTTTAAGGGCAAAAATGTCAATATTTCTAAAATGCTGTTTTCTGTGTTATGAATCATTTATCTCCCTGGATACCTATCTGAAATCGTTTAATGAAGTATCATTTCAAAGATTAAGATCTCCGATTTAGTGAAGTCATATACTAAGACGGAAATTTTTCGGAATTCGACCCTTAAAGGGCAAAAGTATCAATATTTTTGAAATGCGTTTCTGTGTCAAGAGCGATTTATCTCCCTTAACATCTAACAGATATAGATAAATTAGGTATCATATTAAAGACTGAAGTCTCCGCCGTGGTAACATTATATTTCAAGAAAGGAATTTTTCGTAATTCGACCCTTAAAGGGCAAAAATGTCAATTTTTCTAAAATGCGTTTTTTGTATCTCGAGCCATTTTTCTCCCTGGATATCTAACCAAAATCAATAAACGACGTAGGATTATGAGGAATATTATCTCAGCTTTGGTGACATCATATTTTAAGAAAGAATATTTTTTGAATTCATCCCATAAAGGGAAAAAGTATAAATTTTTCTATAACGCATTTTTGTGTCACGAGCAATTTATCTCCCTTAATAACTAACAGATATAGATAAATGAGGTATCATATTAAAGAATAAGGTTACCGCCGTGGTAACATTATATTTTAAGGAAGGAATTTTTCGTAATTCGACACTTAAAGGGCAAAAATGTCAATTTTTCTAAAATAGGTTTTTTTGTCTCGCGCCACTTATCTCCCTGGATATCTATCCAAAATCGATAAATCAAGTAAGATTATGAAAAATATTGCCTCAGCCATATGACATCATATTTCAAGAACGAACGTTTTTGGAATTCAACCCTTAAAGGGAAAAAGTATAATTTTTTCTATAACGCATTTTTGTGTCATGAGCGATTTATGTCCCTTAGTATCTAACAGATATAGATAAATGAGGTATCATTTTACAGAATAAGGTATCCGCCGTGGTTTACATTATATTTTAAGAAAGGAATGTTTGTAATTAGACCCTTAAAGGGCAAAAATGTCAGTTTTTCTAAAATGCGTTTTTTGTATCTCGAGCCATTTTTCTCCCTGGATATCTAACCAAAATCGATAAACGACGTAGGATTATGAGGAATATTATCTCAGCTTTGGTGACATCATATTTTAAGAAAGAATGTTTTTTGAATTCATCCCATAAAGGGAAAAAGTATAAATTTTTCTATAACACATTTTTTTGTCACGAGCGATTTATCTCCCTTAATAACTAACAGATATAGATAAATGAGGTATCATATTAAAAGAATAAGGTCACCGCCGTGGTAACATTATATTTTAAGGAAGGAATTTTTCGTAATTCGACACTTAAAGGCCAAAAATGTCAATTTTTCTAAAATAGGTTTTTTGTGTCTCGCGCCACTTATCTCCCTGGATATCTATCCAAAATCGATAAATCAAGTAAGATTATGAAAAATATTGCCTCAGCCTTATGACATCATATTTTAAGAAAGAACGTTTTTGGAATTCAACCCTTAAAGGGAAAAAGTATAAATTTTTCTATAACGCGTTTTTGTGTCACGAGCGATTTATCTCCCTTAATATCTAACAGATATAGATAAATGAGGTATCATTTTACAGAATAAGGTATCCGCCGTGGTAACATTATATTTTAAGAAAGGAATTTTTCGTAATTCGACCCTTAAAGGGCAAAAATGTCAATTTTTCTAAAATGCGTTTTTTGTATCTCGAGCCATGTATCTCCCTGGATATCTAACCAAAATCGATAAATGAAGAAGGATTATAAGGAGTAATGTTTCAGATTTGTGACATCGTATTTTAAGAAAGAATGTTTTTTGAATTCATCCCATAAAGGGGAAAAGTATAAATTTTTTTATAACGCATTTTTGTGTCACTAGCGATTTATCTTCCTTAATATCTAACAGATATAGATAAATGAGGTATCATATAAAAGAATAAGGTCACCGCCGTGGTAACATCATATTTTAAGAAAGGATTTTTTTTTTTTTTTAATTTGAACCTTAAAGGGTAAAAATGTCAATTTTTCTAAAATGCGTTTTTTGTATCTGGAGCCATTTATCTCCCTTAACAATTAAACAAAATTGATAAACGAGGTATCATTTTAAAGATTGGGGTTTTCGTAATGTCTTCGGTTCCGTTATCACATTTTAAGAAAGAAATGTTTCAAAATTCTGACCTTAGAGGGCAAAAGTATTAGTATTTTTACAACGCATTTTTCTGTCACCAGGTATTTATTTTCCTCGCACAGCAACAAATATTTCAGAGATATTGATACGTTGTGTGCATTTTGTTCAGGTTTAATTTATTCTGCTAAGGTCAGTGACAGTTTGTCATAAATACAGAGTTTTTAAATGTTCCTAACTGTTTCGTAATATATTGCAAGTATTTTGATGTGTACGTATTACACACACACACACACACACACACACACACAAAATAAAAAATTGCGACAAAAGTACGGTTCTACTTTTCATTATATTACAAGCATTCAACCTCACTAATCATCGCATTTTATTCGCGAAATTTTCACACGGGTCGTCTAGTCTGACTATATTCTTGGATCCATATGGATGTTTTTTTTATTTTAATTTTTTTTTTAATCTGCTCTCTCAGTCTCTTCAGTCATTTTGATATGCTTGAGTTTTCAACATTGGCTCCGTCAATTTTCGGAAGTCATCTTGCTTTATTCTGCCGTTTCCAATGTTGTCGAATATTAGTCTGAAGCGACGCTGCTTTTGATTTGCACAATCTTATTCAAAGTTAAATGACTCCCCTAAAAATACGAATTTTAAATTTTTTGAATTTAACTTAGTCGAATTGCATATTCTACGTATATTTTCTAAAATATATTAAACGGGGAGTAAATAGAAATATACATTTGGAGTATTATTAAATTTTGCGTTTCTTTAAGTCTTTGTACTAGATGAGATTTCAAATTTCACTAAATTTGCAGATATAAAACATTTAAAACGACACTTCCAGCTAGCTAATTCCTAAAATTTTCTCGGTGAATATTCGATAAAAAAAATCGGTTTTTGTCATTCTACCAATGTTACACGTCATTAAGGGTAAAAGTGGAATATTATAAATGTTGAAGAATAAAGTTCTTAATCACTATGCAAAATTTTAATTCAGTATATAGCCTCAAAAGATTTGTTTTTTTACCTTTGACCTTTCAAATTCGCAGGGGTGATGTAATTTCTAACTTCTAATTTTTATCGCAACTTCAGATAATGTCTCATCTATGTGTAAATTATCAAACGAATTTGTAAAGTACATTTTGTTTAGTTTCGTTCAATATAAAGATGTGCATTCTTGATCGCTTCCTCCAATGTTATTTTGGTAGATTTTAATTATGCCTCCGTATGTATTTTATGGATGATATATCTAAGAATTTTTACTCATTTTGCGTTATACATTCCTGTAAAAATAATTGCTAAACTGACTAAATGACATTCCAAAAATTATTTGGTGGTTAGTATTACTTTTATTATCATTCTACCTCAGTTTTAAGATCGTTGATTTGAGTTTTTCTTGCTGACCTGTTGTTCCAAAAGTGGATATTTGCTTAGAAACAGTAAAAATTGTTTGCTGATAGTGTCCAAGTAAGTTGTGGATGTTTCTGTTCATAATGCATATTCACAGTACTATATTATTATATGTAACACTTTTCAGAATACAGCAGAATTTTATATTTGGCATTTACTAATTTTGTTTTAAGTCTAATTACTTAGCATTATTTGTATAATTATCTCTATGCCTAGCATGCCAGAGAAATAGATATACTAAATATTCCAGTTACTGTGAATTAGTAGTGAAAGTTGGACTGCTGTTAAATATTTTAATGCAATAAAACCTTACATGTAACACGCTTAAATAGATTGATTAACACCATCCATTCCGGTATAGCACCAAGATTTATGTTTGTTGATAATGGATTAGTGTTATGTAAATTATGAAGGAAATAACACGTAAATTGAATACATTCTGTGAACGGCTTAGCAATATTAATTATCAGGTGAAAGAGAAACACAGGTGTCCGAACATGTAATCATACTGATAAATTCGAGTAATGATTACGTTATATTTGTATCTCGGACTATTCTTGTTAATCTTAAGTTATCACGAATCTTTACGATTAGTTCTTTATTCCTTGAATTCGTATGCCGTTGTGAAGGCACGGAAGATAAATGGGTAACTGCTGTGGTATCAACTTGCACTTGTTGCCTCTGGAGCGACTATATATAGAATATACACTATATCCTAACGGATTGCGTAGCCAAGCATAAATCAATTACAAGATTGTAATGGATCTTGAAACATTCTTGCTTGTTGATTTCGTTATATGGAAGTTCCTAAAAGTTATCGTAGTTGTGACTATATTCAAACACTGGTTGTTTCTGTTTAAAGTGCTTTCCGGCCGCCAGTCTGCTACTCCTGCTTGATGGAATAATAATTCTGTCACTATTAGGGAAATAACTACACAACATCAAACATATGTACCAACACACACCGGGTTTAACTTGTGCAGCAATAGTGTTATTAACAGGAGTCTATTTCCACCAACGTGAACGACCAGAAAAAGATTAGACAAATCTGACATTCTTCTCCAAAAATTAGGTTCGTAAAGACAGTGATGATAATTGTGAGTCCTTACAATCACTTAAACACAGTTCGATCTTGCCACACGTAATGTTCTTCACTGTATCCTATTTTTCCAATTTCTGACTTCTTACACTTCCTTCACAGTTTATATCAAGTTCTCACACATTATCATATTACTCCCTTTCAGTAATCAACCTTCACGTTTTCATAACTTTTTTTTCAACAACCTTCTTTTTCTTCTCTCTCTCTTACTTCTGAGATAATACCCCGCATGTCTGCGATATTACAACACCAGAAAATATCGATCTTTCCACCTACTTTCTTATTCATTAATACTGTTCTAACACCGTAATTTTCAATGTGGTGTTACACACTGAAGTCCATTAATTTCTCCACCGTACAAATACTGAGATGTGCAGATCTAGCCATCGCACTTTAAGGAGTGAAAATGCGGATCTTGTGACAGAGAAATAAATACAAGAAGAGAGCTGATTACTTAACACTCTTATACATTAGGAATAGGTCAATTTCGATTTGTGTTTCTCCGCAATTTTTGTGACTTGTATGAATAAAATTTTCACTCCTTGAAAATTTCATCTCTTACATAAAGGAATTTTGTATCAGTGATTAATTTTTTATCAAATTATAGTTCTCATTAATAATTAATTTGTCGCTAACAAGTGATTATATTTGTTATATCACATGGACTCCTTCTTTACTCATTAGTTACTGACCTTATCGTTACTGAGGCAATGAGAAGTAGTTAAAACCATAAAATCTTACTAAGGATTTTCAATACTAGTCATTGGACTTTGAAGACATGTAACTCAGTTACCGTTTACTAATAACACATCGAACAACCAAATGTTAGGAAACGGAGGTTTCGTGAGTCTGCAGGCAGGATCGGTGGTGTGCTTCCCTTCGCATCAATTATGGTTTTTATTGCATGTGACATCTTACTAAATTTGTTTTCTCAAAATCATTTCAAACAACTTTTTAAGTGATTGTATGGACTTCTATGATCGATATTATTGTAGTCTTGTTTGTCCAGGTAGAGCCACGACGATTTGAGAGAACTGCCATGCCTGGGAACGCTGCCGCCTATAAATAGCTTCTGAAGCACGCACTTTTTGGAGTGTGCTTCCGTGACGTCACTTCAAACAGTTAGCACGCGCTTCAGAAGTTATTTATACGCTGCAGCGATCCCGGGCATTCCAGTACTCTGATGGAGGTCACAGCAAGATGGCTGAAACGTTAGGCTCCGAAATATCGACGCCGTTTCACCGGATAACAAAGAAAACTTTAATTTGTTAAGTGATTACAAAATAATTGTACTCGAAAGATCAGTTCTTGAGCTACATGAAAGGCATATTTACAGAACTGTGACAGCTTTAAATCTTAAGTAAAGGATAACTATACTTATTCTAAAATCACACCAAGCAACGATGAAAGGATATGCTATAGGTTTTTAAATCGTAAATCTAAATAATGGATATGTAGATAATGAAAAACCAAAGGAAACAATAACATATTAGTAATTATCAAATGAGTTACAAGTGTGAATTGAGGAGACTATTCAAGAGACTTGTCACGTTCGAAAGGAAGGAATAGTAAAGACTTAAAACATAGTTGCAATGAGTAATACTGTACATTGCTATCTAAGATCTTCGTACTAGTCTCATAGAAATTGCAGATGGTTACGAGAACGCGTTACCATTATTAATTTCACCCCACTGGAAACACACAAGAGGTTTCTCCATAAACACGAAAATCTCTAAAACCTGCTCTAGTTAAATTAGTTTTAGACGAAAATTAATGTCGCTCTTAAAGCAAGAAATTTAAAGGACGGATAAAAAACGTGAAAGACAAATTAGACAAATTGAAAACTACTGTAGTATTCCTTTACTTTCATTCTGTTAGTAGACGACAGCAAACGTTCAATATTTAACTAATAGATAACAGCACAAAATAACATATTATATGTACAGTAGGGCGATAAATGGTACTATTCTGTCGTTACTTCCTCGGATGATCGACTCCGAAATTGGTGAATCTAGTATACTTAGTAAAAAAAATCACAATCTATTATGACCCCTCAAATCAGCAAAAAAGAAGGACGTCAATTGTTCTCGGCCAGGTTTTATAGAAAATAAAAGGCACGTGCATTGTAAAAAAACAAAACAAAAAAAAAAAAACATATTTCTATGAAATTTTAACACAAAAGATATAAGCCCAAAAGAATCGGAGGACTGTGAAGAGCGGACGAACGGCCGAAGGGACATAACGAAATTTTAAGTTGATCCTTTTTTACCATTTTTGGTATGGTCACAAAAGTACAGTTTAGTGTCTTTCGATGATAGTTGGCATACACGCACACATCTTTTTTTATAAACAAGATTCAAGAAACAACCATATAAGAAAGTACTCATGACCAGCATCTGTATACGTATCGAGGAACTGGCTACACCAAAAGGAATTCTGTATGTTAGCTGCGACTTAGAAATGACCTGAAAAACCAATTGTGGGAGTGTTCAACCAATTTTCTGGTTCAAAACTATAACATCATGTAATTAAAAATATTCGAACATTTTATAAACTTGTATATTATAAGCTGAAAATTAGTCAAGTTAGTTTCACTTCCACCCATAGTTATTAACCTCATCAACTGTGTTGGTAAGGTAACTTTTAAAAGAGAAAACTTGATAGCCATTTATACATAATGAAGAAGTTAATTCTAGGATAGACTTCGGACTCTTCACGGAAAATTGACAAGGCACACTAAATCATAACTTTTATTTACCAAAAGAAACATTCTAAACGCACGCAAAGGCGCCGCTGCTGAACACCAAACAATGGCCAAAACAATAGGTTAGTTCTGAAAGAAATTAAAATTCCTCTAATGTTTGTTCCAAGAAAATGAACGTTACTGTGAATATTTTGAGGAATTTTCACATTACTTTGAATATAATAAAACAGTCTATTCATTGGAACCAATTGAATGTATATTAGTAGTTACATCGCATGGTATTAATCGAATCAAATTAGCAGCAATTAAAAAATCTGACATGATTATTTCGAATCATTTCAGGTAATATGCAGAATAAAATACAAAACATTAATAAATGCCTCAAGCAACTAAAATAAACGAATCATTTACTTATTGTACATACATTTAATTAGTTGAAGGAAGAGTAAATAGAAGGTAATACGTTAACAAAAACTTTGAAAACAATCTATAACTAAGTCAAACAATTGATGTACGAGGAAAACTGTAAAAATTTCATTTTATTGATGTTACTGCTCTATGTAGTTGTTATATTGCATTATGTGTAATAGGGAAATACTTTACATCCGTTATTCACATCTATAGAACATATTATATTATTGCAGATTTTCACGAAAATTGTTCCTCTGACTATAATACAATAGTTACGTAAAGGGGAAAAAATAAAAATATACTGAAATCTGGATATAACAACTGTAAACTATCCTTAAGTTTTTCACAAACAATCTTCATAATTACGAAGTTTATGCAATAAGCCAAACAGGCTTAAAAAATAATAATCAGATTTAGAGAAATTGAAATAACAGTGATGTATTGAATTCAATGATTTAATCTTGCAATTCTACAACAACAAACTAAAAATTTGGAAGAGCAATTGTAGTTCCATTTCCGTGGACACGAAGCAATGTTTTGTTTAAATTAGTTTTCACTGTCAATAAACATATTACACTTCTGTTAATTCAAATAGTAAAATTTATATTATGAAAAGACTGGAAGAATCTGAAGTCATATGTATTTGTTGGTAGTGATTGGAGTATTACGTTCTCTACATGTAGCCATCCACGTTCCCTCTAACGTAGAGACTTGCATCCAGGTTTCGTAATTTACTGAGGCACCGCAACATTAAATGGAGATTAGCGCAAAGATTTACCTTCATTTAATACGGGCACGCCCCGCCGCCCCGCTCGTGTATATTCATGTCCGGAAGATTATAACGCAATCTCTGGCGGAGAGGCGCGGTAATGCGGGACGGCCTGCCTTGACGGCTGCAGGGGCAGCAGTGGTCAGTCTTGAAAACAGGTCGATATCAGCCGTTTGCTACTCCCCTTAATGAAACCTATTTACACTTTCGTCAATTACTATAGTAGCTTTAAATTAATCATTGGAATAAATCAAATTTTTGAAATTATAGCTTATATTAACATCCCTTTCTCTGTGAAACTTTTTTTCATTTTTATTTAATTTTATTTTTAAATAATATTTGCGAATTCATACAGTGTTGCGGAGAAATAATTTTCTTCAAAACAAATCGTCGAAGAAATGATTTAGTTTACATTGAAAAATGGTTTATGAATCTAACTGTGAGGAATTTTCGTTCTTTTTGTGTTTCATTTATTTACTTTAAATTTCGGTTAGGTAACTTTTTTTAGATCCTGTTTTTTCACATAATTATGGAAAGTAGGCAATGATTTGAACAATAATACATCATACAAAGGCTGAAGAGGATACTTTATCTTCCACCAGGAACAGAGAAATCAATGATTGAAACGTCGGGCACATAAAATAAATTGAAAACAAAAATAAATTAAAGACATTTTCAGTCTTTGTTTTAATCTTAAAATTAAACTAGGAGCTTCTGCAGTCATATTAATGAGAAGTTTTTTAACGAATTAAATTTAAAACACATCTTCCTTAAGGTTTTTGCAACCCAAAAGTAGTCAAGTAGATCCGGACATAGTATTAAATGGTTGCCAATTCGTTTTTTGACATTTAAAAGATTACAGTAATAATGGATATCTGATGAATCTATAAAAACGTAATTTTCATGGGCTCTGTCTTTGCTTCATTGGACTTAATCCAGTCTTCCTCAAAATAATTTCCTCGTTACGATGCATTTGGTCTTTTTTACATGATTTGCTTTCGAAAGACTTTGAACAACTTTCTTTGTATTCAACGTTATCCGCCTTCTGGAGCCCCCTACCATTAGTGCACTAGACCTAATTCAACTCGAATTACTATGACAGCAACAATAATTAGAATAAATTTTCTGTTTTCGGACAGGAGTATTTAAATCTTATATGAAATAGACAATATGTGGCATTTTGCAACATTAAGTTTGAAGGTCTTTGTAGCTATTTAAATGCTATTTGTCTGTATATTGTATTGTTAAATATCGACGAAGAAATTAACTGATAGAATTAGTTTCAACTCTATGAATGTTACAAACTGAACTAGATCACAGTCGCCAGTCTGGTTAGCTTCATTAGTATAGATAACAACTTTCAAAGTTTACAGATACACACAATAATTTAGTGCACATTTGCAACTTTTTTTATTTCATCGTCAAATTTGTTCTTTGCAACAGAAGCCAAATTACTAGACACTTCGTCTCTCAAGATTGCAAGTTCTTGTACTTTTAAAGGTAGGAAAATCGTGAAGAATTATATTACATTTAATCCAGATTAATACTTAAGAAATCACTCGTTGTCTGACGATCAACATTTCAATACAATTCACACGCCATGCCACGTCAGCGATACTCTGTGACAATGTCTTTATTTCAGAGAGCTTATATTACCAACTTATCGATATCTGTAAGTTCTGTTAAATTAAATAAAATTACATTAAAGGCAATATGCCTGTTCTATTACACCTTTCTACCTTCCATGGTGTAAGTAGTAATAATAGAAGACTTCATTAATGCAACTAATTTTAATTATTTTACGAGGCAGCTGCTTAATATGGACCACGGGAGATGCAGTTATACAAAATTAACTACGGAGAACTTTGTTAGTTAATTGCCTCAGCAGAGAAATGCAGTGCCTGCTGTAATCTTATTGCAGTTGTAATAAGTGGAGTAAAACAGGTGCACCGCAGTTTCTATTATCAAAATGAAATTCACATTTCTCTCATACTTATTTCTCTCTTTATTGCTTCAGATATATACTTATCAGCTACAAACATAATAGCAGTCTTGCAAAATATAAAGATTAAAATCAAGAACACCATACGTTCCCCTTAAACGGTGATCTCAAAAACGCCGTGTAATCCCTAAAGACACTGACGCGATGTCTTGTTCCACAAAAAGTATTTATAATGATAACCACAAAAACTTCATTCCAAAGTATACGCAATATATTTGCTAAGGCAGCGATCCTTTTTTTATTTTCATCTCACGCATTTTATTATTGATTTAAAAAAAAAAATTGTTCACTTACAAAATTTTGTCTTGAATGATTCGCAACAAATCTAAAATTTTATGTCACACTTCTGTGTTTTGTAGTAAATCTGTAACGTTTCCAATGTTCAAAAACCCGTTAAAATCCTATAATACTACTTTAATTTTAAGCTTCTCTTTTTTTATCTGCGGAAATGTGTTCCGTTATAAATTGCCCATCAAATATTCCGCAGATTTTTTTCTCTGTGTGTTAATACGTAATGTCGTAGTTGAATGGCATTGCTGATGACTAATTGAATCACATTACTTGCTGATTCAACGGTGACTCTGCTTTTATCACGAAGTTTGAATGCCTGTACAAAATCTTAAAGTCGATCAAAAATCTTCGATGAGTTAATTAAAGAAGCAGATTTATTGAGTTGTAAGTCTTTATTCCAAAGCTGTGCAAGTGCGGAGATAAGCAAGATAACAACTCGAAATATGAGTTCAAGTGCGGTCGAGAATGATATGCTTATCGGGACCTGGCGTTATGAAGCAGCTGTTAGGTGCAGGAAGTAGCGGAACGAATAAATTAGACAATCAGAACACCTCTTTAGAATGAAACTGGCCAACCAAAATTGTTGAACGAGAGAATTCTCCAGAGACTTAACACCTGCGAGGCAAAACCTGCAAGCTAACGAGGCAACAGCGGAAATGGAATTGCTCATTAACAATTCAGAAATTAAAATTCAGTATACAAATTACCCAGAAACTTCACAGATCGTTGATACAGATAATGCAGTAACTATCACGGAACTCCAGTTGGTTGTGATATATTCCGTAAGAAAATCGATGCTCAGATTATTGAAAAGAATTTTATTACTGTGTGACAAGGAAAATAAATATCTACAACTTTCAACAAACGGGTAATCATTGGTACATGGCATTAGGTTTCATTCATTTTGAAAGACAGTTTTAAAATATCATTATCTTCTCTGCTAACTTGGATCGAAACGCATGAAACCCTGAACCAACTTTATCTAGAAATTACGTAAAAATATACTCAGTATGCTGTTATCATCAGTGTCACATTACAATTCTTTTCGATTTTATACAGTGTTATTTTGTTAATATTTTCAGATTTTATTATTTTAGTTATGTTCATTTTGAATAATTTGATTACATAATTATCATGGATGTAAATTATTTACAGTTATTAACGTTTTTTAACAGGAATGGCGGATAACTTTTTTTTTTAATCCTGACGAAAGTGTAAACCCAATTTTGCCTAAATAGATAACTGTAACGTTTGATTTTAATAAGACATTTTTGGGTGCGAAAAGAATAAATTTAAATAATTTATCAACTACGCTGAAAACATTTAAAATTGAAATTCGTAGAGGTCGAAAGTAATTCTAGGCGGATAAAAGAAGAGGGAAAATGGGTTTGCAAAGAAATTTCCATCGCAAGTAAATTATTGTTAATTGAAGAGTTTCGAAGATTTATGTAGTAAGAAAGAACTCGTTACAGTATTAACTTCTAAAATATTCTGTTAAATGACTGAAATGAATATTTTTTCAAATTCAAATTACTTTTATGCATCACTTGCTTAATATGGGTGACATCGTTCAATATCAGTGTAACGCCTGGCGAGGAGATCAGAACAAACGGGCAAGAAGTGGTCGGTCTTGTGGACCATTAAATAGTTTTCACACCAGTTTATTCGCTGTCTTATTTAGCCCATCAGTGATCTTTTATGCTTGTAATGTTCTTATAGATTAGATCCCTGTTAGAAATATCTCAGCACAGAAATCTTACCAGCTCATTTACTACAGAGAATTCGCTTGATGAGCTACGGAAGTGGTCCAAAGAAGGGAAGCAACATGTGTCAGTTATGGGAAGTATCTGCTGTCATCATTTGGCAAGTGGCTGGCAGATACCCTGAAGTCTGTTGCGTAGGATGTAACAAGCTAGGGTGAAGGCTTAATCGCGGCCCACGAGTGTAAATCAGGTTTTATAGTGCACATCTGGTAGTTTGAGAGTTTAGTGCGGCTACTTTAACGGCAATGAAACGATCGCTAAGTTACTACGACCGTGTTGAAAAGTTCGTTTGTTGACTTAACGGATGTATAATTAGCAGGATCATTAAACATTCAGTTCCAAATTAATTCGTATGAAAATTGCTACGTGCTTGTAGGAAACTAATATTTCCAAACACGAAATGTATTTGTGTAACACATCTTCAGTTAAATAATTCTTTATTGTAGTTTGAAGTTAAGCGATAATGTTCTACTCGTGAAAATCTTACTAAATTTGTAGTAAATGCATCTGCATTGTAAATACATCAGATACATAGTTTGCTAATGACCTTTTGCATGGCCATATATTGTTTGTTTCGCAATAGTCAGATCACAGTATTCTCTTATCCATGCTACAAAATCAACGATTTTTTCCTCACGGTTCTAGTATCTTAAATGTTCCTTCAATCGGACCTATAGCACTTTCGCGTGCCGAAACCAACTATCAATTTGTGCTAGGTAATGGTAAACTTTTACCGGCCACGAGTTTAGCCTATACCAGCTGCATACATCAAATTATCTGTGGTGAGTGCCTACTCATAGCTTATAACAGTGATGAGTCTATCCCCATCACTTATAAACAATCAAAGCAAACTATCACATGACTGCATTGTAAACACAAATTTAAAGAAACTGTTGAATTTACTAATAAGTAAATAAAACGAACGTTTGAATTTTTTTGTGAAATTAATATACTGAATTTAGAAATTATATTATTTTTATTCCATTAACTACCATTAGTTACTTCTCTTTCAATTCTGTTTGAGCCCTAATTTTACAGTTCATATTGTGTCGTTCCCTCTCGTTAAGATCCTTGTGGCAAACTAATTATATTTCACTAGTTTAAGCACCAGTTTAAAACTACAGGTATCACCTATGGTGGTGATCGGAAATTGTTCTGTAAGAGCCTCTAAGGAAAAAAGATTAATTTTTATGTATTATATTAATATTTTTAGCGTTGGGAGAAAACTTAATCTGATTAGATTCTGGGATGTTTTCAAATTACTCAATTCGCTTTTAAATGAGGATAAATTTTACTGTTATGAAAAAGTTTCTATGTAAATAACTATCATTTATTTGATTGGTATATTTCGTGATTTCCTACGTTTCATATATACATTCTCTGAGTTTTAATAAACTTCACAGTTTTTAACTTCTATCAAAAACATTCTTAGATTATATTTTAAATTGGTTCCAGTAACTGCCGCAGAGAATAGAGTGCATACATTGAATGCTCTTCTCCTTACACGAATTTCCGTATCGAATCGTCGTAAATAAAGAAAAAGCAACATATAAATTCAAACGAATTACACACTTACATATATATATATATATATCTGCCTCGCATTAAAAAATTTATCTCTGTCATACAGAAGGCAGTTGAATTTTAGCGGACATCTCAGTTAAACTTTCTTTAAACAATGTATGTACAAATAAAGTTTATTTGAATATTTAACTTAATTTTAAATATATAAGCACTAATAAAGTCAATGTAGTTGGTTCAACGGATTTTATTCAAGTGTATTCTACTTCAACGATCCTATAACAAATTACAGTTAATTTTCGTTCCCTTGTAAGCAGCCTTTCCCGTCTCATCAGCGAGTATATTTACGTAGGTATTTTAGGAAAGATCGCCTCATACTAGTTATATTAATCTTCTCCCTATATAAAATAAAATACTTATCCTGTTATTTTCTTAATATCTTCCTTTCAATAGTTACTAAGCATGGAACAACTTCAAGTCAACTTACTTATTATCCAGTTTTGCATACTTTAACTCGGAAGTTAAAAAGATTTAAATAAAAACACAAATATCGGCTTCAGTCGATCACTATACTTTATCTTACTCCATATTTATCTATAAATAGTTCATTATCCATTATAACCTAACCTTTTCCCCGTCTAGTACATTCTTATACCGACATTCTTCTCATCTCAACCATTGATTTAGCGTCCTTGCTTATTTTTACTTATTTGGGTACATAAACTCAAATGCATTCCGACATTAGGTACTGTTACAATTCTTATCATGTAATTACATGAAATATATCAGCAACATTGGCCTTTTTTGTTATGAAATATGTAGCGTATACCATGTAACGCCGTTGCTTCGAATCTTGTCCAGGACTGTACAGTCCATAATAATTCTAAGAAATCTCAGTTCTACTGTGCCTTTTCTTTCATCATCTCGTTTGTATGTAAGTTATGAAATGTGAAGATCATCCTGTCTAACGTATCTTGTCTAGGAGCGAACAGCCCTGAATAGTTCTCAGAAACTTCAGTTCTAGCGTTTATATTCCTCCATCATCGCGTTTTTCTGTCAGCTAAGTTTAATTCCATTCCTGCAAGTTTGGGAAAAGTGCTGCCACCTAAACTGCTATCATCGATTTGTTTCGAATATTCTTCATACTGAGACACATATTATTTGATATTAATTTAAAAAAATTAAAATCCACTTTTACTTTTAATTCTCATCCCAGGTAAACGAGATGTTTTTCTTGTTAGATATGTATATTTTCTATCACAAATTTGAAGCGTTTCATATGTTTTCCTTTAGAAGACAAAATCTTTCCTTTGTGATCAGAAATTTTCAAAATGTATTCCTTATTCAGATGATGTAACAGTTCTAAAGGTTCCTGGAGTTTGTCTTCAGACTTAAGTATAATTATCTGTTCATCTGTATACAAAAAGTTTTTATTTTTTTTTTATTTTTTACGATTTGACATATTATTGATTTATATTCACATGTAAGTAGTTTTCTTTCATTTACTTAAAAGATCATCTAAAGTAAATAATAAATAGGTGTATGTGATTTGAAACACATTTCTATTACCTCTCAGATGGTATACAATTTCTCATTTCATCCTATGTTGAAGGCTTGTATTATAATATAGATATTTTGTTACCCATTCCAGAAATTGCGGAAAGCTTCTTCGGTTTAAGAACAATAACAATACATTTTTGTCGATGTAACAAATTACCTTTTGTAAATCAAAGACGGCTGAAAGTCTCGAAGTAAAACTTTCACACTTTTTCAATTTTTTGTTTCTTAAAAAACACGCAACTTGTGATAATTAGTTACAAAATTCTAGGTTAAGAGGTTCAGAAGTTATGAAGATGAGAAAGATGGACAGTTCTATAAATGAGTGACTCCGTAATGGTTAATCAGATTGGAAAGAACGCTAAAAATTGTAATTCAGTGTTAGTAACATCTGTATTACTAAAACTCCGCAAGCGAGCTGGTTGGGTCCGAAGGTTTTGAAATAGCATTATACATAAACTACCACAGCAATTTGAATGTTGTTGTCAAATTTTAAGAGCTTATGATCCATACTCAATAGCTTATGAGTTACATGTACCAAAGAACTGAGTAAGAAATCATAACCATTTCGAAATAGCAGAAATACGCACACAGGTCACTCTGTATCACTGAAGAAAGATTACGCAACTATCATCCTTGGATTATGTTTTAATTTTTTACTGCGATTTTTTAGTTCTTCAGTTTTGTACACCAAAATAAACAGAATACTTGAATCAAATGTGATAGTAATCTTAAAACGAATATTTCGTTCAGGAGTTGTCATTATCAATTCGCATTTTACCAACTTCAAGGAATCTCCAGCTTCGTAATCAGTACTGTCACCTTTACTCGTTGATTTTCACAGATACTGCATACACTGCTTTTCAGAGATCAAAGCAAGAATTCAGTGAGATGTTACATTTAAAAGCGAGAAAAATAATTCAGTTTATAAACTAATAGTTGTGGCGTAGGAAACATAAATCTACTGCCAAAATAAATTTTTAAGAGTATCTACGGGATAAAGTAAAATGGTGATAATATATAAAAGAAGTTTCAAATCTCGTCAGAAATTAAGGGTTGAATACAGTGCTCTGTTAATTTGTTATTGACAGCTACTTAATTAAATAGACTTCTTACTAAATAAAGCTCATATTCCTGATTTTGTAATCCACGTTTCCGGTTGTAGTTTACCCCGCCATAAAGTTTGAACTTCTCAATTGTGTAATTAATTAATAAGTACAGTGTTATTAGGCTCTAGGTGTTCGCATAGTATGTGTGAGATGTTGGCGGTGCGGCGTGTTAGACAGTTATACGTGACTCAATAAACCGTCCAGATTTACACGTCTGGTGGGTGACTAAATTTTCTACCTGACTTGGACATTTAGTGGATTTATACCCCACCATAAATAACTAAGGCTCGCTTTCCAATTGGGCACGTTTCGGAAAAGACCCGTCAAATGCCGTTAGCTAGTGACGACGACAGAAAATAGACCTAGTGCCGTTTCTAAGTAAAGAGGCGAGCTCGGAAAGTGGTGGGAGACGATCCAGCCAATAGAAAAGCTGGCAAGAATTTACTATCGTTTTGGTGTTTTTTGTTTTATGTGTTGAGCTTACTAGGAGCGGTCATCTTGGCGGGCAGCGCTGTGATTCACCGAGGGTCAGACGACACATCGCAGTACGAAGCGTACCGAGTTTTCCTTGGAGCGGAGGAACGGGAAAAAATAGGACTCTGTTTCGGATCCTCGTCTGACAAAGCAGCAAGTAATCTTCACCACTCCATAGGGGCGGTGCAAGGGTACTTGCATCTCTACAGGCCAGGTCACAGGCGGTGAATAACAGAAACCCCTATGGCGCTATTCATGCATGGGTTCTCTGACCTCACTATCGGCGCAACGGTAAATCTTCGAACGAGACGGAAGCTTCTGCAATCTGTTCTACCCAGTAGACGACCCTGTGAAATTGCTCTAGCTTTAACTGTTTAAAAATTAAAGACTTTCGACGAAGTGTATTTATTCATATCTTAATAAAATAAACTTCGTGTTTGCCTAATTTCGCCATGGTCAAGTTTGAATAAATTGTACTCCGACTTTTCAGTCATCCTATTAATTCCAATAATATGTCATGTGACTAGCTAAAGATTCATGATCATTCATAATATTCAAACTTGATATTATCTTTTTAAATTGTAAGAACAGTATGGTCGATAAATTACTATCCTTAAAAATAGACTCCACACATGCTATTTTGTTAAGGACGACAACGATATGAAACCAATGAAATAAAAAATTAAGCGGTAATCCTAAAACCTTATGTTACGTCGCGTAGATTATAAAACTAAATCCATCGTGTTTTATGCTTTAACAAAGCGTGTTCCAGTTGTCATTCTAGTTCAGGCTGCATTTCAACCTAATGACAATCTCAACTAATATTGTCATTACACAATCAAAGCTTCATTCACATGAACATTAATACATTTACTGTTTCACGATCAAAACTTAACCCTTTGGAGTTTCTTACATGCGGTTGAAATAATCACATAACCAATATTGCATGACTTTAAACAAAACGATATTAAAAGTAATTCCTAACGAACTTATGTGATACCATGTAAGATTAGTTTTAATTCAGGCTAATTTCTATTTTAAAGCAGTAGTAATTTTATATCGTCCAAATAAAACCAGTATCCAAACAGCAAATAATTTTACTTTTTTTACAGGATAAATATTGTTCAATGTTTTGTTATAAGATGTATATAATATTTCATTAAAATAGTTATTACTATTATTGATATTATAATTAAATAGAACAAATATTCTATAACCCACCTACAAGCAGTCGAAGTCGCGGGAAACTGTTAATATGATGATAAGGAGATGTATCTTTTAGTTGATAATTCCAGATGAAAGTGGTAGTATTTTGTATATAGTTGCAGTGTTTTGTTCATTTAATTAAGGAAAATTATCATTTTATTGCAACCTTATGAGGAGAATTGAACATCGATTGCCCGAATGTTTGCTCTATCATAGCTAAATAAATGCACTGACAATCATATGGCTCACAACCACGACATTTGCTAAAATCCAATTCATACAACAGTGAGAGATAAAGTTTACAAAATTAAAAATATTTGTTATTTAATAAAAAAGTTTAATCATTGAAAACATACAAAAATTGAATTAGTGAACAATAACAAATATAAATACGAACACAAATTGAGACAGAAGTTATTAAAATATCGCGGTACACAGAAAAAATGTTGATGAAATGTTATATTTGATCAGTCACGGGTCGATTAATTAATTACTTCAGTTGTATTCCATAGCTGAATAAGCTCAATAATGAACAATTCTCTGCCGTGATTTGTAAATACCAAAGCGAATTTGGTTAACAATCTGCTTTTACCAATAAAAAAAAAACTCGCATGCAGTATAACTAATGGAACTGCCAAAAACATATGGAAAGTCTGCTGCAAAATTAACTTTTTAAATATACTAAAAGACCATTCAGCTTGTTAAGTACTGTACTTAAATATGCATTCATGAATTTTGTTTTCATTTCTCTCAAGCAATTTCTGGCACCTGTGAACCATTTTCACCGTTTGACTGGTCACTGTAGTAGTGGGATACTCAGTTTATATATTTTCAATCCAAACAATTAAAGATTCCTGATTACCTACACCAAAACCCCCTTTCTTCATCGAGAATAGTGAGTGGGTGGCAACGCTATGGTCTTGCATTCTGGAGGGCATTGGGTTCGAATTCACGTCCCACCATCCAGATTTTGGTTTTTCATGATTTTCGGAAGTCACTCCAGGCAAATGTTGGTATGATTCCTGCTAAAGGCAATTACCGATTTCCTTCTCATTCCTTGCCCCAATTCTTTCCCACTTTTAATGATCAATAAGAAAAATATAAACATTTCCTGACTGTCTCTGATGATATCCGGCTGATATCGTAAAGGTTATCATGTAATTTAACAGGTATGTAACATTCTTGATAGCTATCAACTCGAGTCCGCAACTGAAACAAAAGTTAGTCGAACTAGAAGAATAACAATCAAGTGCTCACAGTAATTTTTGAATGCGATCGCCGCAGTGCGCATGCGCGTCTGCTCCCGGCATGCTTTGCACGCGTTTAGACCCCATTTGCAACCGTATCGTCTGTCTGTGTGTTGAGCTGTAGAACTTTATAATGTTTAACAAAACTTGTTCACCCGCCGATTCTTGAGCGCAAGAATCGTGTCAGCCGCACGGAATTCGCCGTTAGATTCGTGACGTGTACTGCGATAATGCTGTGAGTGACAATAAATTTCTGAAGTGGGTGATAATGGTCAAGGTGGAGTGGGTTAATGAGTGTGATGAGCCACACCGAGGCCAACCTTCTCTGATTCTTGAAGATTTGTTTCGTTATGTTTTTCGAGAGTCCAAATCTTACTCCAAGTGATTTTCACTTGTTTTGGCACTTAAAGGATTTCATTGTAGCTCAACGGTTTAACGACGGCAACGAATTGACAACTGCATTGATTACGTTTCTTCATAAGCTGCAGATTTCTTTGACGTCGAAGTCAAAACATGTTGTACGATATGACAAATATTAAAACAAAAATATAAGTTGTGTAGAAAAGTAAGTGAAAGTATACAAAATATGGATAAATTTTATTTTAATTATAATCTTATTGAAAATGGGACCTTGTTAGCAAAATAATCCATGGCCGTTATTAGAATTATTTTTCTGTGGAACTGGTGTTCTGAAAATTTCCAGTAATTTAATACATACTCAAGAAAATAATCGTGAGTTGAAATCCAATGTAATTAAAAGAATTAAAAATTTCTTTGTGATTGAATGATAGTTCACATTGTGTGAACAGAATAAAACAAATGTTACTGTCCTATTTCAATCAGATTTTCCATTTGAGGTTTGCTAGCTAAGTCCTGGTTAATGTCCGACATACACTGGACCGTTAGAGCTTCTCGTATTGCTTTAATCTGCAGTGTTTAATCGTTAGCAGTTCTGCATTTGATCTCCTTTGTACGATGTGAATTAACATTACTGTAACTTTTTCCCGCGTATTTGCCCACGAGAATGAAAGCTCCGCCGTATGCGACATTGGAAGCTCGTACAATGGCATCCCCAGTTTATATTGCGGTTTTCAGGCGATTTACAATCATTATCAAGTTTTTTTTTATATATTTATTGGCGATTCTAACTCTGCATAAATTGAGACAATAATCATAAAGAGAATAAGGTCAAAGATAACGTGAAACATCTCAAATGCGTTAGCTAAATCAGATTGAATAAAAGGCAAACCGGAAGTTAGATCAATTACCTCGAAAGTAAAATACAAAAACCTGTGGATACAGATAACGAAGCGTGTCAAATGATGGATTCACCTCAGAATTAATGACGGCACCTCTCTCTCCAAAAACCTGACCGTAGATGTATGATCGTTGTACGGTACCGTTTCCGCCGTAAAAACAACAAATTTACAAACAAAGGAAGACTTAACGCACGAAATATAGATTACAAGTTTCTCCTTTAAATTTGCCAGTTATCAACAAAATACATTACCTTGAAGTGAGGGAATTACTCTAGACTTCTCTTGAATACTAGAAATCTCGCCCAGCTGTTATGGTACCACCAATACAAGCAAGAAAAAATTACATTCATAGGAAAAGAAAACTGGGAAACTGTAATGTTTTTTATTTTATAAAAATCGCTTATGACGCGCCCGAGAGCAATTTCTGCTTTTATATTCACAAGCAGTTTAGGTGAAGGTTTTGTCTCTGGACATTTCCTTCAGACTTTCAGGTTGGGTGTCTTTTGTTAATGGTATGTCTTTAATTTTGCTCTTTCATTGTTTTAATTTCTTGTTACTATGGACAATGGCCTTGCTTGTTTGTCATATGCATTGTTATACTGTCCGAGATTTGCAATTAGTGGATTAGTAGACGTTCTTGCAGCTCTGTAGATGGAATTGGTTATCGCCAATATTCTTCCTTGGAGCAGCGGGACACCTGCGGCTTCATGCAGGTCTGCTGTCGGGAACCGGTTCGGGACATGTAGTGCCCGCCGAAGCGCTCTGTTTTGCATTGTTTGCAGTCTTCGCAACCCAGTTTTCGATGCGTAGCCCCACACCGGGCACGCATATTCAATTATCGGGCGAACTAGACTACAATATATACTGACTCCGGTACCGGCTGATAATGAGCTGTCCCGATTTAGGATCGGGTAAAGCTGTTGGAGCCTAGCTGCGACTTTTCGTCGAGTGTCCTCGATGTGGCTTTTCCAGGTTAACCGGGAGTCCATAGTGACACCGAGGTATTTAACAGTGGCAGACCACTCTATCTCTTCTCCATTTAGGAGCAGCTTCTTGGTGCGATTTTGCTGGCGATCCCGCTTCCCCAGGCGCCTCGTCAGCATGATGGCTTGGGTTTTTCCAGTGTTGAGGGTAATTCTCCACCTTCTGGCCCAGGCTTCAGTTTGCTGTAGAACCTGTTGTATTCTGCGGATGGCAGTGGCTTTACACCTATGTGCCGTGAAGAAAGCCGTATCATCTGCGTAAAGGGCGGTACGGACTGTAGTTGGAGCTGATATATCAGCTGTATACAAGTTGTAAAGTACGGGTCCTAGTACCGATCCCTGTGGTACTCCTGCCTTTATGGGGCGACGTGTTGATAGATCAATACCTACCCTCACTCGGAAGGATCTACCTGATATGTAACTTCGAATTAGCTTTACGAGTGGGCCGGGGAGTCCCTGCTCATAAAGTTTGTACAGGAGGCCGCTGTGCCAAACAGAATCAAAAGCCCTCGCCACGTCGAGTAGCACTAGCGGACAGTAGCCGCGATATTTGAAGGTTGTCGTGGCTCTTTCAACTATTCGCATGATCTGTTGAGTGGCAGAATGTCTCTTCTGAAACCCGAATTGGAAGTCCGGAATAATACTTTCCCTCTGTATATGAGCTTCCAGTCGTCTGAGTAAGAGTCGCTCGAAGACCTTGCTGAGCGAGGATAACAGGCTTATGGGGTGGTAATTCTGTGGGAATAGGTTGTCCTTACCCGGTTTGGGCACAGCAATCACTATCGCTTGCTTCCAGCAACTGGGATAATGTTGGCTGCTGAGTATAACGTTGAAGATGTCAGTTATGTTTTCTACGGCCTGTTGTGGAAGATTTTTCAGTAGTTGATTTCCCAGAGTATCAGAGCCAGGAGCCTTCCTGGGATGTAGTTGTGTTAAGATGCATCGAACTTCTTCAGTAGAGATTTCATCGATCACATATCCGTCATCTTCAGCGGCTAGGAAGCGAGCTAACCTTCTTCGGATAGTGGCAGATTCTTCTTCGTCGTCGTCTTGGGCTGGCCTGAACTGTTTTTCAAAATGATCTGCCAGTGCGTTGGCTTTGTCCAAATTGCTGAAGACGAGGACCCTTTCCCCATGGAGAGGGGGAAGTCTGGCACGCCGTTTTGTGAAGCGCCTGGTCTCAACCCAAAGATTGCCGTCATTTATGTTGAGTGAGGCCAGACGTGCTGACCACCGGTTTAACCAGATCTAATTTATATTGTTCTTACTACTGTATCAGACTTTGTAGTTGTAACTACGAGAAACTATAGCGAGGACAGTAGGACACGAATACAACATTCAATCAAACCACCCAAGCCCTAAGTTGGACTTGAACCGGTGACCCTTACCATGCGAGGCCAGTGAGCTAGCCTCTAAACTGGCAGGACCGACATAAACTATAGTTGATTTAAAACGTATCACTTGAGAAGCAACATCTAACTGTGGTCGTACGCCACCGTTATGAAGCAAATAGTGTTTAGTTTCTTCCCACAAACAAAGGAGATAGCGTACAAATCTCTTGTACGTCCACATTTGAACTACTGTTGTGCCATTTGGGATCCGTTTCGTAAGGGGTTGATTGACAGTATAGAGTAAGTACAGAGAAGAGCTGTTCGATTCGTGACCGCTTGATACAGTCCTTATGAAAGCGCCACAGTACTGATTAGTAGACTAGGCTTGGAGTCTCTGGTAGATAGACGACGCACCTTTCATTTAAACTAACTTATTGGTAAACAAGTGTACTCCCACTTTCACTTACGAGTGTAGCGAAATACTTCGTCCACCAACCCATTTGAGTCGGAATGACAGGAAAGTTAAGATTAAAGAAATAAGGTGCCGCAATGATTCTTATATGAATTCTTTTTTCCCTCGTACCATTAGGGATTGGAATGCACAACAAAGAGATTGGCTTTGGTGCTGAGCACCCTCAGCCACGCACAATTTTGTGAATTGCAGAGTATATATGTAGATATAGATGAAAGAAGAGGAGGCAGAGAAAGATAACAGAATATCTTACGGTCCAGTCACATCTTAGTATCGTAGAGTGGGAGACTGGTTTTGAGCATTACTGTTGGAAGAAACAAAAGATGTTTGTGAAAAAAGAGGAATTCAGCTGTGTTATGTACAGTCGACGATTTTCTATCACTGACGAGCATACAGATTGGTGAAAGTTAAAGAAAATGTAATTACCACTTCACAAATTTCGTGTACCGGTAATGGGAAAAGTGATTAGAAGAAAGTAGAATTTTGAAAAAAAAAAATACATTATGTTTTCTGTAGTCCAAAAATATTTTCTCTGCCTCCGAACTCATTTGTTATACGACTGAATGTCTTGCTGAAAAATATACTTTACATTTCAAAAAATATAATGGTGGCAATCAGTTTGGCATTAAAAATGTGCTAAGTTTCCTTGACTTAGAGTACGACTTAAAACTTTATCGAATGATTCATGGTCCGAAAAAATTATTAGCCAACCAGATTGCAAAATTGAAATACCGCTCTCTGAAAAGTGCTGTGCATGCATACATTTCAGGAGATATCATAAATAAGTGGATCAAAACTACTGAAATTAATTTAACAATATACTCAACCTAATTATTGACAAATTATTAGGAAATTAAAGAAGCATTCACATGTATCTTTGAAGCTATTTTAAATATGATAATAGCAATTTTTGTTAAATAAATCTTGGTATACACTATTGCGCAAAGTTTTCAGCATAAACTGGATCACCAATGGTGGCTAATTGTTGCAGTTCTGCTAATCAGATCAACCGACTTCTGTTAAGAAGTGTGTACAGATTGTGTAAGTTTATTATAAGAATGCGAAGTGATGAGAACTCTTGTTAACTAATTAAATACATTGAATATTCTTACACTTGTTAAGCCCTGATAACTTTTTCTCAGCTTTCATGGAACAGGAGTGAGTTGAGCTGCAGGCGAAACGTAATTAAGGAAATTTTTCCGCATGTTGTCCTCCCGGAGTTAATTTTCGAGCTCTACGAAACGGTTTCCTGAAACCTTTGTCCGTTCACTTACTTATCACAGATGACCTTTCCAGGTGAAAATTACTGCGTAACTTAATAAACTTAGTATAAATTTCTTTAATTCACAGTCTACAAACCAGTATCCAAGGATTTTATTATTTTTTTTTTTTTTTTAGAAGAAAGGAACAAAAAATCTCTTCAATCGTCAGACTGAGGACTGCAGTTTATTAACAACAGAAATTTTAATTTTGTTTGAGGTACCTCGTGGTAATTTCGGATATAAGAAAGCTAAGTTATTTGACGTTATGAGGATTCTCACCTCTGAAGCGAAGTCTTCAGTATGCAATTGCTTGTCTGAAACGGTGCATTAAGTAGTTCAAGATTTGAGAAGGAGCAGAGAACTTATCAAATTATCCCCCTTCAATGTGTTGTCATATGAACATCATCTTCAAGCAAATGACCTGTAGGGATAAAGTACAGAGGGGAAAATTTTGTACTTAGCGACTGATATGCCCTGTAAAAGATCTGCAAGACTGAAAAAAAAGATTATAGATATCGGGACTTTGGTGAAGGTATGACATACACCGAAAACAAGTGTTAAATGTCATAACTGCTTTCAAATAGGGAACAAGGAACTGATATATTCATCTCGTGCTTAAATTTAACTGCGTCAGCCCTGAAGACAAATGATAACAGAAATTCAGTAACAGCGCTCATCTGACATATGCATCGGACATAACGTCCTATGCTTGTGGAAAAAACGTCTTGGAATTTTACACACCGGCAGTACACTTATTTGGATCTAGAGTTGGTTGAATCTTCTAAAAGAATGGCCTGTGAAGCTCAAGAATTTGCGAACTGCTCCAATGTTGCCAGTTAGTGTTTTGTGAACAAACTAAACTCTGAAAATATTGTTTGGGACATGATCTGAATACGGTGCTATAACAATTAAAACAAACAATACGGTTACGCGCTAGATTTCATGTACGTACTTTGGACTCCAAAAACATCCAACAAATCACAATTGTAGTATTACCTCATTTCTTCCAACAGAAATATAGCCCTGCAACAGAATTTTTCTGCTTATTTCCTGCTATACGGAATCTAAAATTTTGGTTTAACTTTAAGAAGTTCACGTTTTTACTATAATACTGTTATATCAGTTAGAAATTTTTTTTCTGGAATCACGGATACAAAAAAGACGGACATCACGGTAGCCAAACAAAGCAAAAAAAAAAAAATGTTGTGGTGTCAAGTGCTGAGTGACAGCGTAAATGCTTGGCGCAGTATTTCATCACGTCCAGTTGCTAAGTACCGCACATTACTGATATATTCTGCGGTAATCTCCAGTGGGAGTCGCATCCGATGACAGTTTAAAACGAATAACGCACGCAGCAGCTGTCAGAATTCCAATATGATAATCCCAAGCATCAAATGCGACTCGAAAGAAGATTAATTATTAAAAAACTGCTATATCGAAAATTAAACTCCACAAATACTTGCATATTTACAACACGCAGAATTCACAGGTAATAAAGCACATGAACGAGTAATGATGCAGCTGCCACGGGATTGTCTATTGTGTATCACGGCTAATTTTGTTGCAAAACTTTAATACTTTGAAGAAACGTGAAGCTCTAAATTATTTTTCAGAAACACGAGACTGTTAAAATTTATAAAATTTATTTGTATACATTTACTAAAGTATTTAGATCTATTTTTTTCTGTTGTGTATACCTTCACAAACAAGGTAAAACACTTTTTGTGAATTACATTCATAGAAATGAAATGTATTACCTTATGAGAAGCACAAGTTGTTTATCAGTTGCTACTGCTATATTGTATGCAAAGTTAATACTACCAGTAATCTCAAGATAACAAACAACAACATATTTCTCAATTCCAATTACTAAGGTCATGAATTTTGTTAGTAAAAACTTTGCATCAAAACTAAGAAATTATACAATATTTGCATTGAAAAAATGATCCAGTTCCTTAATTAAGCTCCTCTTCAATATGTACAAAACCATCTTTACTACGTGCATCGTACCCTAGTGCGTTTTCAAATGGCATTCGAGAGCATGGGGGTTCCACTCCCATTTCCGACATCCAAAGTACAATTTTCCATGATGTTCAGAATTGATCTACAGGGAATTAACAAGATACGGGCAATTTATGTTTAGTTTTTTCCCACCATCCACACTCAGTTCTTTCGACAAACCGCAGTATTTAACCCACTCTTCCCCCCCCCCCCCCCCACTCTTCACACACTACAAATGTCATTATGGCACTACCAGCCAACAAATGATCAACATCACTGCTGCCAGCATTGACGTGGTGGATTATAAATTTTTGAATCGATTGTATTATTTGAAAGATTTGACAACGTTAAGCTTCAGATGCACGGGATGATACGATGTTATGAAGTGGCCGCTGCATTGGCTATGGTGGTTATGATAAACGAAAGAGTGTCAACATTATTGCACATAATATTGCAATAACATGTAGGAAATTGAACTTTCGACCCTGGTACCTAATTCTCACGAAGAGTTCTTGTGGAACTACTCACTTATAACACCATCTAGTATAATCTAGATGCTGCTGTTATCACCACAATAACATAATTAGGCACTAAAACGAAGCTTTTAAAACACATAATTACTAGCAACAATCATCAGTTTTTAAATAATTTCACTAGGTTCTTTTGTACTCTGTAAACTGCTTGTGAAACAACGATGGCTCAAAACCAGATGTAGTCAACCTTTTTTACCTAAGGCCCACTGTTATATTTCTGTTAATAGTAATATTTTCTAAACATCCAGTGGGTCCACAGTGACGGTGATTTATAGAATAGGGAAGTAACTTTACTTCATAGAATTCATAATGCAGAATTACAGTAAGTTATAGCAAATAATAATAATTAATTGCCAAATGCTTTATGTCGGACTTTCGTTATGTTTGGCAGAGCAAAATCTGTATGAAACGTCTTACTATCGTTAAATCAATCATTTTATTTATACATTGTTTAAATCTGGCACAATTTTTGTAAGGAACATTGAATGTCTCCTTTTCGGAAATATTCAGACGGTTTCATTCTTTGGTCATAATTCGATTAACAACACTAAAGCCTGAGTGCACGAGATATGAGATAGGGAAAGGTATCAATAAACTTAATATCATTTTCCAAATATATAGATTTAAGGCTGGCATTTTTCTTCTCTTTTTTTCCACCACAGGTTTACAAACCAACAACTATCGAATTTATGTTTATTTTCTTCACCAATTGACATCATTAAATCTCTTTTAAAAAATTTCAAAGTCAATTAATTTAAAAAAAAAAAACGACATGTTTCAGTAGCGAACAAAACTCCTACCGACCACCATGAAAGCTGGAACTCCCACTAGTGGTTTTAGGGACCTGGTTTACTACCACTGCTCTAAACGTTTGGTCACTAGACAGAGGAGAACACACGGCGTATGTATTTGACATACAATGTAGGAAATCTACTGGGGACTATCGGATTGAGACAAAACACGAGTTCTAGAAGTTCTTAGATCAAGAGTTCGCCCAATTTCTTAATACTCGACACCAAGAGCGCATAAAGAATCCATTTATTTCCAGAATTGCTGAGGAAGCAGTAATGAACAAGGTCAGTTTAGTGCTGTCGACAGTCATGACAACTTTGGCATATTTGATGAAGGGGTGGTTCAGTTGAAGGGTGAAAAGTAGTGTTGAGGCGACTATTCCACCCACGTCAAGTACGTTGTCCGTCATTCTCGTCCAAATTTTAAAGCTATCAACCTTCGACCACGAGAACTGCAGGTGATTTCTAACCGGTAAATAAACTATCAGTCACAAAGACTTCAACAGCTTCCGTGGAATACTGCTCCATAAATATTTTACCAGATACATAAAGTTTTTCTTCACTAATATTGTATTCTGCTATTATTTATTTATTTTTCACTCCTAATCTCTTATACCTGGCATACTAAACTCATTGACGGATAAAATTTCGAATACACTAGCTTACTTAAGTAGATAATTTTGCAATCATTCTGGCTGTCGCTTTTCCAAATCGCTTCGACAAAATTGAGATTGGAGACTATCATAAGATTAGAACTTCAAACGTTATTTTAATTACGATGAAATAACTAAAGTTATCCTGTTGATTATAGCAGATAAAAGACTGTGTTATCATGCTGTTGTTTTGATATTTAGCTATTATTCTTTCTTGTCAGATTCTTTGCTTCAATGTGTTCCCACTGTGCATTAAAGTCGTCAGGCATGAAATCTCTGACGAATATATTCTATAGAAATAGTCGGGCGTGAGGTCTAGCACCTATCAAAAACATCTAGTTATGCGCAATTATAGTGAAAAGAAGGGAGAGGGTCACTACTATAGTTTTCTACGGACTTGCTGAGTTCATTTCGTGGAGTAAATGTAGGCCCACACGTTATTAAATGGATGTTCGATGTATTTTAAAGACGTTATGTAGTTTATATATCCTTCATCTCAAATATGACGGTTCCATCCGGGAGAGATCAGGAGTCGGGTGGGTTGAATGGAGTTACCGGCTCAAGGTTGATAGCTCATCAGCGAAGGTAGGCTGTGGATATCCCTCGGACAGTGGAGAGTAACTACGAGAACACAGCTGATACAAGGATCTGGTTTATTAGACTCAGTCTCACAATACACAATGACAAATAGCGGAGTGATGTTGCCTCGGTGGTCGGGCATGAAGAGAGCCAATCTGCTGTGCGCTGCAGTTAAGTATCTCCTCGTAGGTCACTCTGTAGTCGCTGTGGCGCTGACATCCTGCTCGCTGCATCTGTGGCGCCATCTAGTAGCGTAGCCCCGTACTCCCGATCTGACAAATATATTGCTACGAATATTGCTAAGTTTGAGCAATGATCGTACATATAACTTTTTTTAAATCGTAAATCACATTTCAAATTGACAATGTGACGTGTCAACGTTACAATGCCCGCCACGTTGGCTCAGTTGGTTACGACACTGTGATGGTGTCTGTCACTGACACGTAGTTAGCTGGTTCGAGTCATAGTGGTGGAGGAAACTTTCATCAACAGGATTTGGCCGGCAGCGTACCACAGGTGGTGTTGCACAATTCTTAATCACCATATTGTGCACAAAAGTCCTGTGTTAAATACCAAACCTATAGGTATGGAGTGACGGCATACTACAGTGATGATGGTGTTCGTCGCTTGGTATCTTTCGCAAGAGTAACCGACACCGGTTTTCATCTTCTCCGTTCTTTCATCTCTCATCAGTGATAGAAAAAACGCTGATCACCCACGATCACAATAACACACTCTTACAGTAACACTTACAAACACTTTCACAATGGGGTTCACCATCTTCCCAGTGGTAACCACCTACACTCGGTTATTAGTCTGGCACCCAAAGAAGAAAAATATCACACTGCATCGCATTCCATCGTATACTTTTTATATTATGTTGCCATTGAAAGTAGAAACGTTCATCCAAATGTCGATAAGTCGTCGGAGAAGAGAAGTAAGTTTTGAGAAATATTGATATTATTTAAGTGTAGTATATAAAATATAATTATTCTTGTTCTTTTTTCTAGGAAGGTAAATGTCTTAAGGTAAATGAATTAAGTATTCCTAACATTTCGAGACATGCTGGATTGGTTAATTTGCTGGTGGAGGGAACAGTCGAAGGTAAGATGAAGGCTGAGATTAGAATATATGAAGCAGATAAATGAGGACGTGGGTTGCAAGGGATATGCAGAGATGAAGAGGTTAGAACAAGGTAGGAAGGGATGGAGAATAGCATGAAGCCAGTCGAAAGATTGATGACAGTAAGAAAAAAACACAGTTAGGAGAGAAAAACTAGTTGATACGAATTATGTGTCTGCCGTTGAAAAAAGCAACATACTGTTCTCCCAGACCATTAAATATTTGAACATCATGGCATATTTCTCACACTTCGCTAAACGTTTTCCGTTGAATGGTAACACCCACGTTCAAACTAGCGGAAAGTATTCACTTCTGAATTTTAATTCCCAGATTTATTCGCTAAAGATAATTCCACATCCGTAAAAAACGAATCTGCTGGAAATATTTCATAACTCTGAACAGTGATCGCCTTCAACACGCCAGCAAGTAGTATAATTAAAATGGATCGTTCAACAATGACCCATTGTCCAGTTCTCAAGTTTGCAAAGCTGCAGTCAATTACGACACCTGCTGCTGTAATCATAGGCGGCAAATTGGAATGAATCCTCCATGAATACAAAGGCAGGAGTACATATATCCATCTCTATCTCGGTTTATCTCAATCAAACGTAAAGAGAGAGTGGATCATATATATGTTGGTATGTACATTCGTCTCTCTCTATACACAGAGACGGGGAGAGAGAACGCGGTGGAGAGAAGCATGGTCTGTGGTCTACCGAGAAGCCACCAGAGATACAATATAATTGTTTGAATTGGCGTGATTGAATTTCACGGCTGGCTCGCCCCCGACCCAGCGCGGTCCAGTGCACTTCACACAGTGCCCGCTTCCAATTATACTCGGGGACGCACTTCCGGTGAAGGTCAGCAGTGTGGGGACACCAACCTTCCTCACACCAGAGCTTCCATTCAACTAAGGGAAACTTAACGTCATAGAGAAATATGCGGAACATTTTCTCCATTCGTGAATTTCCCAACACATGGAAGTTTATGGTATACACTGTCAGATAATTCCTTTTTTATTATAAGTATTTTATCTTTAGTTGTTGACGTTTTGAATTGCAATACCATTACACACATTCCTCTTCTTCCTTTAAAAATGTTTCAGTAGCAAAAAGCGTATGTAAAATCGTTAGGACTTTAGGTAGAGGTAATTACTTGAGTCTTCGCCACAATAAATACTTTTACGAAATCACAAGTTATCGCAAAACTTCATTTTTAGTATTCAACACATTTTTCGTTTCTCAGATAATAGATACATTCCTCATTTCCCAGTAATCAATCCTCTTTACTGGTTACAATTCGTTATTAGTCCATAGTTAAAAATACCCTTGAGAATTGACGATGAGATTCACATTTTTTTTCCTCCTATCTGGCCACCCCAGTCAACAACCATGAGGGAGTCACAGATAAAGAGACTAATTATGCTGTGCAGTGTTACCAACTCATCAATATTATCAGAACGAAAACAAAGTTAGATATGAAGCAAATGGTAGAACTTGTATTAAGCATACAATTATGGAGGCACCAGAGATATGAGCAGTAAACGTGAGTTGCCAAAAAGGGAGGGGGGAATTATTATTAATAATTCTGAAAAAATTGAAAAAACATATAAAATAAGCTAATTTAAAAGGGGATCTAAAGGGTTTAACTAGAACCATGAATTTCAGACACAAAATAAAACCTCATTTATTGAGTCTTATGGCCTTACAAGGTCGGGTAGTAATTAACGTTACGTTAAACACAATTAGATCAGCAAAAACAAGCAATACCCGACGTTTACAATTCGCCGGAGTAAGCAAACAAAACTGAATGAAATATCTCAAACAAGTAATAAAAACAGCAAAGTTAACATTGAAATAACGTGGCAACACAGGCCATCAAATTGAAGCTAACATTTTTCTGTACAAAGGAAAATCCCAGGGGGCGCCGTATAAAGTGAATGAAAAGCATCAAAATTGAATTAACAAACAGCAAGATGCTTAAAAAAAATTGAATCGAAATATAAATTCAGCTAGCTCAGAATTTAAGTGACGGGAGCAGAGTCTTAACCCAGGCGTCGCTTAAGGGCTCATAAGTCTGTTAAAATCCACTGAACAGTGACCGTTGTTTCTGGTACATTACCATGGAATCATCGCCGTGATGGTGAGCGACAAACTCAATGCCACTGCAGCAATGGAAGCTAAATAAGCGGCTTCGACCGCGTTATTAGCATAACTTCCAAATAATGGCAAGCATGCCACTCAACATCTCGCTTTCCCAAAGCGAGAAATGATCAACCACAATGATCATCAGAGAGCGTGCCGGCTGACACGTCTGTTCACCAGCTCGTCTTGGACCCAAGTGAAGTCTAAGATGGCTCCTTCTTCTTCCTCGGCTAGTTGCACTCCACATGTAAAAGAACTCCACGGAATTAGTATTGTAGACCCCAATAAATGTTCATGATTGGCTATCTACACATTTCCGTCGTCACTTGTTTAATATCACGCGTCGCATTCGCCGTCTCCCTCCGCGCGTTTTCTACTTGGCCTTCGGGGCAGTAGCGGGGTGGGGTAGGTCATCGTCCTATTTTCAAACGGGACTGAGGCTGGGCTGGCCCGGCGCCGCCGTGTCGCCTGACTCTCCATTGTTCCTCCCTCAACCGTCCGAAATGGCAGTTTCCAGCCTTCATATTCAACCTTTCTGAGCCATGAGTTTACAGAAAAATTAAATTTATAACAAACTATACCTTTGGCCGCCCTGGTTTAAACATACGTTTAACCTATCCAGACAACCCTCATTATTTACAATTATTTACACGTTGCAAGATTAAATAATTAATAAACTTGAATATAATAAAAAGAATTATGAATATAATTAATAACAATTTAATTATATTCATTGTGGGTGACGCTGTCACACCACAAACTGAACTTGTTTCCCGTTAACAAGGCATAAGCGCAGTAATGTTTGCCACATAGAGGTAAATTTGATGGTCAGGTAGCCGTAATATATCATATGATATTATTGTCTAATTTTACCATGTATGTACGTTTATTTAATTTTGTTTACCTATTTTTGGTGCCAAAATCTGAAACAATGAAAGTTAAAGACAGCGATAAAATTCAAGAATTGTTTAAATCAAAGTTCTCGTTATAAAGATCAATGTTACTATAATTTTTATAACTATTTCGGTAGCTAAAAAACTTATAATCAAGTGTACTTCTGCATTAAAGCAACTGTGAACCTTATTGCTTTTTTGTAATATTTTCATGGTTATTACACCGTTATGATGAAACAAGAAACTGCCTAACGCGCAGAAAAGTAGGCACAAGTTCAAAAGACGTGAATAGCCTTCTTTTTACTAGCACTGAAATAAATACATTTCGTTTACTATCGCATTATTAATTTTATTAATTCAGTCAACATTTATCGAAACGTATTATTAAACAAGTAATCAAATAAAAATCCAAAGACAGTGTTGAATGTTTTATAACATGTAGTTCTGTAACGCAAACATACTCCAAAAACTCAACCTTCGAACCACGTTTCATTTAATGTTCTCTTTCAACTTACTGTCCGTCTTCCATGACGCTACTTATTGATGAAAGGAATTATGTTTACAACCTAATTAGAGTCATTGCAAAGTTGCCTCGATAATCTGTGGGTATTGAATTGTAGAGACTAAATATTACTGTGCATTTTTTCATTGCTCATGGTGCAATGGGCGGAACTCGTTCATGGCAGTACAATGTAGAAAAATATTTATTGACTGTAATCGTACTTTACCATAGATGTCTGTTGATGCTGTAGCAACGTGGTTCCAATGCGTAACCGACACCCTGGAATAATGTTCACCTGCAGAATTCGAACTTCAGCACAACGTCTATCGTAACATCAGTTATTCAAGTACGGCTCGCCACTTGTAAACGGTCCTACAGAGCTACCTGCACCAAACCGAGGTAGCCAGCGGCGTTCTTCTCCAAGTTTCAAATGGAAGTCCCACACTCACGGTCGCCACCGTTCGACGTACTCTGGCTCCGCTTGTCATTTTAAATCTTTAAATCTCCATCCATCCCACCAACAGCGTGCTGGAGGTGCGATTCTCAGCATTTCATCGTTGGACATATGAGGTGTGACGAGTTTACATGTATGCTACAATGCTTTTTTTGTTTTTATTTGTTTCTCGTTTTACGTCTCGTCGATTTCAAGGTCTTTAGACTCTGGAGAGAACTGGGGGCAAGGAACGGAATGGAACTCAGCCATGGTATTTGAAGAAACCGTCCAAGTATTCGCCTTAAGTGATTTGGAAAAATCATCTAAAACCAAAATATGGGTGGCCTACGAGGATTCAAACCCACCACTTTTCGAATGCTAGGCCAGAGCATTCCCACTCGCCCACCACGCTTCGTGCTTCAATGCCTATGCCAGATACTCGATATGCATCGAGGTGTCGCGTAAGTAATGGTGAGAAATGCGGCTGTCTTTAATATGTATTCCTTGCGAACAATTCATGATGCTACGGAGAAATGCTGCTTCTAGTTGCCTTGAATTCTATACGTTCAGCCCACTAAAACATAAAGAAGATAGTAAAAAATAGCGGTTGCAGAAAATAATCAGGCAGTTTTATATTACTATTAAAGTAAATAATTGTACACATACCTTCAATGTGATACTAGTACCTGCTTAACTGCACACGGGTGGCTGATAAATGGAGAAATGGTTGACAATGCAAGCATCCTTCCTTCATAGACGGATTTGAGTCTTTCCCTCTTGGATTTTTTAATCTCAGTCAACGTCGAGGAGGCCAATTCAGATAAATATGTAGCTGGAAATCGCAATAGAGACTATCGCTGTAAAAAAAAATGATTCTAAATTTATACATGCCTAGTTATTAACACCTTCCAGACGCACCCTCCCTTTATCCCTTCGACGTTCCATGCGAATTTCCCATTGCTTGAAATAGTGCTGGAAGTCTTCTGCTGTGAGCTCCTTCATGACACGTGCCGCATTTTACTATCACAGCTTCAATGGACTGAAATATTGTTATTTTAATTGAAGATTTGACCTTGGGAAACAGGAAAAGGTAACATCGTGAAGGTCAGGTAGATGAGGTGGAAGGTCTAACACCGAGATGCTGTACTAACTAGAAACGTCTTCACAGGCAATGTAGAATAAGCCAGGGCGTTGTCTCGATGGAGAACCCACAACTTGTTCGTTCACAATTTTCGTCGGTTTTTTTTTTTTTAAATTTTAGTGGAGTTGAGTAAGTACCTCAAGGTTAGTTAACTGACAGTCAGATTGAATCACATTACCAACTTTTTCAATATTTTAATCCGAGTTTTACGTTAAGGATGACCGAGACGTGAATAATCTTCAACTTCTTCTCGGCCATCTTGAAAATGATTAAACCACTCAAAAAACCGAGCACTTGATAAACACTCACTGCAGTACACTTCCGGTACTAAAAGATAATTTTCAGTATCATTTTTACCAAGTACCATGTGAAATTTCGCTACAATTCGCTGTTCTATTATCATTTTCCGGCAAAACAAATCAACAGCTCTTACAACACATAATAATTCCGTGAGATCGTAATGACCTGGTGAAAAGGTTTATATTGCAATGTAGTCTTCACGGGTGTACCGCCGGATAGTGTTGTGGAAACACAATATTTCGACGGCTGGCTCTGCCGTCTTCTTCAGGTGTAGAGACATCTGTAATGGTCGGCTGACCCACGGATATTGTGTTTCCACAACACTATCCGGCGGTACACCCGTGAAGACTACATTGCAGTCATACGCCGGGAAAGTCTTCGTTCTTACAAGGTTTATATTGGCTGCGCATTCCATCCTGTTGGTGTCATCTTAACGTAAACCAGCAAATCTGCGTGATAAAGGGGACCTGGACCTACTGTTTAACGTGGAATCCGAACCACGGAAGCGTTCTGGCGTACTTCACATTACACAGCAAGCTGTATAAGAAGCGACGGTCGAGTTAAGAGCCAATTAAAATCCCCAGAGACAGAGATTCGAACCGGGACTTTTTGATAAGCCGTAATCACTGAGGTTCCAGACCACTTAATAGCATTTAGACAAATGAAGGCCAAGGCCAGATTGATTGGTTTATAGACGCGGGAGGTGCTGCATTCGAATGAGAAGGTTGCACGCTACTCAGCCTTTAGCGCATGCGTAATACTTCTGCAGAAGTATCACCCGTTATTTTGTAGCCACATCTCGTATATTCAGAACATGCAGTTTCGAAAACTCTCATACTGATACATCTTGGTTGGCCTTCAAACATGGTGCTCTCATTAAAGAGCTTTCAAATAGTTACGAAGGCACAACTGCAATATCTCGTATCGCAAGTTGGCATTGTTGCTTCTCCCACTCCCACCGATTCCCACTAGTGAACCCAGTGTCGCAGGTATATATAGCTTCACTTTTTCCAAAGTTTTCCTATTGTTCACTCCCGGACCCAGAATATTATACACTGAGTCTGCTACTTGGAATTCCATACCTGTATATCCGACTTCCTTCATTGAAACCCCTGTTCCTAACAATTTTACCGTTCGTCATTATATGCGTGGACGACACATTTCACCACCATTTAAATATAATGAATGCATAGTTAGGGTTTATTCGTCTTATTTCTACTCATTGTTGTACGGTGAGGCAGAGAAACAAATAAAACTGTGGTGACTAACTTGAGCACCACAGCATCGATTTAAAACGACGAATTCGCTTATTTGGTTCCATATCTTCTGCAATAAGTATACGGAATAATTTCATTCTTAAGTTAAATCGAGTGATGTGGTGGCTTAGTGGTTACAGGCCCTTAACCAATGGCATAGTTTGCTATGTGATGTGACACGGGTCAGAACGCCTCCGTCATTCGGATTCCACGTTAACATTCACCGAATCTGGAGTAGTGCGAATTCGCACTTCTTCCTGACATTCGGGAGGACGGGGGCCAAATCCCGTCCGGCCATCTTGCCTGGGGTTTCCCGTAGTTTTCCCCAATCACTCAAGGCGAATGCTGGGATGGTTCCCTACAAGGCCACGGCCAATTTCCATCCCCCTCCCCTCCCCGTAGTTTAGTTGGCTGAAAAGGGTCGCCGATACCCTCCAGCAACCCGCCTCCCAGTTTTCAGTTGGGAGGAACGAAATTAAAAAAAAAAAGATACGTTAACATTCAGGACCTCAGTACCGCTATCTGGATAGGTCATTACGACTAGACGGGATTATTATTATTGTAAATTCACACGACATTTTTTACATCAAAATATGATGGATATTTACAAATGAGAATCGTGGACCTATTCGATCACTTTGCTAATATTTTCAGTTTCATTTGAATTTCCATTAAAATGAGTTCAGTTTTACTTATTATTATCATGTTTTATTGAAACTAGATGTTTTAAAGTTTCCATTAGCTTCTCTCTCGGAAGTTTGTAGCTTTCATTGCCAACCATTTGTGGAAAATGATATCGAAAAACCGTTTATTCATTCACCACAACCTAGTATTACGAAGTATTCTTGATGAAAATAAAAGAAAAAAGTTGTATCCGAAATATACAGGTTAGTGTATATAATTTAAAAACAAAAATGAACCGAATTTTTACCACACATAGTGGCATCAATAACGCAACACTAACTTTTCTAACTGGAACTATGCCTCAATGACTTTTTTAACTCGTTTCTTTTTCTTCTGGATTTACGCATCGTCGTCTTCGAGATAATTACATGCGGGATAGGACTTGGTGCAGTGAACTGGAATTAATTTGGTCATGGCCTCTTAAAGGAACAATCCCGTCATTCATCTGTCGTGATTTGGGGACACCATGGAAAGCCTAAATCTGAATGACCGGACGGGGACACGAACCCCGAATGCCAAACCAGTGACTTACAGCTCACCCACCATTCTCTGTGACAGGACTAAACCATAACCACTATTGCTGGTACACTCATTTGGAAATTTTGTTTAATTTTTTCATGTAGGGGTTTACGCCCTAGAAAGTCGTAATAATGAAGAAGTCATTAGGCTGGCTAAATCGAATAGTCATTGTCCAGGAAGGAAATCATCAATGGTATATAATAAGGAACAACTATAGCATTCACCCATTGTAATATTGGGAAATTACGAAAAACTTAATCTGGACGTCGGAAACCACAATCAAAATCAGTCCTCCCAAATCGAACCCCAAAGGATACGAGTCACTCACCAGAATAGATTTAAGATACAAAAAAACCCATACCATTTAGTACCTCGGAGCAAATATAACTATGTTAAATATCTATAAGAATTAAGTTGGAGCAGTATAAAAAATTGTGGGAGAAAAATTCTATCAGGTTGTACTCCTGCACATTATCATATGCAAGAAGATTACGTGGAAAACCTCAATGCCAATAGCATCCGATAGTTGGTATTTATACAATAGACTTTTATTTGCGGTTAACTTATATTAGTTAGCACAGTGTTCAACAGCTCTTTTTGTACGTTGCGTATCAGATTAAATAACAAGTCGGCTGTTGTGAATTGTCGTTGGAAACGAAGGCGTGCAAGATGGTTGTATCCCTATCTGTAGAAAGAGGTGTTAACTGAGTAGATATTGGAATTAACATCGTTCACTTGGATTTTTAATTTACAAAGAGTTAGAAGATGATGACATCTTTTCTATTGGTGTTCTTCACATGGACAATTTTACATCCTAACTGGAAAACAAACCGTTGTCAATAAAGTCGTATATGCAGTGAGAAATCCAATGGTATCAAGACTCTCAGAAAGAGGTGAATATGAGATTCAATTCTGTATAGTTTCATTTCTGAATAATAAAATGCCGTTAGGACATTTTTGCTACAAGAAGCAGCTTACGTTTAGATGGATTCGTATTTGCGGAAATGTACCTTAATTTCAGGTTTTTGACGCCACGTCAAAATGAAACATACTGTATTGCAGGCTGGGTGGTTATGTTGTAAACCATATCAGCAGATTGTGCGCTTCTCGCTTTCTGTAATACAAACCAACACGTGAACAGGTGCGTTTTTTTTTCTATTTTTCGGCTTCTTGAAACCCCATCAAAATAAAATTTGTCTCATTTTAGTCCTGTGCGACGGACTGCACAATAGTTGAAACGCTGTGAATATCAGTCCATTTGTTTTTTATATGTCACACTCAATTAAACAGAAATTACTTCTCACAGTTGAATCGTTTTAAACATAATTATTTAAATAAGACTATTAGGCCTAAATAAATCACGGAGATGGGAGGCCTCCTACCTTTCATTCGGGAGGGAGGGTCAAACCTCGTTCGGCCATCCTGGTTGAGGTTTTCCGTGGTTTTCCTCAACCACTCTAGGCGAATGCTGGGATGGTTCCCTACAAGGCCACGGCTAACCTTCCATCCCCCTTCACTCCCCGTAGAGTAGATTGGCTGAAAAGAGTCTCGGTGACTCTCCAGCAGCCCTCAGCTGGGAGGAATATATAAAAAAAGCCTGAATTAATTCCATGAATATACTGACCTATGTTGATGCAAAGTGCGCAGTAGATAGTCGTAACATGTATACAGGATCTTTCAAGTGGAACAGACAGTTATGGCACCGGGGTGGCAAACGAAACGTTATTGGTCCAAATCCTAGTCTCAGCTGAAATTTTGCGTCCTTAAAAACTGACTTTGCCACTGGCAAAGTCTTTCATTCTTCATGTGATGTACGCTAGGACGCTCCTTGGATCGGATTCCACGTAAAACTGTAGTTCCCCTATTACCAGTAGGATTATCGGGTTAGGTTAGGATAGGCAGCAGGCACGATAGAGGCGCATGCGCGGCAGATCGAAACACTGTCTATCGGCGGCCCTTCGGGGTCATTCCTGCCAACAACGTCATACGCCCTTTTTTTCTACTGAAGAATACCCCAAACCTGAAAGGCTAAATGTATAAATGGAAAGAAACTACAATATTGATTGAAAAATATCTTCAAAAATAAAATTTTAGTGTATAAATGCTACAAATTTATAAAATTCCAATGTGGCCTACGAGATAAATCCGGAAGAGTTATGTTTGTTTGGTGTAATGGTTTGGATGGATGTAGTTACTCTTGTTTTCGATATTAGGAGGCGGTGGAGGATAGAACACTAGACCTTGGCAGTTCGTAGCGAGTCGCCGAAGCGATCACTTCCCTCGTTGGCTCAGTGAACGTGTCTTGTGTTTCCTGTTTAGAGTGAATTTGGTGTGGAAAGTTTTTGCGTAACCGGTGAAAAGAAACCAGCTTGAAGACAGGGCAGCCCATACAGTGCATCCTCATCACCCACCGGAGGGCACCCTCCCTACGGCGTGGAAATGATTGGCGGCCAGTATGGGGAAGGCGGTGGAGCGACTCCGCCCCCGACGACAGCAGACGTGTCAACTGGAGTAGCTGCAGTCGGAGCGGCAGTGGTTCAAGCAGTAAGTACTGTCAGTGCAAGTGATGTGGAGAGCGAAAGCATGGAATATAATTTGGAAAATGCCGAAAAGGAAGGCACTAATTTTAGAAATCGGCCGATAGAACCAAGTGTAGAACTTGTAGCAGACAAGAGGAAAATTGTCAGTTCGGACCTCAGTTATGAATCCGTCTCAACAAGAAATAACATGGGGCTAGTTCCGGAACAACAGCAACAGAGTGTAAGGCATAATAGTAATCAGGCACTATCTGATAACAATAACAGTAGACCTCATCGTTTTTATAGGCAGTGGGACAATGGCCCATTTATTCTTTTTATCGAGAGTAAGAATAATAGTATTGGTAAGCTCCACCCAATGTCTGTGGGAAAGTTGCTTCATTTATCAATCCCCGAAATAAAAGGGAAAATTTTGAACATTAGCTACTCGGGTAGAAACAGATTAAGGATTGAAGTAGGTAATGCAAATATTGCTAATAACATAATAAAATCATCAGGAAAAATCGGTAAGGACTTAGAAATATATATCCCTAACCACCTAATTTACAAACAGGGGGTAATAAGAGGAGTACATCAAAGTATTACAATGGAAGAACTGGTAGCAGAAGTTCAATCGCCGGTCAAGGTTATTAATGCCCGGAGAATGAACAAAACAGTGGTACAAAATAAAGAAAAACGGATAATTAACCTACAAACGTGTGTATTAACGTTCGATAGCCAAACTATCCCAAGGTATGTGAATATCCACGGGGCGAGATGTGAAGTGACACCCTTCTTCCCGTCGGTTAAAATATGCTATAACTGCTATAGGTATGGACATATTAGTAAACAATGTCAGGGGCAAACACGTTGCATTAAGTGCGGTGGGACACACCCTGATACACAGTGCATAACTCAAGACATTAGGTGCTTTTACTGTGGGGGAGCACACTATGTCACGGACCGAACATGCCCGGAGTACAATAGACGTAAAAATATTCAAGAAGTTGCTACTAGAAATAACATTTCCCTAAGGGAAGCGGAAGCTACCTTAAACAACAGAACATATGCACAAGCAGCCTCAACATACGAGAGAGAAAAGGCGATATTTCGGCCCACTGTAGTACCAGACGCGGGAAGTTACATCGACTTCCCGCAGATAAAGCTGAGTAGTGGGACAACAGCACCAAACAGCACAAGAGATGGGAAATGGAAATAATTAGGATAGCCACTGGGCCAACTCAATACCTCAGTGGAGATTCTATACAGGTCAAGGAAGATTTAGGAGAGGATCCGACTGAGTCCCAGCTGATACCAGACAAAAGAAAACAACAATCTGATTAACAGGGTTTACACTGGGTACAGCACAACTAAACAACAACGGAGATTTGGCCGGGAGTAGATCGGCGCTCAAGGAAACCCAACAGCGCGGTAACGCACAGGATTATCGACAACTTTGGGTCTACCCAACACAAGTGCCAGTTACACCCATAGCCCAAAACCCATATCCTCCAAGGATGCAGGGGGATAACGAATTATCCCAATACTACAAACGGGAAAAGCAGGCTAATTGAAGAAATTTTTAATCTTATCATGATAGTAACGAGACATATAAAAGACAGTGGGTTAGAGACACTGCAACTGGATGAAATTAGGAAATCTATCGAATTAATAGTACAACCAAATTATCCATAATACCAACTATGCAGAGGACAGGTGATATAAGACAACTACATGTGATTCAGTGGAACGCCCGAAGTGTTAAGGCCAAATGGAATGACCTCACCAATTTAATGAGTGAATGTAAAGCAAATATCGCTATAGTGTCAGAAACATGGTTGACAGAAGATACTAGGATAAGAGACAGACAATATAAAATGTTTAGAAAAGATAGGGAGGACGGATATGGTGGAGTAGCAGTCATCATAGCAAAGAATATAGTAGCGGTGCCCAAAACACTGCAGTGCAGCAACGACAACATAGAAATCATATCGGTGGATGTGCTGAATCTGCATCAGATCAGGAATGTAACAGCTATTTATGTGCCCCCCCATGTTGGAACTCATGAAACTGAATGGAGCCAAATTTTCTCCCAACTCCCGGATAAAAGTATTGTAGCAGGAGACTTCAATGCGCACAGTAAGATGTGGTACGATGAAGTAACGGATCATAGAGGCGAAGAGTTAGCAAAAGCAATATGTCAATCGGATTTAGTGGTACTAAACACGAAGACCAATACCCGCATAGGAACACCATCCCAAAGACCCTCCTCGCCGGATATATCATTGGTATCGGCAAGAATGGCAATGAAATGCTCGTGGGTAGCAATGAATGACACACTGGGTAGTGACCACAGAGTGATCAAAATCTCCATAGAGTCGCAGCCTAACATTACGGCTCAAAATAGGGTGGACGGTCTCGAACATACGATAAACTACAGACATATTGACTGGCACAAGTATCAGCAAGAAGTTTGCAAAAGGTTGCTCAAATATCCTGGCATAACAGATCCGCAGGAAAACTATAACTGGTTTACAGAAACCATCAAAGCAGCGGCGAAAATTAGCGCGCCTGTTATGAAACACGGTGGTGGCGATGCACATAAAAGGAAGCCATGGTGGACTCCAGAATGTTCGAAAGCGGTGGCAAGGAGAAGATTAGCCCTCAAAACATATCGTAAGAATATGACGTACCAAAACTTTATCAATCTTCGGAAGATAGCAGCACAAGCGAGCAAGACCATTAAGAAAGCGAAGAAAGATGGGTGGGAAAAGTTCTGTTCGGAATTAACCGGAGACATCTCAACACAAGAGCTATGGAAAAAGGTTAGATGGTACAAAGAACCAAAGCTAAGTGCTGAGAGCATAAGAGTAAATGAAGAAACAGCTGAACAATTTATGGATAAAATAGCTCCAGCTACGGTAGAGGACGCACCGCTGGTAGTTGCAGATAGCAGCGAACCTTTAATACATAATAACAGCAACCTAGATAGACCCTTTACCCTGACAGAGATGGAAAACAGCCTAAAAGAGAAAGATACAGCTCCAGGGATAGATCAAATATCATACTCAATGTTGTATAATCTACCCCATAGTGGCAAAGAACTGTTACTGACAATACTAAACAATTTATTCAGGCAAAGCGAAGTACCACATCAATGGAGGAGAATTAAAATCACTCCGGTACCCAAAAACGGAAAGGATCCTAAATTATATACATCGTACAGACCCATATCACTGATATCATGTGTTTGCAAATTGATGAATCTGATGATAAAACAGCGAATGGAATGGTATGTCGAACACCGGGAACTCCTAGCAAATCGTGTGATGGGGTTCAGAAAGGGATATAGCACTATAGATGCAATAGCCACATTAATAACAGATATACAAATAAGTAACAGTTACAACTCGTACCTTTAGCTGCTTTCCTGGATATACAAAATGCATACGGACAGGTCGACATTACGGAACTGGTAAAGGTGATGCTGAAATGCGATATCCCAAAAACAATAGTACAATGGTGTACGAATTATCTTTCACTAAGGATCCTGGAGCTTAGGATGTACAGGGGAGAGGTAATAGTTAGACACGTCTTCTCTGGTTTACCGCAAGGAGACCCCCTTAGCCCACTATTGTTTATTATTTATATGCACAATGTGTTCAGCAAGCTGAGTAGATCGATTTTGTACATACAGTACGTTGATGATGTGGTGGTATACGTAAGAAATAGGAAGAAAGAAAAGGCAATACGAGATTTACAAAATGGCCTAAACAGTATGACAAATGCTCTGCAAGAAAAGAAGATGGAACTGTCACCTGAAAAAAGTAAGCTAATGGTATTTACAAGACACAGAGACACAGAGGATGTTAGGATAATACTCAACGGTAAAGCTCTTACCGCAATACACCAAGTGAAATTTTTAGGGATGTGGGTAGATATGAGATTAACATGGAAGAAACACGTAATGGAGTTACACGGCCAAGCAATGAAACGAATTAACATCCTGAAAGGGATAGCTAGTAATCATTGGGGAGCCGACCCAACAGTGTTACTGCGCCTGTACAGACAACTAATACGTAGTAAAATGGACTATGGGTGCATGCTATATGATGCAGCTACTACATCAACCCTAGTCAAACTAGACCGCTTACAATCATTGGCATTACGCATAAGTGGAGGATTCCTACGTACAACCCCCATTAACGTACTTCAGATGGAAACAGGTACACCACCGCTCTCACTCCGACGAAGTATGCTTTCCAGACGTTTTATCTTGAAAGTCAGAGCTATGATCAACCACCCACTAAATTGGAAGCTAGGGGCTTTTAGCCAAATTATGTATAGGAAATACTGGAGAAAAAAGGCAACCCCAATTACAGTTAAAAATTACAATGAAATGAAAGAATGGCCAATAAAACAACATAAAATGAATCCAGCGTTTATAGGGGATACGTGGCCCCAAATAATCGAGGTCCAAACACATGAAAGGATAGGCAAGCTAGGAGCCAAGAAAACAGATAATATTACGATAGATCTTTGTAAGACGACGTTACAAACCCTGAATGAGAAATGGAAGACATGGAATAAAATTTACACGGATGGCTCCAAAATCACAGGCTCAAATACGAGCGCAGCGTTCTACGAAGAAAAATCAGATGTTGGAAAAGCAGTTAAGCTACCGGTGGATATGTCAGTGTTCTCAGCGGAGCTATATGCAATATTAGAAGCCATTAAATATGCACTGGAAACAGGGGAAGAAAAGATTTTAATCTGCTCCGATTCACTAAGTTCACTATTATGTTTAAAAAATGGTCCAAAAGGGAAAACAAAGAACCATCTAGTATATGACATCATAAATGAGCTAAGCAAAGCACAACAGTTAAAGAAGAAAATAGAATTTCAGTGGGTACCGGGACATGTAGGAGTAGTGGGGAATGAAAATGCTGACCACCTTGCAAGGGGAGCAAAGGAACATGAAAACATCGATGGCAGGGTACCATATAGAGACTTACTAAGTAAAATCAGAAATCTACAGATGAAGGAGTGGGAAGAAGTAGGGGTGGTCCAATTCAGAACCAAAGGTGCATGGTACCATGCAATACAACACAGCATACCGAAACAGCCATGGTTTAGTGTAAAGGCAAGTAGGAAAGAAATAACAATGATAAACAGATTGCGATCAGGCCACGTTATGCTAAAACTCCAAAAAATTTATACTAAGGTTTGACAACATCACCGAACTGCGAGCATTGTGGGGCATATGAAGACATAGTGCATCTTGTGGTGGAATGCCGCAAATACAGCGAACACAGGAAATCAATCTTACAGAAAGACGGAGGCAATAAGATAACAGACTATGAGAGCCTACGACAATTTCTAGGGACTCCTACGGTAGATAAGATAAAACAACTATGTAATATATATCTAAATGTAATAGGAAAATATGATGTATTATAAAGGAACGTAGTATATTTCATATCAAATGGACTAATTTTGTATGTTTGTGGGATATGGGTATGTAAATATATGTATGTAAGTGTTCGTGTATGCGCCCATGTAAGAGTGTATATATGTAGATATGAGAGTTACTTTGTACAAGAGAACACAAATTAGTCTTTAAGGAATTTTTGTTGTGAGCAGGGATATTAATAGTTCTTTTCAAAATAAATAAGGTATCTCTTATAATATTTCTCGATTAGAACTACTGTTATGAGGAAACTATCAAGTTTTCCAAATCCAGTACAGGATGATAGGAAAATGTTTGTGGAGAAATAATGTATTATAAACAAATGTACATTTCTGAATATCAATTAGGTTTTTGTATGGAATAAATAAGGACTTAGATAGACAAATTAATTACAAAAGATAGAAAGCGGGCGAAAAAATTAATTTTTGGATACCCCTGTTTGTACGATGTAATGGGTATCATGTATATGCATAATATAAAATGTATAGGTAATATGTAAAATTTTTATTTCCTTCCAACACTAAATAATGATATAGGGATTATATGTTATTATTAAGATAGAAGGATAAAGTAAGAGAAATATGTAAAAAAATTTATTGCTATTTGTGTCTTAAAATGATGGCCAAACAAGATTTCTATGCAAAATGTATTAATGTCAACTGAGCAAGAATGTATTTCTGTAATTTGGTCAAAAATGTAACATTGTTAGCTGGTCAATATTGGCGAAAGCCAAGGACCAAATAATAATAAAATAAAAAAAAAATAAAAAAAACACTAGACCTTTGGTGTCCCTCACAGACATCTTGGGAGTCAGTAATGATCTTAGTCGCTATTAGCTCTGCGACCAATCCATGCATCCTTTTCTTATTATGTTATGTCCAGTTCCGATTTTAAGCGGTTACAGTGAAGGATGTACACCCCCTACAGGAACTCTCTGCGGAGGATGAACTATGGTGATTTCTCATAGTATTCGCTGGTGTGTGTTCGTCTGTGTTATTGTAGATGTGGATTCTGTGACAGTTATTGTGCTCGGTATAAAGTGTTGTATGAAAAGAGAGATGAATATAGGAGAGAAAACCACCAGAGCCGGCTTATTACTATTACTATTACTCCGCGATTTACTAAAAGTGTGTGGCGGCCTAATTTTCCGTAACACACGACAGGCTTAGTATCCCGTTCGTTGGATCAATCACAGTCAACAGTGTGGTATGTCCTCAATCCATACGCACTGCGGAGAGGTTTGGAATTTAACTCAGGACTTTCGTGCACAATTCGATGATTAGAAATTGTGAACTACCACCAGTCCCTTCCTTGCCGGTTAAAGTCCTGATGATAAAAATTTCTTCCACTACCAGGACTCAAAGCAGACAACACAGCGCAGTAGCCAACTGAGCCAGCGGGACGGTCAATTTTGGTTTATGTCTGCTCCCAGAGTCATCTCTCGCCAAGCAAATCGAACTCATGAGCCTGTAACGAGACTGTTAAGAGCGCAGAATCGACAAACTATTTTGGTACAGGGACCAAACAGGCAGAGAACATGTTAGCTAGCGAGAGAAGGAGTGGAGTGGACAGGCTGCACTGGATAATGGTCTCTGGTGTAAAACGTGAGAAAGAAAATACCACATGATTCGCCAATAGGATCATGTGATGACAAAACGAGTTATGATTGGCTACAAGGGCTAGAAGCACAGTGTGTATGCCGCCATGATACAGTTAGTCTGGAGTGATATACAAGTAGCAATGGTTGGTTAACTTGTCGGTGGCTCTCTGCACGCTTATGTGTGTGTGTGTGTGTGTGTGTGTGTGTGAACTATGGGCCGCGTTCTGCTGGTTCGCAAAGTTGGGATGACTGCAGAGTTCGTTCTGTAGTCAATTAATAACAATGTGCGCTGTTAAAAATGTTATTCTTCTAACTGCTAACTTGCGGTCTTCGAATTGCCGTCGTACAACGCCTGACTTTTTCTAGTAATGCGGTACTGGTGCTGGACTGGAAACGCGTGTTTCAAATAAAGAGTTCAAAATTATCCTTCTGCATATTAACAAACTTTCTTTAGAAGCAACTAGCCAGGGACATGTATTTTCACTGTAAATCCTGATTATCTTCCCGAATCCCCGGTGGCGACTGTTCTTGACTAAGGAATCTGTAAAATCCTTTCCAGAGCCAAACAGTATTCCAGTTTCTATCCAACACGGTCCACATTACATCCATCAACTCTTATAAATTCCATAACTATATTAAGGCACTAAAGAGTGCTGCCTGAAAGGCTGAAGAGAAGTAGCGACAAGTATGTGGGATGGCCACAAGTAGCAGTGCATATATCATACCAGTCCGCACACCTACAAATATTTGGTCGTTACAAACCTCCGCCTCGCAATGAATTGAACCGCGAAAAAAACAGCCAAATTCCGAGGACATGGAGACTACCGCGGTTCCCTATACAAAATTATATGGATACAGGTGTGATGCTAGGATGAACAAGAAATATTCCGCGGTATGGGCCAATGAAATTAGAGATACGAGCGCCAGACCTGATCCAGCTGCTGAAGAATCGTAACAAAAATGATAAAGAGTACCTTCCAGATACTTTTATCAATATTTGGAACGAAGGACATTTTCTCCACTCGTGGAAAGAAGCAAGGCTAATTCCTATTATAAAATCCGGTAAAGACCAAATGTTACCAAGCTGTTATATTATCATTACCGTAAAAAACTTCGTTGGAAACATACTAGAGTCGATAGAAAATCGGCTCCTGGAATCCCGAAATTTGCTGAGCCGCTGTCACTTTGGACTAACTGATCCTGCTGGAAGCGGCGATACAGGACGCGTTCATGCGCAACCAATATTTTGTGGGTGCGTTCTTTAATAGAGACAAGGCCTAAGAGACTACCTGGTGGCATGGTATTTTAAAACAGCTACTTGAATGGGAATTTAGGGGAAATCCGTCGTATTTTTTACCATCGTTTTTTATCACAGCGTTCTTTCTGTATCCGTGTCGATCTTTTATCCAGGAAATCGACGTTCCTCAATGAGAAGATTCATTTGAGATCCTTATTCCAATCGCTATAAGCAGCATTAATGACCCAACATTCCTTATTTGTTGATGAAGTAGAAACTTTTTCTTCACTGTCTAGACTGGAATGTACGGAGAGTTAATTGCATCTCACACCAAATAACCTAGATAAATGACCAGTACGCACTAGTATTCGCTTATCTGTCGTGAAAACACGATGTGTACATTTTACTTTTAGTCTTTTAGCTGAGCCTCATCTTAACTTCAGGAACATAGTTTTAATGAAACTGTTCGATTTCTTGGTTTCGATAACAGAATAAGATGACTTTCACACCTTAGAGATGTGAAAGGCAGATATCTAAAAGTTCTGAATGCTTCAAAGTATCTCTGTGGCAGGTCACGGTATGCAGACCACTCCTGTCCTACTACACTTTTATCAAGCCTTTGTACGCTCGCGGTTAGAATACGGCTGCGTCATGTATAGTTCGTACGGGATACTTAACACCTGGCAGTTCCGTTTACGACGGAGTTACGAATTCACCCTTCCAACGCCTCTACACAACACGTCGTAAAGTTACCAAATCCTTCAACTACGATACAAGGAATATGGACCCAAGTTGCCCATTTTTTATCCCAAGTCTTGGTGTAAATCTCTTCCTTGGCTTTCAAATTGGACCAGAATATATCTGTCATGGTACACACGGCTGACAATAGTTTTTAAGATATTTTAAACATGCATCACGGATTTACTCTGGTATATACGGATACGTTTACGCAGTCTAACGAAATAAGTTACTCTGTAGTGTTCCGTATTCCGTCAAGCTGAATATCAGGCGTAGCGAATACACTGTGGAGTGTTACGCATTGTTGAAGTTACTACAGCATGTGAAAGTAAGTTGAGATGTGAAGTAAATTACATGCTGCGATTCCCACAGTTGAAGTCAGACATTGGGAATCATGTACCTAGCAGACGTTGCGGCTCATAGGGGGAACGACGCATCAGCTGAAGCTACCAAGTTAGTCAGTGACAAGATCAGAAACTAGTTAGTTCCGGTCTCAAAGTCAGACCTTGCCTAGGCGGCGGAAAGAATAATCTTCGATGTTTTGAAGAAGTAATTCCTGGAAGAACGGTATTATAAGCTCTGCATAGTCAAACCAACCCTTCAGCCACGGAGCAGCTACTTCCAGTGGACAAGAAGGGATGAAGTTCTCTTCACTCGCCTCCGCATTGGGCACTGTCGTTTTAACCATAGGCGGCAGGACTAACCGGAATGTGATACTTATGGCGTACCTTTGATGTTGCGCCTCATTTTAACAGTCTGCGTTTTTATATGTAAGGAAAAACTTTGGCTTAGCCAACGGCCTGTTCCTTATTTTAAATAATGATATTGGTAACATGACAAGTGTTTTAAAATTTCGTGTATTGACCGGTCTAGTTCAGAAAATTGTGGGAGGATCAGCCTAGTTTTAAGATGGATTAGTTATCGCTTTACTGCCACCTATCCAGGTACATTGTTTTTGAATGTTACGTATATTTTTACTGTGGTATATTTCTGGTCTGGTTGGTCCCTGAACCGCCAGTCAGACATTATATTCCTTTAATTTGTTGCAAACCTGATAGGCCCCTTTACATTCAACGCTACATAATAAAATTTCTATTATTATTGGCTCTTTTGTACCCAAAATTTTAATATTTTACTTTAATTTGCCTTATAAACTTTTAACGTTGGCATATCTTGTGACCACTACGTATTGTGCAGGATTCGGAATTGAATAACCTGCAAGAACACAAATTGACCAATACCCTCCCTCTCATGAAGGACCAGTGATGGTGACTAAACTAGGGGGACATTCCAGATGACACAGATACTGTGGACACAGCCCAAACGAGGCCAAAACTGGTTTGATTCACAAGAGACGAACAATCGTCGGTGTTTGTAGAGAGAGCAGGAAGCTCTCTGCAGGCAGACATTGAGTAGTGGTCAACGAACACTCGGCTCATCTCCATGTTGCTCATTAATAATGGACAGCATCAGCGCAGAATTTTACGCCGGAACATAAATTCATTTTCCGTTGAAATTCGCGCTCGACCGCGCGACTCCCTGGCGCATTAATCTTGCATCGACTGCGCGATCACTTTGCGCCAGACAATTTCCCGGACTGACGTCCGCCGCCATTAATTATCAATGATGTTCATAATGCGTTACGCGTGCTCCATTCTGGCCTTTTGGTCTTTAATGTTGTATAACTGTCCGTGTCACAGCGTTGATTAAAAAGAACTGCACAGTACTCTATATTCTAAGAGAAAGTTTACATAACGTATTCAATATTAACAAATATTATTGTAGAAAGAATATCTGTGGAATCTCAAAATTTAAGTCTTACATATTGATTATTGATTGGCTTTGGTATCACTTATATAAAATTCTCTGGCAGTACAATAGAATAGCAAATATCGTATATAGCAACAGCCATACAAACAAGGGCTAAGGTGTTCAACAGTTTCTGAAATAACATTATAACCAGTCCTGGAACCTTATGAAACTACAATATTGTTCAAATACATTTACGAACTTCTCACTTATAACTGTTCTTCTTGAAGTGGGCTCACTCAAGCATTACATTGAAAGCGTTTTGTTAGAATAAAGTACACGTGATTTCTCTTCTGTCGATGGTATCTTCCTATATTTCTCTGAAACGTTTGAAATGTAAGAAGGATCTCAAAACTAATAAATGAAAACAATTAGTTAGAGGTAGAATATCACTATTTAAAGTGTAATGAAATGATTCCTTCTAGCTTTAGACTCGCCGACCTATATAATATCAAATTTAATTCAGAAGATTCCACAAAGTAGAAATTCATCAGGTAATTATTTTCTTCTAAATCAAAATACATTTTTGTTAAGGATTCTTAATTATTTCTTTAACTGCTCCTAAAAATCTTCTTTCAATCACATGTTATGTTGCACAATGATGGTTAACATGCAATTTTCTATTTACAAATATCCGTAATTGTTTCTAAGCAAATCCACCAGCTCGTAGTGTCGGGAGATTAAATAAGAAGTACAGAATATTACAGACTATATTAAAGAAACCGACAGTACCTTCTCGAGCCTGTACAACCTCTCCAATAAAAGAAATTGTGCAAAAGTAATTATAACATGAACAAAATTACTTATAATCTTGAGAAAACAATTTTAAATTAAAATAGAAAGTATTTGCAGGTTTTTAAACATAAAACTAACAATAGCCAAAAATAATACTTGAAACACTACTGCTTACCCTGCATTAATCACTATAGCCTTCTACGTAACATTTCAAACAGGGTACAGATTTTAATGAAATTATTTCTCATTTAAACAATTTCTATCCATCAAACAATAATCACTCATACTAAAAATGTATCAATTTACAATTAATTACTGTTTTAATGAAATGTTGTCGGAGGCCATTTTATCAGCAGTTCTAGAAGAAATAACGCCAATGGAACTTTTTCATTTTATTTACTATAGTACGCGTTTCGACACTCATCGAAGCATCATCAGTGACGAATCTGCGTTTTAGTTTAAACATAGTTTTACATAAAGTCTCAACTTTGGTTTTACGTAATTTTAAAGATGTTATATTTTATGGCATTATGCTAATTACTTTAATTGATTATGGTTTGTAGCTCCACATCTCCGATTTTTCTCCCAAATAATGTTCAAATTAAATCCTAATACTCACAGTGTTTTGAAGATGGTGATTAAAAACCTTGCGCTAACCCCCCCCTCAATTGTCAGCTGTGACCGTCTTGTTTGCTGCTGCGAACACGAGGCGCAATATAAACAAACAAGATACCCACAGCTTACAATTGAGTAGCTAGAAAGCTTATTGTTTATAATCACCAGCTTGCAAAGACTATGACTGGTATGATCTAATCCGAACATGCTTTGGGGGAAAAAGAGGGGTGTGCAATTAATGTAAATAGTAAGTAGCATACAACTTGTAACGGACATGCATCTAATAAATGAAATAAATGGACAGTTGTTAGTATAATTTCATCTATTTCTATGTTTATGTAAATATATATAGTATTAATATTATTATTACTATTCTGAGCTTAGTAGGCAGCAAGGAAAAGCGAGTCATAGATGATATATGAAAATAGATTAAATAGGGAGAGCAAAAGATAAAAAGATGACAAGTGAAGGCATGGAGGAGCAAGGATGACCAGAATGAATACAGCAAGCAACTTGGAATAAAAGAAAGGTGTAATAGATTTTGAGAATAGATGAAACTAGAAATGTGTAAGTGACGTTAAATGTGCAATGGAAAGATTGAATCAATGTTGTTTTATGTAAGGTAATGTGACCTATTGGTTTAAGCAGTAATGCACGGGCAATGATAATAAATGTATGAGTAGCGTTGACTATTTTAAAAATAAGTAACTGTCAAAACGAGAATTGAGTGAAAATAGAAACCCGTTGTTTTATATGTTTTTATGAGAACTTTCTAAAGAGATGGTAGGAAACTATAAAATATCACAAGATTAGAATTGCAAAAAACTTAAAAAGTTGTGTAAAACTATCTGTAAACTTTGTAATAAGTCACGTTTCCAAAGCGACGCAGTGTGGACAGATAAAGCGAGGGCTATTTTTCGGCGTGCGGAAGCCGCGAGCCGGTTTTTCAAGCCACCCGCTGCGCTGTTGACAATAACAGCAGGGACAGCCAACCTACAGACAATAGTGACCCGCCACTCGGATATTCTTGTATCCTGTTACATGGAATGCTGCTCGGAGGGGGAGTGGAGACGAGAGACTTCTGGACTGTATGTCGTGGTGAGAGGAGGGACTGCCAGACCACCGCCATCCTCTGTGGGCCCGAGGTTCATTTCCTGTCGCCGGCAGTGAACAGTGCGCGGACACGGTATGTGCCTATAAAAGTGAGACTTAGTGCAACATATCAAGAGCCCGGAAAATACCCCTGAGAAGCACCCTGATTAGCTGGATACTTGTTTAAAATATTCAAATTTCACATGTAAAATTAGGAGGTCTTTTAATTTGTATAATAAATTCATGTCTTTTGTTACCCATCTTTCATATTCTTGTAACCCCTGAGACATGTCATGTGCGAGGCTTAATATTGATATATTGATAGAGAAAGATAGAAAAGTTTCAATTGCTGACGCCATACAGGGTGTCTAAAAGGTAGAGCCACCCCACCAAAAGAGAATATTACATATGGCGCGCCAACCTGCGGCCCGATTGTTTTGATATGTTGCAAACAAGTCGGAATAGTGAGTAGAACTCTCTGTGTTTTCAGCATTTTCCGGTGTGGCTGTAACAGCAGCAATCCAGCATGTACAATAATTATTTATGTTATGTGTAATGTTTGTATATTGTAACAGCTAGGATTTGTAAGGGCGAAAAGGACGCAGTTACAGGCTGTACATGTGTCATACATTGAAGAACTGTTGGTTGATGTGTATTGAAATATGTCATGTTCATTGTGTTGTCCGAGTGTGGAAGTCGATTGATGAATTATTGCAAGTACTTGTGTGATACACTGCAGAGCTGGTTATCGGTTGTTTTCACACACTTTATCTATGTATTTTTTTTGTTATGGTAATGGTATTTTGTGGTGAAATTTGACTGTAAGAGCAGAGGTGTTGGAATAGAGAGATAGAATGTATGTCCATGTTACACTGATGTGACCTATGTTGATTTTCATTACAGTAGTTGACATTATTTGGAAAATGTCATGTTCATTGAGTTATACTGCTGTAAATTTGGAGGTAAGGATGTCTGGTGGTCAGAACAAAAATGTGATAGCTGATATATGTGGGTTTTAAGATATTTGTTGATGTTCGCATTTGTTTCGGTGCTTAGACAATTGGATTTTGATAGTGCTTTCCTGTTCTGTGAGTTGAGTTTTTCATGCCTGGCGGTCCAACCAGCGTTGTAATTGGTATATGTGTCTTATGCTAATTGATGGTTTGTTGATGTTTCATTGTTTGACGATGTTTGTTAGAGATTTTATGATGTGGTTGTTGTCCTGTTGTGGAAGTAAAATTAATGTCAGACAGATCAGCGTTGCAAGTCTCATGTGTTCTCAATTGATGGGAGATAACACATAAGTTAACATGGAAATCAAAGACGGCACTTCAAATTGCGAAGAAGCGATGCCCGTTTCGCACATCTTGGGCGTAACGAGAAAAGGGGATGAAAGTACCATGTCTTTTTCTGGAGAAATGGTTGCTCAACAGCCGGAGTCAGCCAAAAATCCACTGAGCGAAGCCGACAAATTTGACCGTTTGTTCGCGATGATGTCGGAGATAAAGAGCGGACAAGACCGGCTAAAGTCCGAAGTCACAGAAGAAATTGCAGTACTCATAAAAGAGGAGGTTGGTGACATAAGGAATACCGTGTCTGAAGGACTCAGGGGAGTCAAGAAAATATTGAAAACGATGCAGGAAGAACAAATCAGAATGTCCAGCGCCGTGAATCGCGTTAACGAGCAGTCAACACAGATGCAAAGAGAGATGTTGGAATGGAAGCAACGGACGGAAGCGCGAACAAACCAATTGGAACTGCGAGTCGCTGATGTACAAGCAAGCACTGAAACAAGGATGAATCATATCGGAGGGCAGATCAGTGAGGTTCGCCAGAGTATCGCCGAGTGTAAAGAAGAATGCAAAAGTCTCGGTGAGACGCAGAAGAGTTTTTCCAGACAAGTTGTAAATGAACTGCATATCCTAGGGGATCAGAAAGAGAATGTCTTGCAAGCATGTGCCCTAAGATATGTCAAGGCGCCGAAGGTGACGCTTGTAGGAAGTGAACGTATGGACTTGCAGTACATTCACTTCATTCAAACAGCAAAGACATGTTCAGTGATTGGGATTTCTATACTAGACCTGTCAGATGGCCGAAAATCTAGTGTGTCTTGTATGAACAGATATTTCACGGTAGGGTCTGCCCGGTGTTCCACTGAATGAAAAGATTTCGGCACAGGTGCCGAAGATGAATGGTTTTCACGGAATGCGTTCCATGACGACGCATGTTCAAAAAGCAGCATGCCGCAACATAAGCGTGAAGTATTTTCATTTCAAGGTTGGAAAAATAAGAGCTCAATGCCGTGATTTCGCCCTTCTGAGGTTGAGAGGGAACGATGGTGTGAAAATCGTTTCCAGGCGATTAAAGTCAACTCATAACCAGCAGACTTATTATGCTTTCTCGATGGAATTGACACTGATGTGAGTTTAAAGATACCTTGTTGTTTGTATTGGTTGTAAATATGACCCTTAATTAAGACTTAAGCAGGTAGTATAGTGGATTTAAGTACAATAGTCTATTCTGTAAACGGTAGTTTTTGTAAGAAAATCGTGTACACACATTCAAGATGAAATGCGTGAGTTCTGATGAAGAAGTAATGAGAGTTCACGTAAGTTTTGCTGACCTGACTGACTTCGCTACCGCTGTTAAATACTGAAAAAAAAGATCGGAATATAAAAGTTGGGATAAAGAAGAAGTAATGTCTTGATAGGCTACGAAGACGCTACATCCTGTGAAATAACCTCGCTTATAAATAATGCGCTTCAAGTGGCGTGGGAATGAAAATCAAAAGTGTTCATCTGCATGAAAGAGAATAATCTAGCGGCCAAATTCAGAATTAAATATGACGATAAGGTTGTGAACGAAATGTTGCTCGCGGGAGTAACCAATGATGGTCTTTTCAATGAAAAGAGAACTTCCTTTTTGTTTACGTAGTGTGTCGGAGAGAGGTACGGCGTCAGAAAGGCGCAGATGTGTTATGTGCAGATAGGCTGAAGTGGGAACTGAGTGTCTACAGCTGTCTTCTAATGTGGCAAATAAGTCCACCTCATTAAGCTGGGCAGCTCAATCCCTGGAATAGCCAAAAAGCGGCAGAAGTGGATTGTTGCTTTAATTAAATAAAGAACAGCCTCTCGCAGAACAGTGACCGGTAAACTAAGAAAAGGAAGCAATCAATTGTTAAAATTCATAATTATCTTATGTTCCTGAAGTTTGGTAATTACGCCCGCGAAGATGTAAAGAAAAATATGAAAGGCCGCATAGATGAGTAAAATGTCCCACTACACGCACTTAATATTGTTTCTCCAGTATGTTCGGTTCAAAAAGGACTGGTGATATACTGAGGTAGCGTAATGTTAAAACAAGCAAAATTATAGCAGTGACAAAAAGGGGTTTAAGATAGGTTACTGAGGATTTGGAATGCCAAGAAGAAACAGGAGAAAGTGGCTTGTTGCGAATCTGTGAATATCAGCTGGGGCGGATGTTGTCCCTGACAGCAGGGGGGTCAGCAGTGTTTGTATGAACTTCTCGGAATAGGGGAACCAGCAGGTAGACTAATCCCCTTGTGTTTGAGCGGAGTTAGAGCCCGGCAGGTGTGTGTCCTTGACTTTGTTCTGGGTGAATGGACGGGGTGAGATGACTATTTGTTTGTGAAGAGGCAACTACCTTCGCCTATTAATGCGTGTTTGAAGTTTTGTCTTTAATACTGTTGTATTGTAAATAGATGAGTCGTGTTAGTAAATGCTCTTAGATTCGATTTATGTGTACAAATGTTGTGATGATATGTCGTTAGAGTAATTGATTTTGTAGCATGAGCTTTGTTATGTTGCGCTTTGTATATATTAGAAGACAGTGACTAGTACTATTCCCCCCTATAGTCTGATGTAATTATGTTCTAAGAAATTGGATCATTATGTGATTACTGGGTGGCACTGATTGATATTGCCACGAGTTTTCATCTGTAATTGTATTATGTGTGAAGGTGTATGTGAATTATTGAGGATTATCTTTTATTCTGTATGGGAGATTAGTGTTTTTGAAATTTTAAGTTCATAACGATTCCTCAGAGCACCATGTTCTCAATTGATATTTTGGAATAGTATAACATGCATATATTATAGGTTATGAACAACAGGTAATGAAAGACTTCAGCTGTGTAGAGGAAGAGTTGTGGAGGGACAACCTCACGTAAAAATGTCCATAGTTTCTTATTTTTGATGGACCTGTAACGCTTAAAGACATTCCATTGTTAATCTATAGTGAGTGCTTATGACACTATCATAAGTACTGTGAACCATTGTTTTTTTTATTTTAGTGTTGTATATTTTTTTATGTTGTGTGTATAGTGATAGATTAAGGCTGGACCCTGCTGTTATGTGGATGGTACACTTTGGATGGCTGATAGCATTGGGGAGTTTTGCACACGAAGCGAGTTGTATTGTAAACATTCACAGTTTGGCGCCTTTAACGTGTCCTCACATGACATTTCCGCAGGGGAATTTTGATTGAAAATGGGTGAATGTTGTAAATATCTTATGAAATTATAAGTTTGCAGGGTTTTATGGCTTTGTAAATCAAGGGTATTGTTATCAAGAGGGCAGGAACTGAACTGAGAACAAAGTTGCAGAGAAGACTTTATAAGCAAATTTAAATTCCATGGAATTTAAATTTAGGTGGGTTGGTCGGCAAGCTGTAATAAGTCACGTTTCCAAAGCGACGCAGTGTGGACAGATAAAGCGAGGGCTATTTTTCGGCGTGCGGAAGCCGCGAGCCGGTTCGTCAAGCCACCCGCTGCGCTGTTGACAATAACAGCAGGGACAGCCAACCTACAGACAATAGTGACCCGCCACTCGGATATTCTTGTATCCTGTTACATGGAATGCTGCTCGGAGGGGGAGTGGAGACGAGAGACTTCTGGACTGTATGTCGTAGTGAGAAGAGGGACTGCCAGACCACCGCCATCCTCTGTGGGCCCGAGGTTCATTTCCTGTCGCCGGCAGTGAACAGTGCGCGGACACGGTAATGTGCCTATAAAAGTGAGACTTAGTGCAACATATCAAGAGCCCGGAAAATACCCCTGAGAAGCTACCCTGATTAGCTGGATACTTGTTTAAAATATTCAATTGAGCTAACCATCCGTAAAACTTCACATGTCAAAATTGGAGGTCTTTTAATTTGTATAATAAATTCATGTCTTTTGTTACCCATCTTTCATATTCTTGTAACCCCTGAGACATGTCATGTGCGAGGCTTAATATTGATATATTGATAGAGAAAGATAGAAAAGTTTCAATTGCTGACGCCATACAGGGTGTCTAAAAGGTAGAGCCACCCCCACCAAAAGAGAATATTACAACTTTAACGCCGATTCGTCGCTGATCATGCCTCGATGAGAGGCGAAACGCGTATTACATTAAATAAAATAGATTTGTATTGGGGTTATCTCTTCGATGTCTAATTATTGTTTATTTCCACCAATGTGATAATTCATGAGATTAATGAGAAATTAATAGGAAGCTGCCTGTAATCAGAAGCAAAATTTCAGTTCGTTCGTCATATACTGTTTCGTTTTCCCGTATCGCAATACTGCTCTTATTTCTGTTGGCCACGTACTTCTCGCACCAGTAATCCTCACCGCCATCTTGCGAGGAGTGAATGGCGCCGTTCAACTCTCTCTCGAAAAACATACAACCGCAATTCCCGACTGCAGCTGTAGCGAGTGCATGAAAACACCAAATATGCGACCGTAGCGTCGGCAAATTACTGTCGCCAGACACTGTGCCACTAGCGAGACTCGCTCGCACGGCCATGCGGAAAATTGCCGCCACGGCGGATGTCCGCGCAATGAGGTTCAATTTGCCACGCGGCACTGTCGGTCCGGAATGCGGAGACCGCCGCCTGAAACAAGGGCAGGATATACGCCCCGCGTAACTCGGCCGGCGCTGGCACCCTGTGACGTCACCGCCGGCCGAGAAGCGCCCGCCAGGCTGGTTCGTACTACGCTAGTTATTTAGCCGAGTGGCGAGTATTTTAGTAGCTAAAATATTCGCTACTGCTCAAAAATCGTTCGCACTACGGTCGGGTAGGGTACTACACAAGTTTCGTGGTATTTTCCCAGATGAACAGGCTGCAACGCAATAAAGTGAAGGAGCTGAAGATTATTTTAGAAATGGATCAAGAAATTTATGCGATAAAAAAAGTAATGGGTACGAGGGTACGAAAATGTATTAATAGAAGACAAATTGTCTTCTGAAGGAATTAGCACTAGAAGATCCCTAGGAATAGTTTGAAAATAACCAAAAGTTGTTTAAATTTTGTGTTAATGAAAATGTAGTTTTAAATTCAGCTTGAAGATACCTATTTAAAACTCGTATTTATACGCGGAAAATTATCTTTCCTAATTCATCACGGTGTGAAGGAATCTGTGAAACATTAAAGGAATTGAAGTAATGTTTCGTAGAGATGCATCCACTAAATTGAATCATTTTGCTGAAGGAATGGAAACTGTTTCATTACCTGCGCCTCAATTTTTGGACTCTTTTATTTATTTTTTAACTTCTCCGAGTAGATCCTTCTAAAAAGATTTTATCGCGTTTGTTAGTACTTCTAATAACAATAGTAATAATAAAATCTTATTGTATAATCCAGATGTTATTGTAATAAAATAATTAATAAAATTGTACACTAAGCAGATGTTTTTTAATTTTCAATTTACTTCTCACCAAATCCAGGTATGTTTATTGTATTTTACAAATCAATTTGTGCAGATTGCTTCCTTTGTTTGTTTTTATAGTGCGGGGACTTAATATTCTTCAACCATTCATGTTCTGCATATTTAGAAACAAATTTTAAAATTGTTTCTTCGTTCCAGAGAAACCACATTTTTGCGGCAGCTAATAAAGACTTAAACAATAGGTTCAGACTTGTTTAGCCGATGAGCGAGTGGGCAGTGGCACGTGGTGGGGGAATCTATCGCCCTATACAGTAGAACAAAATGGACTGACTCGACTAAATTACTAACTGCTTGACTAAATTATCTTTGTTCAGACACGTTAAGTTACTGGCCTTACCACGCAGTATGGAGTCGCATGGCAGCATACTCATTAGCTGAGTGACTAGCCGTCCGGAATGTCTGGCGCCAACAAGTTTTAGAAATTTAGAGAGTCTATTGTCATTATGGGAGTTCCTGTTTTCTACCCAAATTTAAATTCTCCTTAGTCGTTCTATGTGAGATACCGCCTTGGTTGCGCATTATTTTTAATGCTTGTGTTTGGTTTATAATATTGTCTGGACTGACAAGTAAGAAAGTAGCAGTATAATAACCATCATCATTATCTTCAAAGCTTAAACACATTTTATTGTGTCGTCCTATCTTTTTTCTTTCCTGTTTTGAATTATAATTTAGTAGTACCTTAGATGCGCTTTTGATTTCCATACGTGTTACTTACCCCACTCGTTTCTTCCCATACCTGTTTCCTCAATTACGTTAAATTTTTTTAAAACTCTTCCCTCATTTCTTTTCTTATCTCTAATAGTGTACATATACATGGCTTTTATACATTGCATCTCAGCTTCTTTTGTCAGATTTATTTGTTGTTTAGTCAATGACAAGATTCGCACCAGTATAATAACGTTGATATAGCCATCGCTTTATAAAATTTCCTAATTGTAGCTCTTCTGGTGTTCTTTAACAAACAAACAAAAAACATAATGGGTACTCCACACAGGTTCTGAACTTTTGTAGTAGTATTATTCACGGAGAAGCTTATGTCATCTCCTACACTATATAAACTTCTTAATTGGTGCTAATGTTCTGTAATTAAAATCATTTAGAGTTCACATTGTTTCGACTCCAATGAAAGCATTACTTTCGATTTCCCTAACGAGATTAAAATCGTACAGGTTTAGCATTTTCACCATAAACTATAGCCCACATTACATAACATTTTCCATTGCAGCTGAAATTTCCCACTTCTCCCCGGAAAGCATTGAATCTAATACAGTGTCATTAACTTTAAAACGGTTTAGTACATATATCAACGAGTTCCCAATAAGCACAGGTGATAGTGGGCAGTCTTGTCTCAATCATCATTAGTGCCTTCTTCTGAGATTTTAATATACGTGTTGTAATACAAACTATGTACTATTTTTTCTGTATGCTGGGGGTATCCTTTGTCTAACATTTTGCTCACCGGATCAAATGCTTTTTCATATTCTGTTAATGCTATGTGCAGCCTAATGTTCAATTCTAGATGTTTTTCTATTAATTGTGTTAAGGTGAAAATACAACCAGTACATCATATTTTCTTTCTGAAGCTGTTCTGTGACTCACTCATGAGATCTTCTGCTATTGCACCTATCCGCCTTTTCACTATTTTTCCACGAGACTTATAGAACGATGATTCTCAAATTTTGACATAACAAAAAAGTAGGTGGCAGTATAATAATTTTCATAACTGGACCAATGCAGTTGCAGAAAAAAACTAACGCCTGTATCAGTGTGTACACGCCCAAGAAGTGAAACGTATTTTTTTCTGTTGTATTTTTTATGTTCCTTCGCATTTGTGCAGTAAGCAAGAACTTTGTCCGAGCTATTCTAGTGAAGAAATGAAAATTATTAATAAATTAAAGCACACTTATTGCATCAACCTTTGTCTCTATTTTGTATTTAGAGCTTTTACATCGCAGGACTTCATGGTCAAGTTTACTCCACGATACATTGAATGTAATGTTCTGCTGGTTTTGTCCATGCTGAAGGTGTATGACGAAACTAGTTGTAATAACTTAGGCTACACCAAATATAAATCCTGGTGTAGGCAGTGTCGTTATTCCACGAAATGTAGTTTGCGATGCATTTCATGTGTTTATGTGCATCTGCATTTTTTGATTTTGTAGAGGAAATATTAGCGGACAGTGTCGTTAGGTTAAAAGGGAGCCTTGTTACAGCATAAAGCAAAATAAATTTAGTTATTATCATTATTGAATAATCTTGATTCATAAACGCCATTTTAGTTACGATGTGTATCGCGATGCAAACTACTCCCGAACATCTTGGAAAAAATATTATTTCTTACAGTTAGTTTTCATCGGTAACTAGCATCTCAGACCGACCAAAATGACAAGTTGAACGCAGGTTTTTTGGCTCAAGATTAAAAAATAAAATACTGGTGCTTGTATGGGTGTGCAAAATTTTTATTAAAAACTAACTTTTTAGTCAATCAAAAATGACACGTTGAAAGCAGATACCTGGCACATAATTTAAATAATGTTTAAAAATCTTAAATAATACATTCCCTTTGTTATAAAGATGAATGCTAATATTCCTGCATGAAAATGAAAGTTTTATAGCAAAAGCCATCAGGGAATATTATGAAATTGTCAACACTGAACAGTTATAAATAAACAAAATGCAACTAATAAAAAGAAATTAAAAATACTATTTAATAATGGTGACTCCTTTTGATCCAAATATCCTTGCCTGATGTCGACATGTGATTATTAACGTTCCACGCATTCGCAAAAATTGCGGTGCATGCGCACTGCTCGCATAATGCGTAAATCGTGACGTGCAATTAGGTAATTCGTTTAGGGTAGAAGTTACGGCGTCAGCCGTTGAACTCATTTCTGACCGACGTTACCCTTATTGGAGTTCACACTGGGGACATTTTTGACTGATGGATGCAACCCTCGACGGTTTGTATCTTGTCTACATGCCTGCTGGAGAGGTGAAACAGTGCTCAGTGCGCTGTTTTATATATATATATATATAGGTATATATATATATATATATATATATATATATATATATTGAGGACTTCAGTCGTCAACTTTATACAAACAGTTCACTTCTCACTACATGGCAGAAAGATGAAAGAAATCTATGACTGAAACAGGAAGAAAGATTGTTGAGGTAATAAACAATATTTGAGAAAATGAATCAAACATGAAAGTCAATACACAATAAGCCATAGATAAAGAAGTCATTTTCAATGTGAGAAGGCACTTTTTATCAAACTTCGACGGAGAAATAGAGCAGAATTTGTGAGATTAATTATATTTTATACGTGATATTTTTTTAATGGAAGTGTAACACAGAAATCATAAATATCATTAAGAAGAACAAAAGCATTCAAAATGTAGTGATGTATATTACTTTGAAAATTAATCAGAGATATAGTCCTGAATTATAGACGTCCGGTATCGTCAGTGAAAGGTAACTGAAGGGAATATTTGTACCCCCACTCTGGTTAAAGTTATTTTCTGTCATTCGGCAGGGTGTGACAAATATCATAGGTAAATTAATTCAGATTTTAGTTCACTATGTTTTCCGAATGTCGAGATAATTTCCTCTAAAAGCCCTAGCCCAGTTCACTACTCTTTCTTGCGTCTCAGCTCAATGAATATATTAAAAATTTCAGGTATAGTGCATCGAGCTGTTGTTGTCTCCAAGTTACTTTATGGGTGTGAGACAAGTACACTTTACCACCGTGAAATTAAGAAAATGGACAGATTTTCCCGGCAGAAACTTTGCTCAGTTGTAAACATTAAATGGGATGATTATGTTTCCAACGTTAGAGTATTAGGAAAGTCACCAGCGTTGTACATGTCCAGCGTATTACTAACAACAGTCTTCCTCGTCAATTTTTGTTTGGTGTTCCCCTGAAACACTACAAAGACCAGCTTAAAAGGATCGCGACGATCACAAACATACTCCTGAACACCTGCATAAGACCGGACTGAATGACACAAAACCATCTCTGCGGTTGTCGCACTATTTAAAGAGGACCAACGAAGACGAACGATAGGAGATTGTAATAGACAATAATTCGACAAACCGTAGCACGTTTGCCACTCACAATAAAGTACAACGTGTGCAGCCAGTTATATTAATCCAGGATCAGCCATCAGTAATGCTCACATAGATGTTTGCAAGTGAGAAACATAAATACAAAAACGAGTATTAGTCGACGACGACTGTTACAGAAGAATTCTAAAATTATTAAACTAGAGACCAGGGAAGAACGTAGAAAGGATGTAAATAATCGAAACTTAAGAAGAGAACAGCTGTAAATGAAGTCTAACTTTACTCGTCATTTCAATAAGTAGTATTTATGATTAAACAAGTGATTCTTTCTTTTTATTTTCGTAATATACGTGCATCTTCCATCTAACGAGTGAAATAACGTCAGTTACTTAAAGCTAATAAATTGCTTGGGAACGTTTTAATCCATTAATTTAAAAGTAGTAATTCTAATTACAATATAATAATAAGATCAGGAATGAACGTACTGATTATAATGTTAATTACATTCAGTTAATAATGTTCGAAAAATAATTGTTTAAAAAAACAAAAACAAAAACCCTTAAAAAAATTACTAATTTTTTTAAAATAACATTATACCTTGCTTAGTAAATCTAAATGGCCAATATTTTACATTACTGTCATTAAATTTTTTAGATTAATTAGTTATTTTTAGAATCGGTGCCAGCTATCACATCGCGAAGATCGAATTACTGAACTTCTTTTGGTGTTAGAGGCCAAACGGGGAGTGCGAACAAAAATTCCCAATATTTTACAGCATGTCGTGAGGCAGATAGTGTTATTGCGAGAGACAGCGTAGGGAAACAAATTAACAGTATTTTAATCTGTGGCTCGGCCTTATTAGTCATCCAGAGATATCTCTGGCGCTATAGTGTCAGTTGGTAGATTGCATCATAGAGTAAACGATTTACAGTTAGTGTAATATCGGCGTATCATCTGTATGTTTCAGTTTTGTTGAAACATGTTTCTAGCATTAATTGTAGGTAAGCATTAACATGATTTTCTATGTATTATTGTTATTCATTATTGTTTTAATCTTTTTGTTTTTCTTGCTTTCGCTGGCACCGACTCCAAAAATAACTAATTAATGTAAAACTTTCAATGACAGTAATTGAAAATATTGGCCATTTATATTTACTTTTTCCTAAGCAACGTATAATGTTATTTTAAAAAATTTTAGTGTTTTTTTTTGTTTTTTTTTGTTTTTTTTTTGAAGTCGGTTTATATGTTTTTTTAAACAATTATTTTATTTTTAAATTTTTAGTGGCATATATAGTTTGTTTTGTATTTTAAATATGCCGCAGCAGTTCCGATTTTGCGAACTTCCTGGTAGCTCAGAGATTAAAGCGCTTGCTTTCAAAGAAGAATTCTATCTTTATGTACCACACCAACTTCCAGAACGGGGTGAATTGGGTGTTGTGTTAAGGAATGTCAGTTTAAATTTTGGTCCAGGCTTTGTTTCGATCTTATCATAACATCTGTTAAAGCTGCTGGTCGATAACCGAAACATGTAACATCTGGGCATTAATCCATACCACATACAGAAATCTGTCTCTGGAATATATCTGTTTGCTCCGGCATCACACAGAAAATATAGATTTTTAATTGGTTTTGATAATGTGAATGCTTGGGATCTAAGTTGAAATCTGAAGTACATGTTGAAACATTATTATCCCATGACTTAAAAATAGCTTAATTGATTTTGACGGTATTTAAAACTGTGGATTTTTGCAAAGAACATTGGAAAATAAAAGGGGTGAGGGTAAAGGGGAAGAGGGATTGGGCTTTTCTATACCAAATGTAGACTGCCTTTTCTGATTGATTTAAAGTATACGTGTGTAAATTTCTATTGATATCAGATATAACTATAGGTGTGAATAAAAAACTCTTAAGGGGTGTGGAGACGAAGAATAGTTTGGTTTTTGTAAAGCTAGTGTGGGCAGTATTTTTCTCTTTGTTTTTAAGTGTACATGTGCAAATTTCCACCGAAACCAGATAAAAAACTGTAGCTTTGTGTAAAGAACATTTGCAAAAATTAAATGGGGTAAGGGAGTGAGTGGTAGGGTTTTGTAAACAGAATGTAGACACTATGTTTCTCTTGGTTTTTAAGTATACATGTGCAGTGTTCCATGGAAATCTGACAAAACTGTGGGTATCTATAAAGAACATTGGAAATTAGGAGGGGTGGGGGTATAAGGGAAGAGGGGTTGAGCTTCTACAACCTAATTTAAACATAATTGTTCTGTATGTTTTAAAGTATACGTGTGCAAATTTCCTTCAGAATCGGATAGAATATGTAGATTAAAGGATGGAAAGGAAAGAGCAGGTGTTTAGATTCTCGAAACCAAATGTATACAGTATTTTTCTGTTTGTTTTGCAGTATACATGTGCATACTTCCTTCAAAATCAGAAAGAAACGGTAGCTTTGTATAAAGAACATTGATAGTAATAAAAGGGGTAGAAAGGGGGATAGGGTTTGCGTTTTTGTGAAAGTTATGTGGACAGTATTTTTCTTTTCTATTTGTTTTAAAGCATACGTATGTGAAGTTCCACCGAATCGAATTAAAATGTGGGTTTTGTACAAATATTAAGGGAAGGGGAGCTAGGTTAGTTTTCTTGATTTTATTGATCAGAAATCTTATCCATAAAAAATTACATATATATGTCCCAACTTTCATATTGATCGGTCAAATGGTGTCGACTGTAGCTTTTTAAAAAGAAATTGACAAAATCAAGGGAGTGGAAATGGGGAGAGGGATTCAGTTTTGCAAACCAAGAGTTGGCATTATTATTCTCTTTATTTTATAGTAAAAATTTGCTAAGTTCTGTCTAAACTGGATAAAAACTGTGGTTGTGTATAAAAATTAAGCGGGTTAATGGGGAGAGGGGGTGGTTTTTAGATCTTTTGATCAGACACCTTCTTCGTGAAAAAATACATATAAGCACCAACTTTCATGGTAATTGGTCAAATGATCGCGACTGTAGCTTTTTATAAAGAACATTGACAAAAGTTCTCTTTGTTTTAAAGTATACATGGGCAAAGTTTAATAACAATCAGATAAGAAATGTAGGTTTCTATAAAATTAAGGGGTGTAAGGGGGAGAGGGGGTGGTTTTTTATTTTTTTGGTCAGAAACCTTCTCCATGAAAAACTACATGTAATTGCCAACTTTAATGGAGATCAGTTAAATGGTGTCAACTGTAGCTTTGAATAAAGAAAATTGGCAAAAAATTAAGGGGGTGGATAGGGGGAAAGGGGTTCAGTTTTTTTTAAATCAAAAGTTGACAGTGTTTTTCTCTTTATTTTTGGCTATATATGTCCAAAGTTTCATGTAAATCGAATAAAAAAATGTGGATTTGTATAAAAATTAAAGGGTGGAAGGGGGGTAGAATGGGTTGTTTTTCAATGAAATTCATATGGGACAACTTTAGAGGTATACCCTATCCACTAAAAAAATTTCATTAAATCGGTTCAAAATTGACAAAGATATCGCTCAACATAGCGACTAATTGAGAACCTTCTCTTTTTTTTTGAGGTCGGTTATAGAATAGGGGCTGTTGATAAAATATCGATATATCGATATTTTTTTAAAAAATATCGATATTTATGAGTGATATTTTTTAGGACGATATATCGATATTGAAATCTGGATATCGGAGTCCGATATTTTTTAAAAATAAGTGGTTATTTTCCGTTTTCCTCGTTGAATATTCCAAGTTATTGTTGGAGGGAAAACGATTACCTGTGTTGCACATGCAATACATTTTCATAGGTAGAATTTTAAGAAACAATGAACGATACGAGCACATGGAGAAGCAGGGCCGCCGTGAGCGGGCGTGCAAGGCAGCATATTATGTAGCGGGTGACCTTTTTTTTTTAGCTCAACAGCTGCTTCGGGCGGTCGGCGGCGACACCGGGGATGGCAACAATGGGGGCGGCAATCTCACAGTTTTTTGACCCGTTTCGGAAATTTCCTAGATCCACCACTGGCTGTAGTTGGACAGGCGGCGGCATAATCGCTATTGCACGCGGGCGCTCAAACAGCTAGCGCCGGGCCTGTGGAGAAGTAAAAAATGAAGGTAAAATAACTCATTCAATATTCATTAGAATTCTTGTCTGGACATTTTGAAAAGTTTTTAAAATTTGTGTTCAATCAATGCAAAAGTATTAGCATTAAGAAACTAATCGTAATATACCAGGTATGGGTAGGGTTGCCAGATAGCCGGAAAATCCGGGAATGTCCCGGAATTTTGTGTCTGATATCGTGTTCAGTAATTATGCGTTACTGTCCCGGAATTTCCGTAGACTAGTTTTTTTCTCAAACTCAGTTCACAACGGAGGTCATGAGGCCAAGCCAAGTATCCCATGCTCGCAGCGGGAGGATGGAATGTCCCTTAAATCAGAGGAATTGAAACTGACAGGAAAATACTCTTTGAATTTTCTGGGACTTTGAAAATTCTAGATGCAGTTAACATTAACTCCCTTTATACAGAGTTCACACGTCTGAAACGTGTTTTTCAGGTCCTTCCAAAAGACTTTCCAAACGATAAAATCTGGTCCAATTTCATTAGAACAAACGTTTTTAATGATTTTGAATATTTTTAAAAAAATAGTTGGTTTTCTTTTGTCAATTCCAACAAGCAATGACTTTTACGAGACAAGTTTTAGCCCGTTGAATATTTATGAAATAAGAGCGAAACAGAACGTTCATGGATTCGATCAAGGCTGAACTGCAAACTCAATCAATTTTGAAGACTCTTGCTGAGAAATCGTATCAGTTTTGCAAAGCAGTGACGGAGAAATATTTATGAAAATGGCAAAATCTAGTAATAAATATTTTAAAAGTACATGATTAAGATCTATTTTGATCGATGTTGATTTGATTTAGCAAAAGGTGGATGCCAATTGTTTTTTATTTGTTGATAAAACCTGATGTTGATTTTTTGCCTAATTTGAATTAATGAGCCTAACAGAAGTGTTCAGTTTTGGTTTAATATTTTTGAGATTTGATTGATAATACCCGATGTTGATTTTGTACAAAGTAAAAAATTCCTAGCGAGGTGGTCAATTTGTGTTTTAAGTTTAATATTTTTCCTTTTGATTCATAATACCTGATGTTTACTTTCTACCATAGTTTAATTAATAAAGTTAAAAGAGATGCTATATATACGTTAGATAGCATATTTACCTAAAATATATTTTTTTAATTAATTTTCATTTTTGTTCACTCTTTAAACATACCGCTAAAATACTTTTAGACCCAGATATGTCCCGAAAATTATAAGCCTGTATCTGGCACTCCACAGTTAAATATTTCGCGTCAATTGGATATGCTTCTTGTTCTATACCAACAGAAGAATTGAGCTCCAAAATTATGTCACAGCCAGTTTTATTATATCACTTACGAATTTATTAAGATAAAAAATTCAAAAAATAATCTACCACTTTTGGATTGCCTTGACAAAGCGTTATGTTAAAAACTTATTATTATAGATTGGTGCCTTTAAAAAAACAATTTGTTAACGCCAAGGGAACTGCCTTGACAGTAGCGGCGCTAGGATTTTTCCAAGCCGGGGAAAAAACTGAGATTGCCGCCTCTTCAAACATTGTTGCCAGCCAGACCCCGAGAATCGCCTCCTTGATTGTTGGCCAAACGCATTGATGTCGCCACTTAACTGTTTGCCAAACGCATTGTTGGACACGATTTTATCGCCCAGAGCAAGTACCCCGGTTTGCCCCACCCATCGCCCTAAATCCTGCATTACACCTAGCATCTCAGCTTTAAAAAATTATATTATGGTAAGGCGTTACCCATTTGCGAAGCAATATCAAGTAGGGGAAATTTTCAATTAATGTAGGGAGTTCTCCATTCATAGTAGAAGAAACAACGGGAAAACATGAGATCATGCTTTTTGAAAAGTATGTCCAATGAAGTTTCTGACATGAGTTTTGGTACAAAATTTTACTTCATTCATCACCTTAGTTTTGGATTTTTTTGGATCTGAAACATCCAGTTGTCCTAAAAAATGGTAATTTGGTACACATACTTGGTTTCATCCCCATAGTATAAGAAAAGTTCCTGTGTTTTTTCAATGCCAATCTAAATGCTGAAACGTCCTTAGAGAAAAGTTGTAGGTTAATTGCTTTCTTCTTGATGAGGCTATATGCCTTGAATTTCAGTTTTGCACAAAGGTCAGGAGCATAATAAACACAATTAATTTACTTTGTTACTACATTTAATTTGGAAGTTATTGGTAGTCCTACACCGATGGTAACAATGCAGACACGGCGAAGCTCGCACAGAACGAATCAGACTCGAGCCCGTTGTTTTACATGAGCGTGCGTTGTCGAGGAAAGTATTTTGACATGAAAATTGGATGTAAGCAGGAATATTGATAAATTCGGTTACACAATCTTTGCTAAGGTGCAAACATTTGGTCCAAAAAAGTAAGAAGACTCAGAATAAGCTATCAACCTATAAAAAGAAATTAAATTCCACATAAAACAATACTTGTAAAAAAAGTGACTTGGTCATTATGCAAACTCTGATAATAGAACATCAACCTAAATAAATGCTTCTACAATGTTACATTATTGAGCTTTTAAAACTCACAAAAGCCAAGATTTCCTCGATGCTCTTTCTGGTTTCACAAGTCTTCGAGTAAATCATAAGCATTCTGCCTTTCCTTTTAGTAAAAGTAGTAGTATAATGGCTAAATCGCAATTTTTTAAAATAAGATTTATCCTTAACGTCATGTAAAACTATTTTTTTCAGAAAATCAAACTTGATTAAGAAAAATATCTCACAACTCTTCATCATTATATAGCCACAAGACTTCACCCTTTTTTAAAATGATTTGTTTTTGTAACATTGTTTTATATAATAGGGTCCGATATATAGATACTTTTTATTCGATGTATCGAATCGAATCCGATATAAA
>JARYHS010009186.1:43726674-43745679 GCA_031002005.1 Vandiemenella viatica | reverse complement strand
CGCCAAGCATCTGCTCTCGGATAACGGGTTTAAAGCTGGAAATTACTTACTGTCACAAGAACACAATTGTAAAAGAGAATGAGCGTGTTTTTATTGTTGATCTGAATGAATTTTTGTAGGTAAAGCACGATATTTCTGGTTTCAAATACTGATAAGTGCTAATAAAAGGCGAAAATTCATCACTGTAACCGTAACGCTCCCGATCATGATTGACGAAGTACAACTTCCAAAGATATTACTACCAACTCTAGGTTATACGTGTTATTTAATAAAATTTATATATAGGTAAGCATCTTAGAAGAAATAAATTACCAAAACACTGAAACGAAAGTATGTATTGCGTTTAAATTAACATAGTTGCTTTTATATATATTATTTGTTCGGTGGAGATATATTCGTTAAGTTCTTTGCCCACATACATTTAACATAAAATTTTCGAGCAGGAATGTTAGCGGAAGTTTTAATTAGTTTGATAATTAGCTTGGCTTGTAATAACAACTGGAATCTGACGTTACTCCAGAAGTCATGAGTAATTTAAGATTTTTTTTTGTAAAGTTATGTTACTGGAAATATTACTTTATGTGGATGAAATTAGTTCTACATTTATCGCCATCTGTGCTGCTTGGGCTAGGACTAAAACTAATATCACGCAGCGTAAAGTAGGTTGTTATGATTTATTTTCAATGGCTTTCACTGGTGCTATATTACTAACGCCATTATTTCATACGAATTTAAGAAGTTCCAGCTCTATTTTGATGTAATCTGTAATCGAAATATATACAACAATAAAGATCCTGGGTTAGTAACAATTGTATTGAGTTAGATAGACAGGAAGAAATGATTTTCAGAACACTCCGTTCAACACGTAAATCGCAACAGATCGTACCCAGCACGTGGATCATAGGACTCCGTATCTTTCTTACCACTATTAAATTGATTTCCTGCCCAAATTTTCGTATAAACGCACAACACTATAATATAATTACTCAATACATAAATTGCTGTTAATAGTGTGAGATAGGAAACTAGATAGAAACAACCTAGCTACCAACGAAAGCAACACAGTTCACTCATACTGATCGCAGTTTCATAAAACGCCATATCTGAATATTCGAAAAAGTACTCTAATCTCAAGTTTCTTTGAAGTAAAATATACAGAGTTGCCTGCTGAAATAATGGATAATCCTTAAAATTTGCAATTATAAATAAATATTGAAATTGTTGATCAGATATATGACTTTTGTATTCCTGTGTACGAGTACTACAACAGTACTAGAATCAATTATTCCCAGTGTCAAACAATCACCATTTGTGACCACTGAATACATATCGTCCTCGACGAGCTTGGCAACAATTGCAGAGAGGTGCAGAAAGTGCTATTCCGGACTGACATGTAAGTAGAGTGTATCTCCATAAAAATATTGTCAGTTGTACAGATACTTTAATACTGTAACGTGAATTTTTACAATTCTGTGCTAGATATACATGTATTACAATAAAATTATGTTTATTAATAGTAGTAGAATGAACTAAAATAATATTTATACATTAAAATATTTTAGATTGAATATATATAATACTTTCTAATTTATGCAAATATAAAAATAACACTGTGTATATTTACAGCCACTGACAATGCTACACTCCAAAGGGGTGAAACGCGTCTGGTGGAAACTTAATGAAACAGTTATTAATAATCGGTATTTAATTTAAAACTGTGTGACATGGTTACAATAAGATTTAATTCACATAGATGCACAAGTATTTAAATCTGATCTTGAAGTAAGCTACTTCAGCTATTTAGTTGATACCTTCATCCTCTCGGTCAATCAAAACAAACAGGTGGGTTGCAAAAAACAAGTTCATCTACAAAATTTACCTAAGTTCAAGGAAGTGCTTTAACCTTAGGAGTTATTTGAAGTGGTATCTACTCTACTCTGTGAGATTGACATATAGAATTCTGCCGCCGCCGGGCAATCATTGCCACCCACCTTGCTCTCTGCGCTAGGCAGAAGGTCAGTGGTGCTCCGTGCGGGTGAGAAAGTGACTGGGGGCTAATACATTTTCATGCCGGCAGCTGGCCGAATATGAATTACTGTGGCTCCGCAGGGCCGGCCGATGTGCTGCGAGCAAGCAGACTGATTCAATAATGGCGCGCCGGCCGCAGGTGCGGCGGCGTTTATTCCGTCGTTAGCGCCGCTGCGACTAGACTGCGAATCGGTCTTAGCAGGTAGTGGAAGCGGCATCAACGAACACCTGCTACCACCACGCTCACTACTGTTCCTCCAACTTCTCCAACGTGTCATTAAACAAGTCAAAATTAGGCACTGCGAGCTAAGGAAACTTCTGGTTACATCGTAAAAGAGTTTTCTGGTTAACATACACTTTCATTACTTTCATTACTTCTCTCTAACCTCTTTGCCTTCAATACTAAAATAATCAAGAACATTGAAACAATTATTAAAAGCTTCTTATTAGTATACTATAATCAGTTTTTTTTATTCCGTAAAGTTTCAAGAAGCAATTAAATGATAGCGCGAATGTCACTGTTCCGTTACCATCCGATCGTTTGCACTTCATGTCAGCGACAATTTGAAATTTGTTTTTTTCGTATACTTCTTTCAACTGTTTTATGTCGTTCGTAAATTCTAGCAAGTACCATCCCTGTAAATTATATCATGCTAGTTTTCAGATATCAACAACCAATAGTTTGACATAATGTAGTTCGGAATACCAAGAACATTTTAATCCCAAATCAGGAAAATAATTTGGCCACGTCGGTATTTCACTAACGCATCTTTTTTATTTCAGTGTTCCTTGAGAAGAGAAAAATTCTAGATGACGTAAACGGTTTGAAAATTGCATTTAACAAAAGATTTCATTTCTGAGATCAACATAAAATCTACAAAGGTTAGGTAAAAGCCAGTTCAAAGTTATTGGTCCACGTTAAATAAAATACATACATCAAGTACTGTTGAAACTAATCTTCGTGTACCTGAGGAACTTAATCTTACCTAGTATTTTTTATCATTTTTAAAACTATGACTACCATAAGGCAGATTTTTAAGCTCGATTAATAGACCAGCTTTTAGCCGATCGTTTATTCAACACTAATTAATAGAAAACTAAAGCTGCACAATATTTCCTATACTGTGTTTTAGTAGGAATACTTTGTACGAACAGTATCAACCTCCTGCATAGCATATCTTTCCCATATTCTTGGCTGCAGTCGTTACATTCCGAAGTCTGAACCGCTGTTGACATTAACTACGTATTGTGCCTAACAAATCGACGTCGATTGCAAGAAGATAAGAAAAAAATATTTTCGAACGGTTGCTATCGGCTCTGGTAATTTGGAAGTCCCACGTTCGTAGCTTTTAACCCAGTTTGGCCATCCCTATAAATGGTTTCCGTAGCTTGATGTACTACCTGGATGTTTCTGATTAAGGTTACGACTTATTTTCTTTCCGTTTCTTGAGAGTTTTAATGAAACGAAACACCTTATTCGTATTTAAAAATGACTTAATTAAACTTGTAAGGCATTTTAAAATATTCAGACAAGACGATGCGATGAGACCAAAACCTATGTTTAGTTTTGTAGGTGGATTTTTAAAAAAAATGAGTTAAAATTAGGAATACTTAAGGGATGTTACAGCTATTACTTTAAACAAGCAATAACATTTGGCCCGGCGGTCGGGAAGATCCTGGCTCGATTCCATATCTAGCCACCCACATTAAGGTTTCCCACGATTAACTGAAAGTGTTCCAAAGGGATGTTAACATGTTTTCTTCTTAAGGCCAGGGCCTCTATTTTTATCGTCTTTATCATATTATGCTCTCCCATGCTCAATTACATCGTCATTAACAAGCCATAATACCCTAGCTAAAAATGAAGTTATAATTAAATAGTTTATATGAAGTTCATATTATTTAATTTTGCTGTCAACCATATCGATATTGTAATAATAAGCTAGATCTGCAATGCCGTCAGTATTAATATCACAGAGCCTCGTGCATGAGCGGCAACGTTCGCAACTGGCGTTCTAGTGGACGCGAGTTCAAATCCCCGTCCGGCCATTTGATTTTCCATGATTTGGCGAAATCATTCCAGGAAAATGTCGGGATGATTCCTTTAAAAGGCAATGGCCGAATTCCTTCCAGTACCTTGTCCGCTGCCCTGTCCCACCTCTAATGACCTCAACGTCGGCTAGATGAAAAGCCACAAACAAACAGCAGTAATATTTCACAGTCTCAGAAAGAAACGAGTGGAAATAAATGCTAATTAGGCTTGATTTGTAATTTTAGAAGTTACTGTACATTTGCGTGACTTCTTCTCTGCTTTGCATTACCGTAGAAAAAACTCTGCGTTGTAGAAACTACAAGGCTGGAGAATAGGATTTACGAAGAACATTTTTCAGCCTCTTTTAAATTCTCTTTGATTCGAAATGACGTACAAAAATCGCCCGAGGCGCACTTCATCCCCTTGAAGTCTCATCAGCCTGATGCGTTGTTTGACGATGTGTGCTGAGGACCGCGGCGATAATTTCATTATTCATCATAGCGTGTCCCGGCGCCCCGTTCCGCTTCCCCACTAAAGGCCATCGCCAAGCTGAAACATCCGGATCAGAAACCGTCGCACAGTGTTCCTACGGATTGATGAGTGTCAATATACTGATGACAGGTAACCAGTTACAACAAGAGGCAACAAATCGTTATGTAAAATTCAGAACTTTGATATATAGATTAAAGGACAGCAGAGAAGTGCACGTAGCATTTTCAAAATTAGATTTCGCGCCAAACTTAATCACGAACTATACAATGAATTTTTACCGAAACTACATAACAGAAGTTATTCTGATAGAAACATCTAAGAAGTATCAATAAAGATGGCTAAAAATAATATAAAGTTCTAGAACCTCGGGGAAACACAAACATAATTTTAAAAAAAATTGACAAGGTGTGTAAGAAATGTTATAAAGTGTTGTTGGCAACACAAAAGAGAATCAATTCAGTAAAAATTTAGTCAATAAGTGAGGAAAGATTTTCTTTATGCCTGAATCACCTAGCAGAATTTTTCAGTCAAAATTTATTTATTTATTATTATTGTTAAACTTGGTTGAGCTGTTGATCGTGTGACAATGTTTCTGTACTTCTACTAGTGCCTTATGTGTTATTTTCAGGTATGAGTAACTCAGTCCATTCCCAGACTCTATACAAACAAACGAAAACTCTCCAAGACCTTGTATTATTACCTCTCTTCCCTTGCTCGTACTACCCCAAATCCTGAGTAGAATATGTGTCTTCCCCAATGCATGCTATGTTTTACTAATACATACCACTCTCTACATTCGCCTGTGGTATTCCAGTTTCTGAAACGCAGTCCATCTATGGATTAACGAATATACTTTACGACAACGCACACGAAAAAACTGAAATGCCCTCATCCTCTATCCCGAATGTTAGGTCGGGGCGCTACGGTTCACCCTTCGGTCTCGGTACCCTCGTCTTCGCCGATTCGATTTTCTGTAGTAGACACATATCCCTGATCCAGTGATGAATATTATCAGTTCACAGTCTGTCATAAATGTGTGGTAATAGCTATTATTCATAAATAGCATGGTTGATAATGTTTCTTATTAAATGTTTATTATAAACTATGTTAGCGATCTGTTCATAACAGAACAGATTTTCAGTAATCAGATCGGCCGGGAAGAAAGACTCTCTCCGTCCGTTTAAATGTCCAAGTCGTTACTCTGATGGTCGCCGGTTCGAGTCCAGCCGAGGCCATGGCTGTGTGTGTGTTAGTGTCGTGTCCGTCCTGTAGTGTCCACAGTTAGAAGCTATTACAACGTAACGGAGAATCTGATACACTGCAAGAGTCATGATTACATTGAGCTGGCTATATATATATATATTCTTTACTCTGCTGGACTACGAATCTCCTATGACTAACTACCCTGCGACCGCTCCATACTTCCCTACTTACTGATCCCTCTTGCGGAAAATCTTTGGACTCTGCTACAACTTACTCACTGCAACTGCCCCGTACTAGGGAGCGTCTCATATTTATTCCTTTGTTTTTGCATCTTGCTTACACACCTAACCGACTGCGAGATGATTAATGGCGGGAGAGAATTGGGCAAGGAATGGAAAGGAATTCGGTAATGCAATTTTGAAGAAACAATTTTGGCATTGACCTGGAGTAATTTCGGGAAATTAAACTAGATTTCCGTACGGGGATTAGGACCCGAGTCCTCCTGAATGCGAAGCCCGAGGTTGTTGCTCACCTACCTGATTAGGTCATATTTATTCCTTGCCCGCAATAATCTAAAACGTTTTCGAAACGGGGTTTGACCTTCTACTTCTTTCATCGTCCCCTTTCTTCCGAAAGGTAGTGCTACACGTATGAAATTTATTTCAATGAATGTTGTTGAAACTCATTCCAGGTTCATTCAGCCTACATTTCCGAAAAACATGCAGGAGCCATTAAGTATTTTCGACCCCAGGCAAGCGATGGACCACCATTATCAATATCAAATGCCCTCAATCCATACGCACGTTGGTGCGCGAAGTTTGGAACGCGATCTCCTCTACGCTGTTTGCCGAACACCGAATGATGAAAACAATTGCCACTACCGAGGATCAACTCAGCTAAGCTCACATCAAGCGCCAGATAATGGTATGTCTGTGACTTCAGCCAATCAATGCAAGTTTTTATAATAAAGGTTATATTCCAGTATTCATTTGTGCCTGAGAGACACTTAACAGTAATTCCAAGAAGAAATCACAGCTGTAAAACTAACTCTGTGTTTTAGATGTTCACTGTAGGTCAGTAAAGTAAGTCTCGTAATAACAAGGATTTCCTCCGTCCAATTTCCAAAGAACACTGCTTTCGCGAGGGTGGAAGCAGGGCAGTTAATTACTGGTTATAATCGAGGAGGTCACATTAAGGAGAGGGAATTCTTGGCCGAAGTTTAATGCAGTCCATTATTTCCGGGAGAATCGCTAGAGAAAGCTCGCAGTCTAGCGGCATCCACTTGGCCTGCAAGCACACTTCCAGAGTTTTCGAGGGGAAGCAAAAAACAAGAACCAACACGAGCAAAGTTCCTTCACTGAGGCTCTAAGCCCACGTAAAGACTTTCTTAGAAAGCAAGTATCATAGGTTGCAGTTAATTGAAGGAAACAAAGATATGCAATTGACGAACTTGTCTAAATAAACAGTCCATGAATGTAACGTTAGAACATTTTGCTTAGATAAAACAAATTTGATAGGTTATGATTCGCAATTGCAAGTGATATTTTACTCTTAAAAACCTAAACTTTTTTAAAAAATTGCTTGCACCGTTTATTGCACTGGCAGTTACATCAAGAAATCTACGTAAATTTTCTGTAACAGAGAGGTTGGACTAAGAAGTGGGGTTGGGAACAAATTGCTTCGTCCTAGAAGTAACATCATAACACTAGTGCTGTTCTAAACAACTGTTATGAATAGTGCTTCATAGAATCACTAATCCTGAAAATATGTTTGCAGTAGCGACGATGATCGAAGTTTACGACCATAAAATATATCACGAAAAAGAAGAATTGTAATTATTAATTTATTATGATATGAAAGATCCTCCCATCTTGAAAAAAAAAAAAAAACTACTTACTCTACAGATGGAATGACTACGCACTGAAAGACAAACGTGATATTCTACCAGATTGAAAATTTACAATTCAAGAACACAGCACGAACATAAAAGTAATATCAATTTATGATGTTATTTCTGATTGTCTGTTGGTTTAGAAAATAATTAGTAGTATACATTTTAAACTTCAGAGTAGCTAGCGAATGTTTTAGTTTGTCACTTAAAACCCATTCTCTCGTGTACGCATATTACTTGTTACAGTCAACGATGAAGAAGTGGAAAATTTTCGCATTGTTAGTTTTCTAACAGTCCATTTATGTCAGGGTTTGACAAGAACGAGTTTTTACAGGTTATGGTCAATATAGAAAACTATTTATATTTTCTGATAATTTTGATATACCGGTATATATTTTATATATATATTATATACATATATATATTTGCTTATAGCTTTACGGTTCGTCTACGTCGAAGTCATTAGAGGAGGGAAAACACTGGGGACAAGGAACGGGAAGAATTCGGTCATGGTATTTTGATGTGATTTAGGGAAACCATGAAAAACCAAAATCTGGATACCCGGACGGGGATTCGAACCGGCATCCTCCCAAATGCGAGTTCTTATATTAAAAAAAAAAAAATAAGTGACGATATACTTTTTGAAATAATTGTTTATAAAAACAATCGCTGGAGTACAATGATGGAAACGGCTGCATAGTCCGGTATAGCGATCTCTTTGGACGATCCGAATTACTTAAAACGTTGATTAAACGAGCAACTATTACTTTACGATTGTAACTTGGAAAATTGCTCTATTTGTGCTTCACAACTTTCGTTATTTTCTTGAAATACATTTGAAATTTTAGTTCAATATTTGACACCAAGAGATAGTAACAAATACAGTTTTTCAGAGTTACAGAAATCATGTGAGATATAGGATTCGAAGTAGAGTTTATGACGAAATAATCGTCTTATACAATTGGAGTGATTATCTAGCTTTCTTAAATCGTTTTCATATTTTTACTATCACATCATTAATACATTCCATTACTTCCATCGATGTAATAAATACCGTGAATCGGGACAATTCAAACCACTCTTTAAATAAATGCAACAATAGAACAAAGTGGTGCATTCATTTGTGAAAAGATGAATAGCTGACTAATTGTGAGAGTGTAAGAGCAAGTCGTGAAAGCGCGAAGTCCCGGAAATGTCTCAATTCAGTCACGAATGGTCCGCGAGAGGACCTGGCGGAGAGCCCGTTTCCGCTGCCTGCAGGTGGAGCTGATTCGACCATTCTTGAATCGATTTGAGCGGCGCGGAGGAGAATCATCTCCGGTGTGTCGACTCGTCGCTTTAAAGCGGATGGTGGGGGACGCGACTCGACTGCCGCCATTGGCCCATTTACTGTTGAAGCCGATAAACCGGTCCTGCTCCGTGGAAAGTCCACTGTGTCATCCCCAGGAACAGCAAGGGTAAGACTAATGGAGTGTGGCGTAAACCGACACGAAGATTTAGATTATTATTTGTCATTTCTTTATTTTTGATGTAAAATAAGTCATTCTTTTCACACCAGCTGTAACCCTTCGTCTACCCCTCTAAAACACATTTGCGTCACAATGATAGGATTGGTAATATCAGCGAGACTGGGTGCCGTATTTATACTTAAATAAATTGTAGCTTCCCGCGTGTCGTTAGGGACCGAATGGAGATTAATTTCGATGCAAAGCGTCCTTTGCTTCCAACCGTTCACTAATAATAGCACAATACAGACATGGGTATCTACGTCCAAGTTAAAAAATGTAGAACATATTCAATTGTTATTATTTCATTAATACGAGTCGATACGTTTGTATGAATGCAGTATTAAGTTATAAGTTTATATTCGGGCCACATTCAGAAAACTGTGGAGAGTCATAGATCGCTCTTATCAAGAGGAAAGGACACGGCTTAGCACCAAAAATGCCAGGAACGAACCAAAAGCCTTTGCACGAGACAGATTTCATAGCGATTCCATCACTGATGTACTAGTTATTACTATCAATCTAGAATTAAATCTGTCTTCAATGATATACACAAAACGTATTTCTTATAAAAATTCTGTGGAACTTTAAAAGAAAGCTTGTACGCAGTTTTGGCATTCATAATGGGTTAAAAACTATACTAAAGTCGAGATTCCAATAGGTAGGAGCTGATGGTTGATCTCGAGTGTGGTGCAGATCCCACCGAACCATAGACCAGGTTATCAGGAAGGCTCTGTGGAAGCTAAAACTTTTCTGAGTCATGTGGAATTTTACCGTATAATTCACGAGCCAAAGCGAGGCATAGAATTCGATGGTGTTTTGGTACTAGAGGCACCGTGTTTGATCTTCTGGAGCCGTATCCCATCAACGCCAGACTTTCCTGCACTGTAAGCAGGGTCACGTCTGTCGTTGTCCCACATTGAGTGTTGCTATTCTTAGACGTAGTGTTTCCTGTCCGTGAGTACTGATACCTCAGCGCAGACGTAAAAGGTCTCGGTTATTAAGTAGACTTGGGCGATCACTCCGTTCTCAATGTCGGGAGGTAATGCCCAAAATCAGATTTTCTCCACACACTCTTGACACTGTGGATCGAGGAATGAATGCATGAATAATTTCCGAAATGAAATGCCAATGCGTCTAACACCAACTACCATTTCATTTTCAAGGTAGAAAACTTCCTGTCGTGAGCCACTAATTACGTCAGAAAACCTTTCACAAGACCCGCGAGATTACAGACTACACTGAGACTACACGAGAAATGTATATGTTTATTCCGCGTCTACCTATCCCATGACGTTTGGCAGTTCAGTATATATATACTTTCTCTATGTGGTAGGCTATACTGCCCTTTCATTGTGTCTTTTCCTTCCTAGTGAGGATTTCTATCATATTTATTATCTACATATCATTTCATAATTTTGTTACATCAAAGGACGGTGGTTATCACAGTGTGGGCGTGCCATGTTATTAGGTGTCTCGTGGTTTATTACATATGAAATATTTGGTACACGATACAGTTTCAAATTTAACTTGTTTTTATTTGTCATAAGCACATCGGACTTCAAAGATACTGGTGACATGTAAACACAAGCTCCAGTGATCTTTCAACGATAATACAGTACTGTTCGCTCAAAACTGTTCCAACTGAGTGACCTTTCCCGACGTAAAGTGTTTCCGTAAAAGTGTATGAGTCTCTTCTAGAATATTACAAAGGCTTCCGACAGATATTTCTCGATCTTTAACAATACTTAAACAATTAAAAACATATTAAAACAATCAAAATCGATACCGGTACATAATCATTCACAATCATTACGAAATGCTCAGAAATGAAAATTAAAGATATTAAACACAAAATTATCCACATAAATAATTTTAAAATTGCAGTAAATCGTCCTTTAAACATCGTAGCTCACCTTAATTCTTGTAATTACAGACATTTAAGCAATTCTCTTGTATAGTTCTGTCCTTAAACATATTAAATATTATACACATATCTTTTTTTTTTTTTTTTTAAATGTATATTTACACTGATTTACAGTGAATTGCAAGACAAACATACAATACCATACTCATTCAACCTCTAGCTTGCGACAAACGCTTCATAAGATACAATTCCATTTAAAGTCTTGGATTGAGGGTTGTTACAATAGGTCCTAAGAAATAAGAGAACCATAATTCCTTCACTGTTTGGCTGATGCCTTGCGGTTTCGTTGCCTCTTAGTGTTTTCTGTTCCAGTGGCACCACGTGATTTGGACGCTTCGTGGCCAGTGCCATCTCGCCTTAAGCTGCGTTCCCTCGCCGCCGCAGAACTCAGCCCCTCTGACAACTTAGATTGGGTTATCTGGTCCGCTGGACCCTCAGGGACGGCCCCCAAACCTCTCCACAAAGCAAACGCACGTGCTCCACTTCTCTCGGCCTTTGCACAATAGAACCGCAAGTAACGTCAAATACATTGCGCCAAATGCAGGCACGGTAACGCATTTCGGCGAGTACGTATCCTTTTCATATATCAGTTACTATTCTATACGGCCTAATATACTCTATCTTTCTGTAGCTCGTCTGCGATAGTAATAGAGACAAGAGGTATATCTTAGTCATACTGGGTACTGAAAGTAACATTCAAGTGATGTTTTTTTTAAAAAAATTTCGAGCCTGCGAAAAGATCTTATTTTCTCCATGTAAAAGACCTTCGGACTGGGGCAATTGTTAGCGGAAACCATTAAAAGTAAATCATTCGATATCTATTCTTAGGTCAAATGTTTCGGCAGTTAGAAGGTAAATGTTACTTAGTTAAACATCAATTTGGGTAATCGAGGTGTGAACTGGTAAGTACAGAAACGGTACCAGACTCTTGTATTAGTAAGGTGTTACAGTGTTAAAGCCGCTTTATTAAATACAGAAGTTTGTGGGTGCGTGGGGATTCAAAGGAATCAGCCTGTAAATTAATGTAGACACAATTCAGTAAAGTTGAGTTAGGAGTCTGAATATAAAATAGTGGTGGGTATGTATGATCGATAGTTTGTGAAAGAGGTTTGGATTGATGCTACGTCAAGATTTAGCAATCTCATGTAGAAGAAAAGAGAGAACCGTGTGCATAGATTAGCGCCTGACTTTAGAAAATAGGGAAGTGATTAAATTTTCATTTGTTGGCAACCAAATTACGGGTGGAATAAATTATCGAATTACCTAACCATCTTCTTTAGAAAAACAGCAATATCAGTAATAGCTGTAAAAGATATACTGTAGCCTCAGGTATAAGTGGATTTCTGTATACTTGTTGTTGGTTTATAACTTTTTTTTAGGTTCAATGTTATTTTAATTATTAATCCGACAAATATCATTTATTATTGAAGTATTAAGGTAAATGATGTCTTCTATTCCACATTCTGTATTGTGTTTAGTTTTTATTTCATATTAGACCAGTCTCATTTATTCAATAACCAGAACTGCGCGTTTCTCTTCACAATTCTTCTGAACTTCACCTGATGAGCAATTGATCTGTCTGATTCCACCAAGTGGAGTCCCAATTAATGCGGCTTCCCTGTGCTCTTTTCCTTCATTCCGTCTCGCATTCTCTCCTCCTCTTTACCAGTCACCAAGGCCCGTCAGTTGTACAGTAGAACAGGTTCTTAAAGTCGAATATTGCAGAAAATGAAAGAATTTGACAATTAATCTGTGCAGTGTTTAAAATGTATCCGTAGAAAAACTGTATTCCTTTAAATTCTCTATTTCAAACGTAAATTTGAATTGAAAATAAAAACAACAGAGGCTTTTCTGTCAGCATAATGTCGATGCCTTGTGGCAATTAACAGAGTAATATGTGCAACAGCATGTTGTTTCTTTATAAAACATTGATAAAATTCGCGGTAGAGAATCCAGTGTTTGATGAACCGTAGTAAGTCGAGCCTGTTGGTTAATGGCTGACGCTCGGACCAGATACTATAGAGGACCCAGTTTCGTTTCATATTTCGTTTTAAGTGGTATTCCGAAGTGACTTTAGTTTAATGCTGGGAATGTTTCTTCAGAAGCACCAGGCTGAATCTTATTGTTCTAACGATCACGACGGTGAATCTTAAATTACTACTAAATAAAGGAATCCTTATATGAAAGAGATGTAACGATTAAGATTTATATCTCTAAAAAAAATAGATTTTTTTTTTTTACTTATGACTTTACACCTCGTCGACGTCGAGGTAAGTATAGGCGGGATGGGACTGGAGACAAGGAACGGGAAGGGATTCGGCCAAGGCCTTTTGAAAGAAGCATCCCTTCATTCGCCTGGAGTGAATGCGGGAAACCATGGAAAACCAAAATCTGGATGCCCGGACGGGTAGTAGTGAATAGAGGATTGTTCTATGAAAGTGAAATAATTTGTTAATGAGTAAAGGATTTTCTACCTATCCGTAACGTAATTAAAACAAAAACCAACAAAATAATATTCCTCAAAGAAAAAAAACTGACATACAGCTTTGTCAATTCAATTACAATAACAATTGTCATATTTATGGATATACTATTTAAAATGAAGATGTTTCTGCTTATGTGGTTTCATTTGCCACATTTTACCTCTCTTCCAACATGGTACATGCATTAACAAAGGTGTAATAAATGTTTATGGTACTTCATTTGTTATTCCATATCACATATTATCATGAAACTGAAATGGCGGGAACAGCATGGTACAGAATTTCAGACTGCTATACTAGTAAAAATCTACTGTAATTTTGTCACAGAGGAGTAGTCAACAATGATAGAGACTATAAAACCATTTGATGGCAGGTAGATCCCACGACCTCCCGACTCCAAAGCTCAAATGGTAACCGGTAGGTGGACTCATGTCGTAGTGGCTTTGCGACCTTCGCCATGAAATAAGTTCAGGGTTTTCGCGTTAATACTCCTGCTATTTGTTGCTGAACGTGCTCATAACCGGCAATAGCCATTTCTGAAGCGGATAACAAATTGCAAATTGATAACAGATCTGCTTTTACGCTAAGCCCCCAATATGCGTACCCATTGTGCCAGATTAGTTAGACACTCGTTGTTCACATGAAGTAACTGCTTCACATTTCATGTCCTTATGCTGGAAATATTTGATGTTTCGTATCAGCTCAAATGTGGTATTGATTTCAGTTGTTTAAAAGGCTTGGTTTCTCGCATCTGGTGACCTATGCTACAGATTCTGCTTAAGGTATTCCGAAAATGATTAACTGATATACATTTCCATGTAACACATGTAGCACGTAGTGAAAAAAATTTCCTATTCATGAGATTTTACATACTTGACTGAATGAGAGTGGAAGAATGTGTTTTAACCCTATTAGTACTTGTTGCACAAATCAATTAGTCACCGCATTTGCCACCTTGAAGCTGCTTTTGATTCCGATACATTAATTTCGCCAAGACATTTAAAGACAAATGTTGGAACGATCTTTCTGTCGGACTAGCTCCCAGTGTTCTTCCGATATCGGTCGCTTTGAACGTGAAGTGGGAGGGTATTGGGCTGTAGATAGCCTCTGGAGCTGCAGTATTGTCCCGCCTGAACCCAGACAAGTGGGAGAGCTTAGCACCAATGGGAAACTGGAAGGATCACTTCGCTACGACAGGTCTTATGCATATGCTTCCGATGTTGATTCTGCTGCCATTAATCTCAGTATTGACGTGAAGAGGTAAGGAAACAAACATGCAAGGCCATGACCGAAACATACTGACAGAACTAGAACTTACCCCTGCGGACACTGGAGTGTGTAGACACCGGTTCGAATCCCCGTCCGGGCATCCAGATTTGGGTTTTCCATGGTTTCCCAAATCTCTCCAGGCAAATGCCGGAATGCTTCCTTTAAAAGGACAAGGCCGAATTCCTTCCCATTTCTTGCACCCCATCGTTTCCCGTCTCTAAAGACCTCACTGTTAAGAGACGTTAAGCAGTTTAAAAAAATGGAGTGTGTAGAAACGCTTTCTTTTCTCTGGTACCAAATGTTAACGTGGCGACGCAAAATATGTAAATGTCATCTAAAACTTCATTAATTATTACCTTAGATTCGGTTTTCATACTGATGGCTGATTTTTTTTTTTTTCAATTATATTTCAACTATTCCAACTAGAGTTGATTTCGAAAAGCATGTCGTGGAACAGTGACTAGAACCCCCGACAACCAGGCACAAATTTAATCGTTAGAAATATTGGTCTCGTGAGATACTGCACTAGTGATTTATCGACCACCTCCATGGAGCAAATTAGGGGCTTTATTTGGCCGTCAATATTCCTGCTATATGTCTCCGAACGTTTCCAGTACCTGCAACATCTATTTCTGAAGTGTATATGAAAATAGCACAAAGTTTTAACTCTAAGAAAATGAGTGGTTATTATATTGAGAGAAATGCTTGTAGTCTAATTAAATGACTATTGTTTAAATACGAGTTTAAGTTATATATATAAAAATTAGTTATTGGTTTGGTTTTTTTAATTAAATTTTTCTCTTCTCTTCCTCTTTCCGGTAAGGGCTTCTTGGACCACGTTCCAATCTCAATTCTTCATCTTTTGTTTCTGTTTTTTCTTCCTTTCAATCCAATAGTCCTTCATCATTTCACTACGTTTCTCCCTTTTCTCCTCAGAACACTTCGGAGCAAATTTCTTTCCTCTTTTACTTTGGAATCCTTCGTACTTAATGATTCTTTCTAAAGATATCTCTTCCCATAATTTCCTCTTCTCTTATCTTATTTCTTTCCAATCTTTCTTAACTTCTTGAATCCATTTGATTGTTGATTTTTTTCCCCAAAGGTAATTAATTAGGTTTTTTTGCTTCTGGCGTTACGCCCTGTCAACGTAGAGGTGTTTAAAGACTAGAAAATATTGGGAGTAAAGAACTGGAAGCGGTTCCTACTTCAGTGATTGAAAGAAACTCAAGTATTGGAATTAAATGATTAATACATATTGATTAAAATATGTTATACAGTTATGTATATAAAAATTAAGATTACCGAAAAACGTTTTTTTCATTTTTATGAGCTATATTTTTAAAATATGTGGGTCTTTGGAGAGTATACTTAATCTCCGACTCTGTTAAAAATTTAAACAATATGTTAAGTAACATTATTCAGGAACTGCTTAATATTACCTTTATGGCGTTTCTTTCTGTTTCATGCACTTAGAGGACTGAGGAAGCACACTTTTACCAATTTTGTAGAGCTCGGATGTCAATCGAATTACGTAAGCTGGCACTTTCCCATTAAGAAATTGAACTACCTCCGTTGCGCAGACACTCAGTTTAATTTCCTCCCCACGGCTGTCTCCCTAATGAACGTGGCAACTTGTGGCTTGTTTAAAAAGATATTCTTTTGAAGTCGGTCAACATAATAACGAGAATGTGGCGCAAAGTTAACAAGGGTGTGGCCTCGTTGGGCTGAAGCAGTGTAGGCGCAGGAGGGCCGTGAGCAGGATGTTATTCCTGAGCTCAAGATCAAGGCTGTAACAAAATGTGTGGTCAGAATTTTTTTTATTTCTAATATTATTAAAGTTTTTCATTCGGAGGTTATTAGATGTAAACCATACGATTTTAGAAACATTTTATTCTATTAATATATTTCAAATCAAATACAAAACTTTTTTTAAATATCAGCACCATGTATTTCTACACATTTTCCCCCACATTAGCAACAAATTTTTAACTCTTCCGTTGTAAAAATTTTCTGGGCACGTACGTAGCCAATTGAGCAAGAAACATTGTATCTAGGCGTCTATGGGAAATTTCCTTGTGGCTTTAGGACGCGTCGACAGCGAGATCATTAGCGTAGTTTCTTTGGTTTTAATTCTTTATTTCTAGGCCAAAACTAATAATAATTACATAACGAAAAATATGGACTACATGTGGGAATGATTCAAAGCTTAAGAAATAAATACTCGAAAAGCTTATTAGAAAGCTTATTAGAAATTTAGTCACTTGCAGCATTAAAACTGATATTAGTTTTAAGTATTTCATCCGAAGAAACTCGTATGACTAATTGATTATTACTATTTTCAATGACAGTATCAAAATGAATAAGCAAACTGAGTATAGAAATTATTGGAGAGGAGGCCATTAATGGTATTTCTAGCGCCTCACTGACAGTTTTCATATAACTGCTCCATGGTGGCCAGCTAACCCAACTGGGTAATCCTAAAGGAAAAAGATCACCTGCAGCTTTTTGTGGAATCTAATACTTGTAGTTCCCCAGCGTACTAACAGAGTGCAGCTTTGCCAGTGGTGGTCAGTTTCTAGAACTAAGTCCAATATCCGAACAAAGATACAACTGTATTAGCAGAATACAGCACTTAATGATACTGAATCTTGACCAGGAGCAACACATATGTTGACTTACAGCAGAGTGTTGAAAATTAAATGGGCCGGTTAATGTTTTAGAAGTAACAGTGGAAGTTAACTTGTAAGTGGAAAGAACTGTCGCAGGTACGAACTTAGAGAAATGCAAATATTAAAATATGTGAAATACATGATGAAGACGTCGGTTACAGTGGGCACTTGAGATGAAGAGATTGGCTCTTGATAGGAGGAGAAGAAGTAATTATATGGATCCAGTTAATAAACAGATAACAGAAAGCAAAAATTGGCGACTAAAAATTAATTATTACATTGCCGAGCTCTATTGTTTCCTGTAAATTACAGCATCCTTTTAAATGAATTTCTATGTACGTGTTTGATGAATATAGGAAGAAATAAGATATTTTTTTTTTTTAAGAGGATGGTAAATACTATACAGTAAGCAGTGTACTATTAATTCAATATTTGACAATAAAAACAACTGAATTCATAAATCTCTACAGATTGAATATTCATCTTATATCTTTAAACGAGCAATTATATATATATATATTGGATCTGGGAAACGGCTCTATCGATTTATGTAAAATATCACGATTTGTAATTTAAGTTTACCTAAATAGATGTCTTCTTTGCAAAAACGCGATTTTACAGAAAATTAGCAATTCTTGTATTTGGTATTTTGGAAACGGCGCTAACGCCATCTCATAGACGTTACAGGTTTCAGTAAGCTTGGCTGATGTTAGTTAAATTCTCTTTGATTACAGCAAGGAACTCTTACAACTTTAAACGAATATATTTTTTGTGCACTAGCTGACCCGTGCGAGTGGTATCGTAGTCAGTCACCGAATGGTAATATAATAATGTGGAAATAAGTAAATGCAAATATTTATTAATTAAAGGTATTTTATTTTGAAGAGTAGTTATAAATATTACTTTTAATGTAAAAATTCGTTATTATTAAATACTACATATTTATTTCTAAAACATTTAAAAAGTAGATGTTTAAAAAAATAGTGGCTTTGTCAGATTTCCTTTTTTTCAATCTTCTTTACTCTACAAAATTTCTTTGAAAACAATATTAGCAGTTATAATGTGATCATCATGGACTTTTTGACACAAAAATAAATATTAATGAATCTACAAACTCATGAAAATGCTACATATGGCTGTCCATACAACAACAACAAAAAAGTTATATAAATACAATCCTGCCTTTTGAAACGTCCGATATTGTGCTTTATTAATGTTCATAACGAATGTTACTCCTTGTGGGAATAGTTTTCTTATCATTTGGAAAGGCACGATTAATCAGAAGATGTGTAGTTACTGCAAGGTATGCGCATAGTTTTATCGGAGCGAATGAATTTAGCACTCATGATGTTCTCGTCTAAATGAATTACCACAAATCTTGCACCATTAATAATCGCTGATCAGCATTAACATTTGTGTTTAACGTCATAACAGCATTTTTCTTTAAAATCAATTTATGAGGTGGTAAAACAGACGATATCGGAAATGGCTCTAGAGATTTGGATG
>JARYHS010009186.1:43637574-43725674 GCA_031002005.1 Vandiemenella viatica | reverse complement strand
ATATTTCCAGCATATTAGTTTATTACGGATGTGGAATTATCTTCAGCGAATAAACCTGGGAATTAAAATTCAGAAGCTAGTTTGAACGTGGGTGTTACCATTCAACGGAAAACGTTTAGCGAAGCGTGAGAAATGTGTCTTTTTTTTTTTTTTGCTGTCGTCATTCTTTCGACTGGTTTGATGCAATCCTCCAACCTTTCCTATCCTGTGCTAATCTCTTCATTTCTACATAACCCATACCGCCCACGTCTTCAATTATCTGCTTCATATATTCTATTCTGTCTTCCTCTACATTTCTTACCTTCGACTGTTCCCTCCACTAACAAATTAACCAATCCTGCATTTCTCAAAATATGACCTACCAGCCTGTCTCATCTTTCTGTAAGCTTCTTACACAAACTTCTTTCCTCACTCACCATTTCCAAAACACGTTCATTTCTTACTTTGTCTGTCCACTTAATTTTCAGCATTCTTCTGTAGCACCACATTTCAAATGCTTCAATTTTCTTTATTTCCGGTTTTCCTAAAGTCCATGTTTCGCTACCATAAAGTGCTGTTCTCCACACAAAGAGTTTAAAAAGTTCTTTCTAATTCCTAGATCAATATTTGACACTAAAAGGTTTCTCTTCTTCATGAAGGCTCTTTTTGCTAATGCTATTCTGCTTTTAACATCATTCCTTCTTCGGCCATCGGTTGTAATTTTACTTCCCAAGTAACAAAATTCTCTTACTTCTTTTATTGCATCCGATCCTATTTTTATATTTAATACACTAGTATTGGTATCATTTCTGCTACATTTCATCACTTTTGTCTTGCTTTGATTTATATTCAGTCCAAAATCTTCATTCAGTATTTTGTTCATGCCATTCAGTAACTTCTCAATATCCTCAGCCCTCTCTGCTAACAAGACAATGTCTTCAGCAAATCATAGCATACTGATTTTTTTCTCCCTGAAAACTTATGCCACATGGAAATTTTTCTTTGACTTTCTTCATTGCTTCTTCTACATACAAGTTGAATATTAACGGGGATAGATTACAGCCTTGTCACACACCCTCTTTAACTGATGCATGTCTCTCGTGATTCTCTACTTTTATTACAGCCACTTGATTCTTATATAGTTTATAGAGTATTCTTCTATCTCGATACATAAGACCTGACTTCTTTAAAATTTTGAACATCTTGTCCCACCTAACATTATCGAAAGCTTTTTCTAAATCAACAAATGCCATATAAGTATCTTTGTTTTTCTTGATCCGCCCTTCAAGTATTATTCTTAAAGACAGAATTGCTTCCATTGTACCGCGATTTTTCCTAAACCCAAACTAATCTTCACCTACTATCTCTTCTACTACCCTTTCCATCCTTCTGTATATTATTCTGGTCAATAATTTTGAAGCATGTATTGTGAGACTAATGGTGCGATAATTCTCACATTTGTCGGCTTGTGCTTTCTTTGGAAGTGTGAAGACGATATTTTTATTAAAATCAGTTGGAATTTCTCCCATTTCATAACTTTTTGATATCAGCTTGAATAATCTTTAGATTCCTTCCTCTCCTAGGGATTTAAGAAGTTCTGCAGGTATCTCATCAATTCCAACTGCCTTATTTGCTTTCAAGTCATTCAGAGCTTTATTAAATTCTGTCCTTAAAACAGGATCTCCTAATTCATCAATGTCGACATCGCCTTCCTTTTCCATTACACTATTGTTCAAGTCGTCCCCAACATACAGTTTCTCAATGTATTCTTTCCATCGCTTAGCTCTATCTTCGGAGCTTAAAAGAGGTTTCCTATCGGCAGCTTTAATGTTCATACCCCTTTTCTTCATTTACCCAAACTTCTGTTTGATCTTTCGATGTGCAACATCTACTTTACCTACGACCAATTCCTTTTCTACTTCTTCACATTTTTCTTGTAGCCATTTTTCTTTTGCTATTTTGCATTTCCTATTTATTTGATATCTAAATTGCCTGTACTGCTCTCTTCCTCCTTCATCCTGAGCATTTATGTACCTTCTCCTCTGATCCATCAGTTCCAAAATTTCTTCTGTGTTTCTTTACCAGCTTTCAATATTTCGGTCTTTAATTCATTCCATTCGTCCTCGGTTGATCTCCTTTCAGAGTTACTTCTTAGACCTAAGTCTACCATTTCTGCAAATTTTTCTCTTGTGCTAGATTGTTTCAGTTTATTCACTTCCAGTCTGCTCTGTTTATGCTGCTTCTTTATTCGCTTAAATTTCAGCCTGCACTTCATTATTATCAAATTATGGTCAGAGTCTATGTCTGCTCCTGGGTAAACTTTACAGTCTAGAACTTGATTCCTGAATCTCTGTTTAACCATGATATAATCTAGCTGATATCTGCCTGTAACCCCAGGACGTTTCCAGGTGTATATTCTTCTTGCATGGATCTTAAACAGTGTGTTTGCCACTACTATCTTATATCTTTCACAAAATTCTAGCAACCTGCTTCCTCGCTCATTTCTCTCTCCAAGACCAAAACTTCCTACAGTATTCCCCTCTTTTCCTTCTCCCACTATTGCATTCCAATCACCCATGATTATTAGATTTTCCTCCCCCTTCACATATTGGATTAATTCCTCATTTTCGGCGTATATTTTTTCTATTTCTTCGTCATCTTCCTGTGACGTTGGCATGTGGTTGGGACGGGCTTAGTTTCTAACCTCATCAAAATAATCCTGTCACTAAACTGTTCATAATAACTCACCCGTTTCCCTACTTTCTTGTTCATTACAAACCCTACACCAGTGACTCCATTGACAGCTTGTGTGCTAATTATCCTGTGTTCCCCAGGCCAGAAATCCTGTGCGTCCTTCCATTTAATCTCACTAATCCCAACAACATCTAATTTAAGTTGTTGCCTCTCCCTTTTTAAGTTTTCTAATCTACCTGTCCTGTTCAGACTTCTAACATTCCACGCTCCGACTCGTAGAATGTTTCTATCCATTCTGATGACTCCTCCCTGAGCACTCCCCACCCGGAGATCCGATTGGGGGACTATTTTATCTCCGGAATATTTTACCCAGGAAGAAGCCATCATGATATATGTAATTTGAGAGGATTACATGTCCTGGGGATACCCTTTGGGTCTTTAATGCTGTGGTTTCCCGTTGCCTTCTGCATCCCCATGCCGTTGATCATTTCTGATTGATCCGCCTTTAGGGGCCGTTTCCAACCCCAAGGGCAAGAGGGTGCCCTGAACCACTCCCCACTCTTCCGCTCTCCTTTCGGAGGCAGTTGGCAAGCAGTGGGTGACTCCTTATACCGGGAATCTCTCAGTCGCCAGAGCCTCGTCCGTGCAAACAGGGTGCACCACGTGAAGGAGAGGTTGACATTTGGTTGGAAGAGGCTAGTATAGCCTCTCCCAAACCCTTACAGAAATGTGTCATGATATACAAATATTTAATGGTCTGGGAGAACAGTATGTAGCTTTTTTCAACGGCAGACACCTAAATCGTATCAACTAGTTTTCTCTCCTAACTGTGTTTTTTTTCTTACTGTCATCAATCTTTCGACTGGCTTCATGCAATCCTCCATCCCTTCCTATCTTTTTCTTTCCTCTTCATCTCTGCATATCCCTTGCAACCAAAGTCCTCAATTATCTGCTTCATATATTCTAATCTCCGCCTTCATGTTACCTACGACTATTCCCTCCACAAACAAATTAACCAATCCAGCATTTCTCTAAATGTTAGGAATACTTAATTCATTTACCTTACGACATTTAACTTCTTAGAAAAAAGAACAAGAATAATTATATTTCATACACTACACTTAAATTATATCAAGATTTCTCAAAACTTACTTCTCTTCTCCAAAGAATTATCGACATTTGGATGAACGTTTTTACTTTCAATAGCAAAATAATATAAAACGTATACGATGGACTGCAATGCAGTGTGATATTTTTCTTCTTTGGGTGCCAGACTGATAATCGAGTGTAGGTGTTTACTACTGGAAAGATGGACAACCCGATTGTGAAAGTGTTTGTAAGATGAAAGAACAGAGAAGATGAAAACCGGTGTAGGCTACTTTTGCGTAAGATACCAAGCGACGAATCACCATCAACAGTATAGTATGCCGTCACTCCATACGCACTACCTATAGGTTTGGTATTAGTCACAGGACTTTTGTGTACAATATGATGATTAAGAATTGTGCAACACCACCTGTGCTACGCTGCCGGCCAAGTCCTGTTGATGAAAATTTCCTCCACCACTATGACTCGAACAAGCTAACTACGTGTCAGCGACAGACACCAGCACAGTGCCGTAATCAACTTAGCCAAAGTGGCGGGCATTGTAATGTTGATATGTCACATTGTCAATTGGAAATGTGATTTAAGTTTTTTAAAAAGTTACCAGTACGATCATTGCTTAAACTTACCAATATTCGTAGCAATAAATTTGCCAGATCTGGAGTACGGGGCTACGCTACTAGATGGCGCCACAGACGCAGCGAACAGGATGGCAGCGCCACAGCGACTGCAGAGTGACCTAAGAGGAAATACTTAACTGCAGCGCACAGCAGACTAGCTCTCTTCATGCCCGACCACCGAGGCAACATCATTTCGCTATAGGTTATTGTGTATTATGAGACTGAGTCTAATAAACCGGATCCTTGTATCAGCTGCGTTCTCGTAGCTACTCTCCACTGTCCGAGCTGTCGAAAGGATATCCACGGCCTACCTTCGCTGATGAGCTATCAACCTTGAGGCGTTAACTCCATTCAACCCGCCCGACTCCTGATCTTTCCCGGATGGATCCACCATATTTGAGATGAAGGATATATAAACTACATAAAACCTTTAAAAAAACATCGAACATCCATTTAATAAGAAGTTGGCGCTGCATTTACTCCGCGAAATGCACTATCTCCAGGTGGCATGAACTCAGCAAGCCCTTAGAAAATTATAGAAGTGACCCTCTCCCATCCTTTCACAATAATTTCCCATAACTAGATAGTTTTGATAGGTGCTAGACCTCACGCCCGACTATTTCTTAGAAATATGTTTATATATAAAGATGAATGTATGTTTGTTTGTTTCTTTGTCTTTTTGTTTGTTTGTTTCTTTGTTCTTCATACAAATCCACAGTTTTCATCCGATCTCGATGAAACTTTGCACACTTATCCTTTGAAACAAGGAAAAAAGTACTTTCTATATTTGGCTGAAAAATTATCTGTATAAATAACACATGTTGTCTCATAACTTCGAAATACGGCGATAGACAGACACGTTGGATATAGACGTCTCCGTACCGTGTTTCCGTGTAGTGGACTGGCAGCTCAGTGGCCGTCAGTCGCTTGCGGCCGGCTGTAGTGAGCGGTCGCTTCGCATTTTTCCTGGTGTCTGTGTTGTGTGGTTAAGTGTTTACCAAGTAGATACAACAAACCTAGTGAAAGTCATGGAAGCAAATCAATTCGTACGAAAATCTACGATAAAATTTTCCTTCGCTTACGGGTACATGCGTCCAAAGGCAGTGGAAATCGACGAGTGGCTCTACAATGAAATCGGCTTACGAGAGGAGAGTGTGTACGGCATTCAAGTCGACTTCCTCGCCAATGTGGTGTACGTCAAGCTTCGAGATGAAGAGGAGTGTCTGCGTATCATAAAGGAGACTAATGGAGAAAGAAAATTCGTCCACAGCAACGGCGAGGTAAGCAGCGTCTCTATATCGCATGCTGGTCTAGGTATAAGAAATGTTAAGGTCCATAACGTCCCCTTCGAAATCTCAACAAATAGCATAAAGAGAGCTTTCGAAAAATACGGTACAATATTCAACGTAACATCGGACAAGAGATATGGTAGTAGGAGATTCGTGGTAGACAGTGGTATCAGATCTGTCAAAATCGATCTAAAATCCCACATACCCTCGTATGTAAATATTGCAGGGTTTAAGGCGCTTGTCATTTACGAAGGACAGCCGAGAACGTGTGTCATATGTAATTCCAATGATCACCTCAAGGCGGAATGCACTCAAAGGAGACCCTTGCAACTACCATCTGAACGGCTGGCCCCTCATACAGCCATTACAGGGGAGCCGCTAAAAGAAACATATGCTAATGTGACAAACGGTACTACCCGAATCAATACAACAAGAAATGATGAACCTGTGCTAGAAATGGAAACGGATAACCAACCAAACACCCCAATGGAGATTGAGAATACACTTATTAGAGAAGCACCCCAAGAACCGATGTACGAAAAGAAAACAGTCTCACAATAGAGCAAGGAAACAACATAAATGTCAAAATACGCTCTTCCAAAACACCACTGAAAGACGAAAAAAACAACCGTGCCATATGCCAAACAATACACCATTGCTTACAGTACCCTTAGAGAAAATGAAGCCTTATCAATGGGAGAACGAAAGCAGGAAAATACACCCAATACCAAAAGGCCAAGACTCGAAAGGAGGAGAGTGGACTCAATAGCAGAAGAACTAGCAGAAAAATCAAGGAAAATCCCTGCCATTCAAACAGAAACAAAATCTGCTGAACTTCCCTGTAGCGGAAACCACAACAAGGAAGCAAGCAACAACGAAAACAAGACCGTCGAAACACATGACATGGATATAGCCCGTGAAGAGAATATATCCTTATGGTCGGAAGAACTAGATGACACCGAGGAAGAAGATATATCAAATGAAGCAGAGATATGAACGATACAACTACACGTGACTGTAAAGATACATAATGGCAGATAGAAGTACAACGCGGACTCAAACATACTGTGTGTCAACCCTAAATGTAAATGGGATAAAGAACCCAACAAAAATACAATGCCTAAAAGAATATCTATGGGCGGCGGAGGTAGATATAGCGCTCCTTCAGGAAGTGGCCTGGGAAGGTGCATTAAGCATCACTGGATACAACGAATTGAAGAATCCAGGCATAGATAACGGTCTAGGAACGGCAATTTTAACCAAGGAGGGTATCGAAATCCAAAACGTCGAAATCTTAGAAAATGGAAGGGGCATAGCCTGCATGATAGCCGGAGCGCGCATTATAAACATTTATGCGCCTTCCGGAACTCAAAATAGAGAAAGCAGAAGATATTTCTACAAAACAGAGATAACCCAATTACTGACAGATACCTGCAACAGTCTAATACTTGCAGGAGACTTTAACTGCGTCATATCTCCAAAATACCAATACCCCAAACTTCAACAAATGCAAAGAACTCGAGTATTTAATAAAAAAATTAACACTGTCAGACAGTTGGGAAGTAAAAAATGGGCAAATTCCTGGTTTTACATACACCACTGAGAGCACAGCAAGTAGACTGGACAGAATATATATCTCACCTGACATAACCAGCAAAGTTTCCTCAGTAGAGATCTGGCCTTTAGCCTTTTCAGACCACAATGCATACCACTGTAAAATAAACTTAGACCCGCAAAAAATAATCAGAAAAAGGGGGCAGTGGAAATTAAATACCTCCCTTCTAACGAAAACGAACTGAAACACGTAGTCAACGACAAGTGGAACCATTGCAAGAGGCAAAAAAGTAAATATAATACAACAATGCAATGGTGGTTGGAATGTGCAAAACCCAAACTCAGAGACGCCATGATAAACTACTCCAGACAGAAAAAGCAATGGGAAAATAGCACCAAAGAATTCCTTTTCATGGCCTTGAGAGAGCTATGTACCAATAACATAGAAACGTTGCAAAACAACCGGAAAAAAAACAACTCAAAGCCAGAATAGTTAAAATAACAAGCAGGAAACTGCTAGGATATCAAATAAGAGCAAAAACGGGCTCCATCCAACAAGAAGAAACAACATCAACCTTCCATCTTGTCAAAGAAAAACAGAACGCAAAAAGAAAGCTAATAACTGAGCTAAAAACAGAAGGAGGAGACAGACTTGTGGATCAAAAACAAATAGAGGAAGAAGTAACAAAATACCTAAGCAAAACATATACAGAAGAGACAATTGATAAAGAAGAAGTCAACAAAATATTACAATGCATCAAGCCGGTGTTATCTCAACAAGACAATGAAACCATAAACCAGAAAATAACACGGGAAGAAATAGAAAACGCCATAAGAAGAAGCCCGAAAATGAAGTCACCTGGCCCGGACGGACTACCAATAGAATTTTACATGGAATTCTGGGACTTAATAAAACAAGAATTTGAAGACATGTACAACGAGCTATTGACTATGAACACAGCTCCAACTGAACTAGTAGAAGGATTAATTATATTAATCCCCAAAGAACCAGATAAGAAAGACATAGAAAATTTTTTAGACCACTCACTATGCTGAACTCGGACTATAAAGTATTCAGTCGAATTATCGCCATAAGGCTTAGAAATGTATCCGAGAAAGTAATAGGGAATATCAGACCTGTACTGGTAATGCAGATCGATAATTCAAACAATAACAAACATCAGAGATACAATTGCACTCTCGAAGGATGCAAACGCAAAAGCATCCGTCCTGTCATTAGATTTCAATAAAGCCTTTGACCGCATAAACCATACATATCTAAAAGTAACTATGGAAAAGATGGGCTTCAGCCAGCAAATATGTAATATAATCTACACGCTGTTACACCAAGCGACATCAAGAGTACTCATAAACGGGGTAATAACAAAGCCATTAAGAATAACAAGATCCATACGACAAGGATGCCCACTGTCCATGCTTTTGTTCGCACTCGCAGTTGAGCCCTTTCTAGCAGCAGTCTACAATACGGTTACTGGATTAAAAATCCGAGAGAATAAAATTGCGGTGTGCGCGTACGCGATGATATAATATTATCACCACCAACTCATTAGACATACAGAAAATACGGGAGTTACTAAGGACAATACGAAAGGGCTTCAACGCAAAACTCAATGTAAAAAAATCCGCAAGTCCTGAAATAAGTGGTACTATGGATGGCGGAGAGCACAAGCTGGATACCAACACGTGACAAAATAAAGATATTAGGCATTGAATTTAATAATACACCACAGAAAGCATCGGCTGCAAACTGTAGGACGCTATTAGCAGCAATTAGGAGCAAGATGAAAGATTTATCAAACAGAGAACTAAATACCATACAGAAAATACAGCTGATAACACAGTTGCCCTCCCAAAACTGTGGTACCTAGCTCACATATTTCCAATACCGATTGAAATAGCAAAGAAAATGGAAATGGCGATAAATTGGTTCATACAGAGTGGACACATTTTTAAGATCCATCACAAAATACTTAAGATGCCATATGATAAAGGAGGACTGAAGCTCGTAGATATACAAACGAAATGTACCGCCATCTACATGAGGAACATGTACAAACACCGTAAAGACATGGAAAGTAGTATAACAGGGTACACATTAAACGAACTAGAACCACGAAGCAGTACGGCACCAGTCGATATCAGCCATATAAATGCAAATTAAGACATTTTCGCATATTCTACATAGAAAATAGCTATTTAAACATAACCAGCGGTGAGCCTATTCCAACAACTAAGAAACTGTATGACATGTTGCAAAGAGAGACGCAAAGCAAACTAGAAATTACGTACAGAAGAGACGACTGGAAAAAAATATGGCAGAATGTTCACAATCAATACATCATAGCCACGCACGTTCCACTTGGCATAGAGTAATACATAGGAAGATAAACTCAAATGAGAAGCTGTTCTCACTACACCTATGCCCTTCCCCACAGTGTTTACGCTGTAATCTAGAGGATACGATACAACATCGTCTGCTGGGATGTGAAGTTCCAGACATATGGAGGTGGACGAAAAGTAAACTAGCCATAATCAATAGAACTACTCCACAGAAATTCACGCCAGAAGATATTTTATTCCCAGATGTTACAATTTATCCTGCGACTAAAAGGAACGCTCACTTTTGGCTGTTGGGCAACTACACCCACTACGTCATCAGAAGAAGAGGAGAGATGTCAATAGAGGATTTCTGGTATTACCTAACCATCGAACACAACAAAATACTTAAAATGGAAAAATACAAAGATAAGTTCGCACGCTTCTTGAGCGTGATAATGCCTCCATAAAACCAACAGAAGAAATAAGAGTTCCAGCACCCACAATTATCAAGAGATACCAGTAAGTCAAGACAACGATGGTGAAGCAAGACGGAAGATACCGACTCCGAAGAAAAGACGCCGGTAAGAGATGTTCCAACGTCAGAACCGACACCCAGCAACGAACTGAAGTGCGGATTGACGCAAGAGGAAGAAGAGACCGCCGACAACGAGTACCCCCCTACGAGGCCTTGCAGCCGCCACAGTGGACCCCTCGAGCTTCCCTTACGCCCCGGGCGCCCCGTCGAAAACGAGTGAAGAGTCTGAGATGAGACAAATTGTAATCCTTTAGATTAGTTATGACCAGAAATCCAGAAAGAAATTCTGTTATTCAAATTTGTAAAATTTGCTGTTATGAATGTCTAAACTGTTTGTTAACAATAAATTGAAAAAAAAAGTGGTTAAAGCGCTTGCTTACGAACGTCGTGGTCTCCGGTTCAAATCTCCGTGGAGGCTAAGATTTTTAAAAATTGTTTTTCATCGTAAGAGTCAGGCCTGGGCCGTAGGTTATTCGGATTTAATGTTAAACTGTAGATATTAGAAAGTTAGGGATGCAATGCGAGGCAAATCGTAGGTAGTCATGAAATGTTGTAGGTGTACACTTTTTTACGTTATAATGATCCCTCAGGTGTTGTTCGCAGTCAGTGTGTGAGTGTGAACCACAGTAATATTATTATAAATACGGAAGTAAGTCTCTTTTTGTTACGTTTTGACTACTAAATGGCTATATCATTGTGATGGAATTTTATAAGGAAATCTGTATGAAGGGCGCAGGATATTTTTTTCCAGTATGATTAACAGTTGTAGTCACGAAATTTTGAGACCTTATCGAATGGTGACAGAAATATGTTGGAAATTGATTCTCTTCAAGAGACAGGTTCGACGGTACAGTTATATAGTGATAGCTTTCCTGTCATATTATTCCGACTCGATATTGTTTTGGACCAATCCTTCGTTACCAACAACTTTCTATATTTAATTCTGGCAAAAAAATTCTTAATCCACGCGTACGAAATCGCGGGTACGAGCTAGTTCCAAATATTCGTCACAGAGTTCATGCCCGACGACATGAATGCACACTGGGAACACATTGAAGGAAAGAATCTGACAAGAAAGAAGAATAGCTAAATATCAAAACAACAGCATAAAACTGCTATAATCAACAAGATAACTTTAGTTATTTCATCGTAATTAAAAAAACGTCAAGAATGACGTTTGAAGTTCTAATCTTATATTCGTCTTCAATCTCATTGTTGTCGAAGCGATTTGGAAGAGCGACAGGCAGGATGACTGTAAAATTATTTACTTCAGTAAGCTACTGTATTCGATATTACATCCGTCAAGAGAGGATATTCAACGTGGAGTCATTGGCCTACAATGAGTGTAGTATGCCAGGTATAAGAGATTAGGAATGAAAAATAAACAAATAATAGCAGAATACAATAGTAGTGAAGAAAAACTTTATCTATCTGGTATAATATTTCTGGAGTTGTATTCCACGGAAGCTGTTGAAATCTTTGTGACTGATAGTTTATTTATCGGTTAGAAATCACCTGAAGTCAGCAGTTATCGTGCTATGAAAAGACTGTGGTCGAAAATATGTTGTATGAGGATGACGTCATTTGCGACGGCTGATAGATATAAACATTTGAACGAGAACGACGGACAACATATCTTAATGTGGGTGGAATGATCACCCCAACTCTACTTTTCACCCTTCAACCGAACCACACCTTCATCGTGTATGAAAATGTTGTCACGACCATCGACAGCACTAAACTGACCCCGTTACCTCTAGCTGCTTGCAACTGGTTCATCACTGCTTCCCCAGCAATTCACGAAATAAGTGGATTCTGCTCTTACTATTACTCTGCGATTCACTAAAAGTGTGTGGCAGAGGGTTCATTGTACCTATCCGAACGGGTAACAGTTTGGAAGGGATATGGCAAAAGGCGCCCATTGGCTATTGTGAGGAACTATACCAGCATTCGCGTGGAGTGATCTGGAAAAACCATGGGAAACCCAGATCAGGATGGCCGGAGAGCTTTATCGAAAGCTACTCCTGTCTTATTTTAAGTTTACTCGCCTGGTAAATCCATTCTATTCCATTCCCTAATCGCTCGTGGAAAAAATGAATACAGAAAAGAATCGGTTCTGGCCCTGATTTCACTTATCTTATTTTCACGGTCATTCCGAAATACGAATTTTGCTGGTAGCAATATTTGTTTGCTCTCATTCTGAAATGTGTCAGCCGTGAATTTTTCAATTAGCTTCCGTCGAGTATTAGGATGCTAGGCGAACTCTTGAACTAAAAACTTCTGGCACCCGTGTTTTGTCCCAATCCGATAGTCCCCAGTAGATTTGCTCTACTGATATCCTACATTGTATGTCAAATACTTACTTCGTGTTTTTTCCTCGGCTTCGTGATTAAAAGTTAAGAGCAGTGTTAGCCAACCAGGTCACTATCGTTCAGTAGTGAGCGTTCCAGTTTTCATTGTGGGCGGTAGGGGTTATGTTCAATACTGAAACATATTGTTTTAAAAAAGTTTTTAAGAGATTAGATGTTGTCAATTTTCAGCTTAAAAATTAGATACGGTGAATAAAATAAACATAAATTCCACTGTGAAAACCTGTGGCTGAAAAAATATAGAAAATAATGGCTGTCTTAAATCTATATATGTTTAAAATGTTATTAAGCTTATTGATACTATTGATACCTTACCCATATCTCATATCTCGTGTAATCAAGCTTTACTGCTGTTAATCATATTATGACCAAAGGAAGAAATCACCTGAATATTTCACAAAATGGAGACCTTCAATGTTCCTTACAAAAATTGTGTCAGTTGTAAGCAAAGTATAAATAAAAATAAAAATTTAACGATAGAAAGTTGTTTCATAAAGATTTTACTCTGCCAAACATAACGAAAGTCCAACATAAAGTATTTTTGAATTAATTATTGTTATTTTATATAACTTACTGTAATTCTGCGTTATAAATTCTATGAATTAAAGTTACTTCCCTCCTCTAAAAATCACCGTCACTGTGGAACCGTTGGATGTTAAGAAAATATTATTACTAACAGAAATATAACAGTGGGCGTTAGGTAAAAATGGTTACCTACACCTGGTTTAGAGCCATCGTGGTTTCACAAGCAGTTTACAGAGTACAAAATGAACGTAGTGAAATTATTTAAAAACTGATCATTGTTGCTAGTAATTATGTGTTTTAAAAGCTTCGTTTTAGTGCCTAATTATCTTATTGTGGTGATAACAGCAGCATCTAGATTATACTAGATGGTGTTAAGTAAATAGTTCCACAAGAACTCTTCGTGAGATTTAGGTACCAGGCTCTAAAGTTCCATTGCTTACATGTTATTGCATTATTAACTTTGGATTATGTGCAATAATGTTGACACTCTTTCGTTTATTATAACCACAATAGCCAATGCAGCGGCAACTTCATAATATCGTATCATCACGTGCATCTGAAGCTTAACGTTGTCAAATCTTTTAAAGAATACAATCGGTTCGAAAATTTATAAACCCCCACGTCAATGTTGGCAGCAGCGATGTTGATCATTTGTTGGTGGTAGTGCCATAATGACATTTTTAGTGTGTGAAGAGTGCGGGGGGGGGGGAAGAGTGGGTTAAATACTGCGGTTTGTCGAAAGAACTGAGTGTGGATGGTGGGAAAAAAACGAAAAATAAATTGCCCGTATCTTGTTATTTCCCTGTAGATAAATTCTGAACATCATGGAAAATTGTACTTTGGATGTCGGAAATGGGAGTGGAACCCCCATGCTCTCGAACGCCATTTGCAAACGCACTAAGGACACAATGCACGTAGTAAAGATGGTTTGTTATATATTGAAGAGGAGCTTTATTAATGAAATCATGGATCAGTTTTTCGATACACAAATTTGTATGATTTCTTAATTTTGATACCAGTTTTTACTAGCAAAATTCATGACCTTAATTACTGGTATTGAGATACAAATTGTTTTTTGTTATCTTGATATTACTGGTAGTATTAACTTAATTTAGAGCTTCACGTATCTTCAAAGTATTAAAGTTTTGCAACAAAATTTAGCCGTGATACGCAATAGACAATCCCTGGCAGCTGCACCATTACTCGTTCATATGCTTTAATACCTGTGAATTATGCGTGATGTAAATATGCAAGTATTTGTGGAGTTTAATTTTCGATATAGCAGTTTTTCTAATAATTAATCTTCTTTCGAGTCGCATTTGATGCTTGGGATTATCATATTGGAATTCTGACAGTTGCTGCGTGCGTTATTCGTTTTAAACTGTCATCGGATGCGACTCCCACTGGAGATTACCGCAGAATATATCAGTAATGTGCGGTACTTAGCAACTGTGACGTGATGAAATACTGCGCCAAGCATTTAGTCTGTCACTCAACACTTGACACCACAACATTTTTTTTTTTTTTTTGTCTACCGTGATGTCCGCCATTTTTGTATCCGTGATTCCAGAAAAAAAAAAATTCTAACTGATATAACAGTATTATAGTAAAATCGTGAACTTCTTAAAGTGAAACCAAAATTTTAGCTTCCGTATAGTAGGAAATAAACAGAAAAATTCTGTTGGAAGAAATGAGGTAATACTACAATTGTGATTTATTGGATGTTTTTGGAGTCCAAAGTACGTACATGAAATCTAGCGCGTAACTCTATTGTTTGTTTTAAATGTTATAGCACCGTATTCAGATCATGTCCCAAACGATATTTTCAGAGCTTAGTTTGTTCACAAAACACTAACTGGCAACATTGGAGCAGTTCGCAAATTCTTGAGCTTCACAGCCCATTCTTTTAAAACATTCAACCAACTCGAGATCCAAATAAGTGTACTGCCGGTGTGTAAAATTTTAAGACGTCTTTTCCACAAGCATAGGACGTTATGACCGATGCATATGTCAGATGAGCGCTGTTACTGAATTTCTGTTATCATTTGTCTTCAGGGCTGACGCAGTTAAATTTAAGCACGAGATGAGTATCTCAGTTCCTTCTTCCCTATTTGAAAGCAGTTATGACATTTAACACTTGTGTTCAGGGTATGTCATACCTTCACCAAAGTCCCGATATCTATAACTTTTTTTTTCAGGTCTTGCAGATCTTTTACAGGGCATATCAGTCGCTAAGTACAAAATTTTCCCCACTGTACTTTATCCCTACAGGTCATTTGCTTGAAGATGATGTTCATATGACAACACATTTAAGGAGGATAATTTGATAAGTTCTCTGCTCCTTCTCAAATCTTGAACTACTTAATCCACCGTTTCAGACAAGCAATTGCATACTGAAACCTTTGCTTCAGGGGTGAGAATCCTCATAACGTCAAATAACTTAGCTTTCTTATATCCGAAACTACCACGAGGTACCTCAAGCAAAATTAAAATTTCTGTTGTTATTAAACTGCAGTTCTCAGTCTGATGATTGAAGAGATTTTTTGTTCCGTTCTTCTAAAAAAAAAAAAAAAAACCTTGGATACTGGTTTGTAGACTGTAAATTAAAGAAATTTATATTAAGTTTATTAAGTTACGCAGTAATTTTCACCTGGAAAGCTCATCTGTGCTAAGTAAGTGAACGGACAAAGGTTTCGGGGAACCGTTTCGTTGAGTTCGAAAATTAACTCCGGAAGGACAACATGCGAAAAAATTTCCTTAATTACGTTTCGCCTGCAGCTCAACTCACTCCTGTTCCATAAAAGCTGAGAAAAAGTTATCAGGGCTTAACAAGTGTAAGAATATTCAATGTATTTAATTTAGTTAACAAGAGTTCTCATCACTTCGCATTCATATAATCAACTTACACAATCTGTACACACTTCTTAACAGAATTCGGTTGATCAGATTGGCAGAACTGCAACAATTAGCCACCATTGGTGATTCAGTTTATGCTGCAAACTTTGCGCAATAGTGTGTACCAATATTTATTTACAAAAATTACTATTCTCATATTTAAAATAGCTCCAAAGATGCTTGTGAATGCTTCTTTAATTTCCTAATAATTTGTCAATAATCAGGTTTAGTATATTGTTACATTAATTTCAGTAGTTTTGATCCACGTATTTGTGATATCTCCTGAAATGTATGCATGCACAGCACTTTTCAGAGAGCGGTATTTCAATTTTACAATCTGGTTGGCTAATAATTTTTTCGGACCATGAATCATTCGATAAAGTTTTAAGTCGTACTCTAAGTCAAGAAAACTAAGCACATTTTTAATGCCATACTGATTGCCACTATTATATTTTTTGAAATGTAAAGTATATTTTTCAGCAAGACATTCAGTCGTATAACAAATGAGTTCGGAGGCAGAGAAAATATTTTTGGACTACAGAAAACATTATGTAATTTTTTTCAAAATACTATTTTCTTCTAATCACTTTTCCCATTACCAGTATACGAAATTTGTGAAGTGATAATTACATTTTATTTAACTTTCACCAAGCTGTATGCTCGTCAGTGATAGAAAATCGTCGACTGTACATAACACAGCTGAATTCCTCTTTTGTCACAAACATCTTTTGTTTCTTCCAACCCTGTCGACAGTAATGCTCAAAACCAGTCTCCCACCCTACGATACTAAGATGTGACTGGACCGTAAGATATTCTGCTATCTTTCTCTGCCTCCTCTTCTTTCATCTATATCTACATATATACTCTGCAATTCACAAAATTGTGAGTGGCAGGGGGTGCTCAGCACCAAAGCTAATCTCTTTGCTGTGCATTCCAATCCCTAATGATACGAGGGAAAAAAGAATTCATATAAGAATCAGTGCCGCACCTTATTTCTTTAATCTTATCTTTCCTGTCATTCCGACTCAAATGGGTTGGTGGACGAAGTATTTCACTACACTCGTAAGTGAAAGTTGGAGTACACATGTTTACCAATAAGTTAGTTTAAACGAAAGGTGCGTCGTCTATCTACCAGAGACTCCCAACCTAGTCTACTAAATCAGTTCTGTGACGCTTTCATAAGGTCTGTATCAAGCGGTCACGAATCGAGCGGCTCTTCTCTGTACTTACTCTATACTGTCAATCAACCCCTTACGAAACGGATCCCAAAGGGCACAACAGTAGTTCAAATGTGGACGCACAAGAGATTTGTACGCTATCTCCTTTGCTTATGAGAAGACACTAAACACTATTTGCTTCATAACGGGAGCGTACGACCACAGTTAGATGTTGCTTCTGAGGTAATACGTTTTAAATCAACTATAGTTTATGTCGGTCCTGCCAGTTTAGGGGCTAGCTCACTGGCCTCGCATGGCAAGGGACACCGGTTCAAGTCCAGCATAGGGCTTGGGTGGTTTTATTGAATGTTGTGTTCGTGTCACACTGTCCTCACTATAGTTTCTCATAGTTACAACTACAAAGTCTGATACAGTAGTAAGAACAATATAAATTAGAGCTGGCTAAACCGTCATAAGCCATTTTTCTAAAATAAAAAAAATTACAGTTTCCCGTTTTCTTTTCCTATGAGCGTACTTTTTTCTTGCTTGTGTTGGCGGTACCATAACAGCTGGGCGAGATTTCTAGTATTCAAGAGAAGTCTAGAGTAATTCCCTCACTTTCAAGGTAATGTATTTTATTGCTAACTGGCAAATTTAAAGGCGAAACTTGCAATCTATATTTCGTGCGTTAAGTCTTCCTTTGTTTGTAAATTTGTTGTTTTTACGGCGGAGACGGGACCGTACAACGATCATACATCTACGGTCAGGTTTTTGGAGAGAGCGGTGGGTGTCCGAAAGTGATTTTTCCTGTCGTCATTAATTCTGAGGTGAATACATCATTTGACATGCTTCGTTATCTGTATCCACAGGTTTTTGTCTTTTACTTTCGAGGTAATTGATCTGATCTAACTTCCGGTTTGCCTTCTGTTCAATCTGATTTAGCTAACGCATTTGATATGTTCCACGTTATCTTTGACCTTATTCCCTTTATGATTATTTTCTAGATTGTCCCAATTTATGCAGAATTGGTATCGCCAATATGTCAACAACAAAAAACCATGATAATGGTTGTAAATCGCCTGAAAACCGCAATATAAACTGGGGATACCATTGTGCGAGCTTCCACTGTCGCATACGGCGGAACTTTCATTCTCGTGGGCAAATACGCGGGGAAACGTTACAGTAATGTTAATTCACATCGTATAAAGGAAATAAAATGCAGAACTGTTAACGATTAAACACTGCAGATAAAAACAATACGAGAATTTCTAACGGTCCAGTATATGTCGGACATTAACCAGGACTTAGCTAGCAAATCTCAAATGGAAAATCTGATTGAAATAGGACAGTAACATTTGTTTTATTGTGTTCACACCATGTGAACTATCATTCAATCACAAAGAAATTTTTAATTCTTTTCATTAGATTGGATTTCAACTCACGATTATTTTTGTGAGTATGTATTAAATTTCTTTAAATTTTCAGAATACCAGTTCCACAGAAAAATAATTCTAATAACGGCCATGGATTATTTTATTAACAAGGTCCAATTTTTAATTAGTTTATCATTAAAATATATTTATTTCCATATTCTGTATACTTTCACTTATTTTTCTACACAATTTATATTTTTATTTCAATATTTGTCATATCGTACAACAGGTTTTTTTTATTATTATTATTTTGACGTCGAAGAGATATGCAGCTTGTAAAGAAACGTAAAGTATAACCGCAGTTGTCAATTCGAAGCCGTCGTTAAACGTTGACCTACTACGAACTCCTTTAAGTACCAAAACAAGTGAAAATCACTGGGAGCAAGGTTTGAACTCTCGAATTTCTTTGTCCACATCACGAAACAAATCTTTAACTATCAGAGAAGGTTGGCCGGGGTGTGGCTCATGACACTCATCAAACCACTCCGCCTTGACGATTCTCACCTTCTTCAGAAATTTATTGTCACTCACAGCACTATCACCGTACACTTCACGAATCTAACGGTGAATTTCACGCGGCTGACAAGATTCTTGCACTCAATAATCGGCGGGTGAACAAGTTTTGTTAAACATTATAAAGTTCTACAGCTCAGCACACAGACAGACGATACGGCTGCAAATGGAGTCTAAACGCGTGCAAAGCATGCCGGGAGCAGACGCGCATGCGCACTGCGGCGATCGCATGCAAGAATAACTGTGAGCACTAGATTGTTATTCTTATAGTTCGACTAACTTTTGTTTCAGTTGCGGAATCGAGTAGATAGCTATCAAGAATGTTACATAACTGTTAGATTCCATGATAACCTTTATCGATATACGCCGGATATCATCAGAGACAGTCAGGAAATGTTTATATTTATCTTATTGATCATTAAAAGTGGGAAAGAATTGGGGCCAGGAATGAGAAGGAAATCGGTAATTGCCTTTAGTAGGAATCATCCCAACATTTGCCTGGAGTGACTTCCGAAAATCATGAGAAACCAAAATCTGGATGGTGGGACGGGAATTCGAACCCAATGCCCTCCCGAATACAAGACCAGAGCGTTGCCACCCACTCACTATTCTCGATGAAGAAAGGGGGTTTTGGTGTAGGTAATCAAGAATCTTTAATTGTTTGGATTGAAAATATGTAAATTGAGTATACCACTACTACAGTGACCAGTCAAACGGGTCAAACAGGTGCCAGAAATTCCTTGAGAGAAATGAAAACAAAATTCATGAATGCAGATTTAAGTACAGTACTTAACAAGCTGAATGGTCTTTTAGTATATTTAAAAAGTTAATTTTGCAGCAGACTTTCCATACGTTTTTGGCAGTTCCATTAGTTATACTGCATACGAGTTTTTTTTTTTATTGGAAAAAGCAGACTGTTAACCAAATTCGCTTTGGTATTTACAAATCACGCCAGAGAATTGTTCATTATTGAGCTTATTCAGCTATGGAACACAACTGAAGTAATTAATTAATCGACCCGTGACTGATCAAATATAACATTTCATCAACATTTTTTCTGTGTACCGCGATATTTTAATAACTTCTGTCTCAATTTGTGTTCGTATTTATGTTTGTTATTGTTCACTAATTCAATTTTTGTGTGTTTTCAGTGATTAAACTTTTTATTAAGTAACAAATAATTTTAATTTTGTAAACTTTATCTCTCTCTGTTGTATGAATTGGATTTTAACAAATGTCTCGGTTGTGAGCCATATGATTGTCAGTGCATTTATTTAGCTATGATAGAGCAAACATTTAGGCCATCTACGTTCAATTCTCCTGATAAGGTTGCAACAAAATAATAATTTTCCTTAATTAAATGAACAAAACACTATGACTGTACATACTAAATACTGCAGCTTTCATCCGGGATTATCAAGATACATCTATTTATCATCATATTAGCAGTTTCCCGCGACTTTGTCTGCATGTAAGTGTGTTATAAAATATTAGCTTTTTTAATTATAATATCAATAAAAGTAATAACTGTTTTAATGAAATATTATATAAATTTTATAACAAAAAGTTGAAAAATATTTATCCTTATTTGCTGTTTGGATACTGGTTTTATTTGGACGATATTAAATTATTACTGTTTTAAAATAGAAATTTGCCTGAATTAAAACAAATCTTACATGGTATCACATAAGTTCGTTAGGAATTACTTTTAATATCGTTTTGATTAAATTCACGCAATATTGGTTATGTGATTATTTCCACCACATGTAAGTAGCTCCAAAGGGTTAACTTTTATCGTGAAACAGTAAATGTATTAACGTGCATGTGAATGAAGCTTTGACAATCTAATGGCAATATTAGTAGAGGTTGTGGTTATGTTGAAATGCAGCCTGAACTAGAACGAAAACTGGGACACACTTTTTACAGCATAAAACTCGATGGATTTAGTTTTATAATTTACGCGATGGAGCATAAAGTTTTAGGATTGCCAGCAATTTTTTTATTTATTGGTTTCTTGTCGCTGTCGTCCTGAACTCAATATCACGTGTGGTGTCTACTTTTGAGGATAGTAATTTATTTTTTCTTATAATTTAAAAGAAATTATCAAGTTAAAATATCTTTAGCTACTCACATGACATATTATGGAACTAATAGGATGACTGAAAAATGGGTGTACAATTTATTCAAACTCGACCATGGTGAAATTACACAGTTTATTTTATTAAGATATGAACAATTACAGTTAGAGCTAGATCAATTTCACTGGGTGATTTACTGGGGAGAACAGATTGACTAAGCTTCGGTCTCGTACGACGATTTACCGTTACGCCGATAGCGAGGTCAGAGGAGCCACGCACGAATAGCCAGAATAGCACCGCAGGGGTCTCTGTTGTCCACCGCCGGTGACCTGGCCTGTCGAGATGGGAGACCCCTTGCACCGCCCCGACGGAGTTGTGAAGATTACTTGCTGCTTTATCAGCTGAGGATCCGAACCAGAGTCTTCCTTCATCCGTTCCTCTGCTCCAAGGAAAACTCTGTATGCTCCATACTGCGATGTGGCGTATGACCGTCGGCGAATCACAGCGCTGCCCACCAAGATGACCGCTCCTGGTAGAAACAACAGATCAAAGAAAAAATAACAAAACGTTAGTAAATTTATGGCAGCTTCTCTATTGGCTGGATCGTCTGCCACCACTCTCCAAGCTCGCCTCTTTACTTAGAAACAGCACTAAGGTCTATTTTCGGTCGTCGTCACTAGTTAACGTCATTTGGCGGATCTTTTCCGAAACGCGCCCAAATGGAAAGCGGGCCTTAGTTATTATTGATGGGATATAAATCCACTAAATCTCCAAGTCAGGTAGAAAAGTTAGTCACCCAATGGACGTATAAATCTGGACGCTTTGTTGAGTCACACGTCACCACCAACATCTCACACATACTGTGCCTAATAATACTATATTAATTAATTACACACGTAAGAAGTTACAATTTACTGGCGGAGTAAACTACAACTGGAAACGTGGCTTACAAAATCAGGAATATGAGCGTTATTTAGTAACAATTCTATTTAATTAAGTAACTGCCAATAACAAATTAACAGAGCACTGCATTTAATCTTAATTTCTGAAGAGATTTGAAACTTGTTGATATATTATCACGTATTTTACTCTATCCCATGATACTACTTAAATATTTAAATTTGGGAGGAGATTTATGTTTCCTACGCCACATCTATTAGTTTATAAATTGCATTATTTTTCTCTCTTTTAAATGCAACACCACACTGATTATTTTATAACGTTCTTGCTTTGATCTCTGAAAAGCAGTGTATGCAGTATCTGTGAAAATCAACGAGTAAAGGTGACAGTGCCGGTTACGAAGCTGGAGACTCCTTGGTGTTTGTAAAATGCGAATTGATGATGACAACTCCTGAACGAAATATTCGTTTTAAGATTACTATTACATTTGATTCAAGTACTCTGTTTATTTTGGTGTACAAAACTGAAGAACTAAAATATCGAAGTAAAAAAATAAAACAGAATCCAAGGATAATCGTTGTGTAATCTTTCTTCAGCGTTTCTTGAAATGACACTGAGTGACCTATGTGCGTATTTCTGCTATTTCAAAATGGTTATGATTTCTTGCTCCGTTCTTTGGTACGTGTAACTCATAAGCTATTTTCGCGGATTGCAATATGAATCATAAAATCTTAAAATTTGACAACATCATTCAAATTGATGCGGTAATTTATGTGTAACGCTATTTCAAACTTTCAGACGCACACAGCTCGCTTGAGGAATTTTAGAAATACAGATATTACTAACACTGAATTACAATTTTTAGCGTTCCTTACAATCTGATTAACCATTACGGAGTCACTCAATTCTAGAACTGTCCATCTTTCTCATCTTCATAACTTCGGAACCTCTTAACTTAGGATTTTGTAGCTAATTATCACAAGTTACTTGTTTGGTATGAAACAAACAGTTGAAAAACCAAGAAAGTTTTACTTCGAGGCTCTCATAATCGGCTTTGATTTACAAAAGGTAATTTGTTGCATCGACAAAAATGTATTATTGTTGTTCTTAAATCGAAGAAGCTTTCTGCAATTTCTGGAATGGGTAAAAAAATATCTATATTATAATACAAGCCTTCAACATAGGATGAAATGGGAAATTGAATACCAGCTGAGAGGTAATAGAAGTATGTTTTTTTAAATCACATACACCTTTTTAATATTTACTTAGATTATCTTTTAAGGAAATGAAATAAAAATTCTCACACGTGAATCTAAGTCAATAATATATCAAATCGTAAAAAAATCCTTATGTATACATATGAACAGATAATTATACTGAAGTCTGAGAACAAACTCCCGGAACCTTTAGAACTGCTACATCATCTGAATAAAGAATACATTTTAAAAATTTCTGATCACAAAGGAAAGATTTTGTCATCTAAAGGAAAACGTATGAAACGCTCCAAATTTGTGATACAAAATATACATATGGAACAAGAAAAACAACTGATTTACCTTGGATGAGAATTATAAGTAGAAGTGGTTTTTAATTTTAAAAAATTTATTTCAAGTAATATGTGCCTCAGTATGAAGAATATTCGAAATAAATGAATATAACGGTTTAGGGAACAGCCCTTTGGACAAACGTGATGGAATGGAAATAAACGTAGATGACAGAAAAACGAGATGTTGGAGGAATATAAACGCTTGAACTGAAGTTTCTGAGAACTATTCAGGGCTGTTCGCTCGTAGACAAGATACAGAGCAACGGCGTATGATCTTCACATTTCATAAATTACATACAAACTAGATGATGAAAGAAAAGACACACCAGATCTGAGATTTATTAGAATTATTATGGACTGTTCAGTCCTGGACAAGATACGAAGCAACGGCGTTAGATGATATACGCTACATATTTTATAACAAAAAAGGCCGATGTTTATGATATATTTAATGTAATGACATGATAAGAATTGTAACAGTACCTAATATCGGATTGCATTTGAGCTTATGTACCTAAACAAGGAAAAATAAGCAAAAACGCTAAATAAATGGTTGAGATGTGAAGAATGTTTGTCGGTATAAGAATATACAAGAAGGGAGAAAGGTTAAGTGATAATGGATAACGAACTATTCACAGAGAAATATGGAGTAACATGAAGTATAGTGATCGATTGAAGGCCATATTTGTGTTGTTATTTAAATCTCTTTAACTTCCGAGTTAAAGTATGCAAAACTGGATAATAAGTAAGTTGACTTGAAGTGGTTCCATGCTTAGTTAATATTGAAAAGAATATATTATGAAAATAACAAGATAAGTATTTTATTTTAAATAGGGAGAAGATTAACACAACTGGTATGAGGCGATCTTTCCTAAAATACGTACGAAAATATACTCCCTGATGAGACGGGAAAGGCTACTTACAAGAGAACGAAAATTGACTATATTTTGTTATAGGATCGTTGAAGTAGAATACACTTGAATAAAATCTGTTGAACCAACTACATTGAATTTATTAGCGCTTATATATTTAAAATTAAGTTTAAATAAACTTTATCTGCACATACATTGTTTAAAGAAGGTTTAACTGCGATTTCCGCTAAAATTCAACTGTCTGCTGTGTGGCAGAGATAAAAATTATAATGCGAGGCACAGATATAAAAAAATGTAATGTGACGTTCCTTTGAATTTATATGTTTCGTTTTGTTTATTTACGGCGATTCTATAGAAAAATTCGTGTAAGGAGAAGAGCATCCTATGTTTGCCCTGTATTCTCTGCGGCCGTTACAGGAACCAAGTTAAAACATAATCAATGAATGTTTTTGATAGAAGTTAAAAAACAGGGAAGTTTATTAAAACTTAGAGAAAGTATACATGAAACGTAGGAAATCACGAAATATACCAATCAAATTATTGAAAATTATTAGTTTTTGATATTTACTTAGATACTTTTTCATAACAGTAAAATTTTTCCGTCATTTAAAAGCGAACTGAGTAATTTAATAAGTCCTAGCCAAATACTCCGAGAATCTAATCAGATTAAGTTTTCTCACAACGCTAAAAATATTAATATAAAAGATTAGAATTAATCTTTTTTCCTTAGAAACTCTTACAAAACAAATTCCGATTACCACCATTGGTAATACACGTAGTTTTTAACTGGCGTTTAAACTAGTGAAATATAATTAGATTACCACAAGAATCTTAACGAGGGGAAACGATACAGCATGAACTGAAAATATGACGAACAAACACTGTAAAATCCACGCTCAAACAGAATTGAAAGAGAAGTAACTAATGGAAGTTAATGGAATAAACATAATGTCATTTCTAACTCCGGTGTGTTAATTTCACAAAAAAATTCTAAATGTTCGTTTTATTTACTTACTGTTAAATTTTGCTGTTTCCTTAAAGTTGCGTTTACGTTGCAGTCATGTGATAGTCTGCTCTGATTATTTATAAGTGATGGGGATAGACTCATCACTGTTATAAGCTATGAGTAGGCACTCTCCACTATGTATGCAGCTGGTATAGGCTAAAACCCGTAGCCAATAAAAGTTTACCATTACCTAGCACAAATTGATAGTTGGTTTCGGTACCCGAAAGTGCTATAGATCCGATTGAAGGAACATTTAAGATACTAGAACCGTGAGGAAAAAATCGTCAAGTTTGTAGCATGGATAAGAGAATACTTCGATCTGACTATTTCGAAACAAACAATATATGGCCATGCAAAAGGTCATTAGCAAACTATGTATTTACTGCTATGTATTTACAATGCAGAGGCATTTACTACAAATTTAGTCAGATTTTCACGAGTAGTACATTATCGCTTAGCTTTAAAATCAAACTTCAAACTACAATAAAGAATTATTTAACTGAAGATGTGTTACACAAATACATTTCGTGTTTGGAATTATTAGTTTCCTATAAGCACGTACCAATTTTCACACGAATTAATTTGGAACTGACTGTTTAATGATCCTGCTAATTATACATCCGTTAAGTCAACAAAAGAACTTTTCAACACGGTCGTAGTAACTTAGCGATCGTTTCACTGCCGTTAAAGTAGCCGCACTAAACTCTCAAACTACCAGATGTGCACTATAAAACCTGATTTACACTCGTGGGCCGCGATTAAGCCTTCATCCTAGCTTGTTACATCCTACGCAACAGAGTTCAGAGTATCTGCCAGCCACTTGCCAAATGATGACAGCAGATACTTCCCATAACGGACACATGTTGCTTCCCTTCTTTGGATCACTTCCGTAGCTCATCAAGCGAATTCTCTGTAGTAAATGAGCTGGTAAGATTTCTGTGCTGAGATATTTCTAACAGTCTATGAGCCTGTCTATGAGAACATTACAGGCATAAAAGATCTCTGATGGGCTAAAGAAGACAGCGAATAAACTGGTGTGAAAACTATTTAATGGTCCACAAGACCGACCACTTATTGCCCGTTTGTTCTGATCTCCTCGCCAGGCGTTACACTGATATTGAACGATGTCACCCATATTAAGCAAGTGATCCATAAAAGTAATTTGAATTTGAAAAAATATTCATTTCAGTCATTTAACAGAATATTTTGGAAGTTAATACTGTAACGAGTTCTTTCTTACTACATAAATCTTCGAAACTCTTCAATTAACAATAATTTACTTGCGATGGAAATTTCTTTGCGCACCCATTTTCCCTCTTTCTTTTATCCGCCTAAAATTACTTTCGACCTCTACGAATTTCAATTTTAAATGTTTTCAGCGTAGTTGATAAATTATTTAAATTTATTCTTTTCGCACCCAAAAATGTCTTTAATAAAACCAAACGTTACAGTTATCTGTTTAGGCAAAATTGGGTTTACACTTTCGTCAGGATTAAAAAAAAAGTTATCCGCCATTCCTGTTAAAAAAACGTTAATAACTGTACATAATTTACATCCATGATAATTATGTATTCGAAGTATACAAAATGAACATAACTAAAATAATAAAAGCTGAAAATATTAACAAAATAACACTGTATAAAATCGAAAAGAATTGTAATGTGACACTGATGATAACAGCATACTGAGTAACTTTATTTTTACGTAATTTCTAAATAAAGTTGGTTCACGGTTTCATGCGTTGCGATCCAAGTTAGCAGAGAAGTTAATGATATTTTAAAACTGTCTTTCAAAATAATTGAAACCTAATGCCATGTACCAATGATTTCCCATTTGTTGAAAGTTGTAGATATTTATTTTCTTTGTCACACAGTAATAAAATTGTTTTCAATAATCTGAGCATCGATTTTCTTACGGAATATATCACAACCAACTAGAGTTCCGTGATAGTTACTGTATTATCTGTATCAACGATCTGTGAAGTTTCTGGGTAATTTGTATACTGAATTTTAATTTCTGAATTGTTAATGAGTAATTCCATTTCCGCTGTTGCCTCGTTCGCTTTCTGGTTTTGCCTCGCAGGTGTTAAGTCTCTGGAGAATTCTTTCGTTCAACAATTTTGGTTGACCAGTTTCATTCTAAAGAGGTGTTCTGATTGACTAATTTATTCGTTCCGCTACTTCCTGCACCTAACAGCTGGTTCATAACGCCAGGTCCCGATAAGCATATCATTCTCAACGGCACTTGAACTCATATTTCGAGTTGTTATCGTGCTTATCTCCGCACTTGCACAGCTTTGGAATAAAGACTTACAACTCAATAAATCTGCTTCTTTAATTAACTCATCGAAGATTTTTGATCGACTTTAAGATTTTGTACAGGCATTCAAACTTCGTGATAAGAGCAGAGTCGCCGTTGAATCAGCAAGTAATGTGATTCAATTAGTCGTCAGCAATGTCATTCAACTACGACATTATGTATAAACACACAGAGAAAAAAATCTGCGGAATATTTGATGGGCAATTTATAACGGAACACATTTTCGCAGATAAAAAAAGAGAAGCTTAAAATTAAAGTAGTATTATAGGATTTTAACGGGTTTTTGAACATTGGAAAAATTAGAGATTCACTACGAAACACAGAAGTTTGACATAAAATTTTAGATTTGTTGCGAATCATTCAAGACAAAATTTTGTAAGTGAACAATTTTTTTTTTTTTTATCCATAATAAAATGCGTGAAATGAAAATAAAAAAAGGGTCACTGCCTTAGCAAATATATTGCGTATACTTTGGAATGAAGTTTTATGGTTATCATCATAAATACTTTTTGTGGAACAAGACATCGCGTCAGTGTCTTTAGGGTTTACACGGCGTTTTTGAGATCACCGTTTAAGGCGAACGTGTGGTGTTCTTGATTTTAATCTTTATATTTTGCAAGACTGCTATTATGTTTGTAGCTGATAAGTATATCTCTGAAGCAATAAAGAGAGAAATAAGTATGAGAGAAATGTGAATTTCATTTTGATAATAGAAACTGCGGTGCACCTGTTTTACTCCACTTATTACAACTGCAATAAGATTACAGCAGGCACTGCATTTCTCTGCTGAGGCAATTAACTAACAAAGTTCTCCGTAGTTAATTTTGTATAACTGCATCTCCCGTGGTCCATATTAAGCAGCAGCCTCGTAAAATAATTAAAATTAGTTGCATTAATGAAGTCTTCTATTATTACTACTTACACCATGGAAGGTAGAAAGGTGTAATAGAACAGGCATATTGCCTTTAATGTAATTTTATTTAATTTAACAGATCTTACAGATATCGATAAGTTGGTAATATAAGCTCTCTGAAGTAAAGACATTGTCACAGAGTATCGCTGACGTGGCATGGCGTGTGAATTGTATTGAAATGTTGATCGTCAGACAACGAGTGATTTCTTAAGTATTAATCTGGATTAAATGTAATATAATTCTTCACGATTTTCCTACCTTTAAAAGTACAAGAACTTGCAATCTTGAGAGACGAAGTGTCTAGTAATTTGGCTTCTGTTGCAAAGAACAAATTTGACGATGAAATAAAAAAAGTTGCAAATGTGCACTAAATTATTGTGTGTATCTGTAAACTTTGAAAGTTGTTATCTATACTAATGAAGCTAACCAGACTGGCGACTGTGATCTAGTTCAGTTTGTAACATTCATAGCGTTGAAACTAATTCTATCAGTTAATTTCTTCGCCGATATTTAACAATACATTATACAGACAAATAGCATTTAAATAGCTACAAAGACCTTCAAACTTAATGTTACAAAATGCCACATATTGTCTATTTCATATAAGATTTAAATACTCCTGTCCAAAAACAGAAAATTTATTCTAATTATTGTTGCAGTCGTAGTAATTCGAGTTGAATTAGGTCTAGTGCACTAATGGTAGGGGGCTCCAGAAGGCCGATAATGTTGAATACAAAGAAAGTTGTTCAAAGTCTTTCCGAAGCAAATCATGTAAAAAAGACCAAATGCATCGTAAAGAGGAAATTTTTTTGAGGAAGACTGGATTAAGTCCAATGAAGCAAAGACAGAGCCCATGAAAATTATGTTTTTATAGATTCATCAGATATACATTATTATTGTAATCTTTTAAAGGTAAAAAAACGAATTGGCAAATATTTAATACTATGTCCGGATCTACTTGACAACTTTTGGGTTCCAAAAACCTTAAGGCAGATGTGTTTTAAATTTAATTCGTTAAAAAACTTCTCATTAATATGACTGCAGAAGTTCCCAGTTTAATTTTAAGATTAAAACAAAGACTGAAAATGTCTTTAATTTATTTTTATTTTTATTTTCAATTTATTTTATGTGCCCGACGTCAAATATTGATTTCTCTATTCCTGGTGGAAGATAAAGTATCCTCTTCAGCCTTTGTATGATGTATTATTGTTCAAATCATTGCCTATTTCCATAATTATGTAAAAAAACAGGATCTAAAAAAAGTTACCTAACCGAAATTTAAAGTAAATAAATGAAACACAAAAAGAACGAAATTCCTCACAGTTAGATTCATAAACCATTTTTCAATGTAAACTAAATTATTTCTTCGACGATTTGTTTTGAAGAAAATTATTTCTCCGCAACACTGTATGAATTCGCAAATATTATAAAAAAAAATTTAAATAAAAGTTTCACAGAGAAAGGAATGTTAATATAAGCTATAATTTCAAAAATTTGATTTATTCCAATGATTAATTTAAAGCTACTATAGTAATTGACGTAAGTGTAAATAGATTTTATCAAGGGAAGCAGTATACTGCTGATATCGACCTGTTTTCGAGACTGACCGCTGCTGCCCCTGCAGCCGTCAAGGCAGGCCGTCCCGCATTACCGCGCCTCTCCGCCAGAGATTGCGTTATAATCTTCCGGACATGAATATACACGAGCGGGGCGGCGGGGCGTGCCCGTATTAAATGAAGGTAAATCTTTGCGCTAATCTCCATTTAATGTTGCGGTGCCTCAGTAAATTACGAAACCTGGATGCAAGTCTCTGCGTTAGAGGAAACGTGGATGGCTACATGTAGAGAACGTAATACACCAATCACTACCAACAAATACATATGACTTCGGATTCTTCAAGAATTTTCATAATATAAATTTAACTATTTGAATTAACAAAAGTGTAATATGTTTATTGACAGCGAAAACTAATTTAAACAAAAAATCGCTTGGTGTCCACGGAAATGGAACTACAATTGTTCTTCCAAGATTAAATCATTGAATTCAAAACAACTCTAGAGATATTGACCCATGTTATTTCAATTTCTTTAGATTTGGTTATTCTTTTTCAAAGCCTGTTTGCCTTATTGCATAAACTTCGTAATTATGAAGATTTTTGTGAAAAACGTAAGGATAGTTTACAGTTGTTATATCCAGATTTCAGTATATTTTTATTTTTTTCCCTTTACGTAACTATTGTATTATAGTCAGAGGAACTTCTACAATTTTAGTGAAAATCTGCAGTAACATATGTTATATAGATGTGAATAACGGATTAAAGTATATTTCCCTATTACACATAATGCAGTATAACAACTACATCTAGTAGTAACAGTAATGAAAATAAAATTTTTACAGTTGTCCTCGTACATCAATTGTTTGACTTAGTTATAGATTGTTTTCAAAGTTTATGTTAACGTATTACCTTCTATTTACTTTTCCTTAAACTAATTAAATGTATGTACAATAAGTGAATGTTTCGTTTATTTTAGTTATTTTATTCTGCATATTACCTTAAATGATACGGAATAATCATGTCAGATTTTTTAATTGTTGCTAATTTGATTCGATTTATGCCATGCGATGTAACTACTATCATATATCCACTTGATTCCAATGAATAGACTTTTATTATATCCAAAGTAATGTGAAAAATTCTTCAAAATATTCGCAGTAACATTTGAAACTACGTTCATTTTCTTCCAAGAAATATTAGATGAGTTTTAATTTCTTTCTGAACTAACCTATTGTTTCGGCCATTGTTTGGTGCTCAGCAGCGATTAGCGGCGCCTTCGCGTGCGTTTAGAAGTTTTCTTTGGTAAATATAAGTTATCATTTAATGTGCCTAGTCAATTTTCGGTGAAGAGTCCAATGTGTATCCTAGAATTAACTTCCTCATTATGTATTAGTGGCTATCAAGTTTTCTCTTTTAAGAGGTACCCTACCAACAAAGCTGATGAGATTAACAACTATGGGTGGAAGTGATACCAACTTGACTAAAGTTCAGCATATAATATCAAAGTTTAGTAAATGTTAGAATATTTTTAATTACATGATGTAATAGTTTTTGAACCAGAAAATTTGTTGAATACTCCCAAAATTGGTTTTCAGGTCATTTCTAAGTCGCAGCTAACATACAGAATTCCTTTTGGTGCAGCCAGTTCCTCTATACGTATACAGATGCTGGTGATGAGTACGTGCTTATATGGTTGCTTCTTGAATTTTGTTTATAAAAAAAGATGTGTGCGTGTTTGCCAACTGTCATCGAAAGACACCAAACTGTACTTTTGTGACCATAGCAAAAATGGGGAAAAAGGAGCAACTTAAAATTTCGTTATGTCCCTTCGGCCGTTCGTCCGCTCTTCACAGTCCTCCGATTCTTTTGGGCTTACATCTTTTGTGTTGAAATTTCATAGAAATATGTTCTTTTACAATGCACATGTTGTATGCGAGGAATATAGTGATAATGAAAGCCTGATTTTCTCACCCGGATCGTAATAATTTGTGATTTGCCCAAAGCCTTTTATTTTGTATAAAACCTGGCCGAGAACAATTGACGTCCTTCTTTTTTGCTGATTTGATGGGTCATAATAGATTGTGAATTTTTTACTAAGTATACTAGATTCACCAATTTCTGAGTCGATCATCCGAGGAAGTAACGATATAATAGTACCATGTATCACCCTACTATACATATAATATGTTATTTTGTGCTGTTATCTATTAGTTAAATATTGAATGTATGCTGTCGTTTACTAACAGAATGAAAGTAAAGGAGTTTTCAATTTGTCTTTCACGTTTTTTACCCGTTCTTTAAATTTCTTGCTTTGAGAGCGACATTAATTTTCTCTAAAACTAATTTAACTAGAGTAGGTTTTAGAGATTTTCGTGTTTATGGAGAAACCTCTGTGTGTTTCCAGTGGGATGAAATTAATAATGGTAACGCGTTCTCGTAAACATCTGCAATTTCTATGAGACTAGTACGAAGTGATTAGATAGCAATGTAAAGTATTACTCATTGCAACTATGTTTTAAGTCTTTACAATTCCTTCTTTTCGAACGTGACAAGTCTCTTGAATAGTCTCCTCAATTCACACTTGTAACTCATTTGATATTTACTAATATGTTATTGTTTCCTTTGGTTTGTCATCATCTACATATCCATAATTTAGATTTAAAAACCGAACCTATAGCATATCCTTTCATCGTTGCTTGGTGTGATTTTAGATTAAGTATACTTATCCTTTACTTAAGATTTAAAGCTGTCACAGTTCTGTAAACATGCCTTTCATGTAGCTCAACAACTGATCTTACGAGTGCAATTACTTTGTAATCACTTAACAAATTAATGTTTTCTTGGTTATCGGGTGAAACGGCGTCGATATTTCGAAGCCTAACGTTTCAGCCATCTTGCTGTGACCTCCATCAGAGTACTGGAATGCCCGGGATCCCTGCAGCGTATAAATAACTTCTGAAGCGCGTGCTAACTGTTTGAAGTGACGTCACGGAAGCACACTCCAAAAAGTGCGTGCTTCAGAAGCTATTTATAGGCGGCAGCGTTCCCAGGCAAGGCAGGTCTCTCAAATCGTCGTGGCTCTACCTGGACAAACAAGACTGCAATAATAACGACCGTAGAAGTCTATATGATCACTTAAAAAGTTGTTCGAAATGATTTTTAGAAAACAAATTTAGTAAGATGTCACATGCAATCAGAACCATAATTGATGCGAAGGAAGCACACCACCGATCCTGCCTGCAGACTCACGAAACCTCCGTTTCCTAACATTTTGTTGTTCGATGTGTTATTAGTAAACGGTTATTGAGTTACATGTCTTCAAAGTCCAATGACTAGTTTTAAATATCCTTAGTTAGATTTTATGGTTTTAGCTACTTCTCATTGCCTCAGTAACGATAAGGTCAGTAACTAACGAGTAAAGAAGGAGTCCATGTGATATAACAAATATAATCACTTGTTAGCGACAAATTAATTATTAGTGAGAACTATAATTTGATAAAAAATTAATAACTTATACGAAATTCCATCATGTAAGAGATGAAATTTTCAATGAATGAAAATTTTATTCATACAAGTCACAAAAATTGCGGGGAAACACAAATCGAAATTGACCTATTCCTAATGTATAAGAGTGTTAAGTAATCAGCTCTCTTCTTGTATTTATTTCTCTGTCACAAGATCCGTATTTTCACTCCTTAAAGTACGATGGCTAGATTTGCACATCTCAGTATTTGTACGGTGGAGCAATTAATGGACTTCGGTGTGTAACACCACATTGCAAATTACGGTGTTAGAACAGTATTAATGTTGTAACGTTCTGACCTCATTACCTGATTTAAAATTATAATTAATTTTATTATTTTATTTTATTATCATGAAAGGTAGAACTTGCGTGAATACTTTATACGAGAAATCACAAATGGTTTTTATTTCAATTAATCACATAACATATATAACAAAATTAGTTAAAATTTAAAATTACTCAGTTGTCCTTTTGTGGGCGCCAGGGTAAAAATACACAAAAATTAAACAGTAAACGAAGTCAACATTTTGACTTCACTTCTGAAAGAGATGTTTGCTCCGGGCTATGAGAGTTCTTATCTGCAGGGTCGTAGCTGGGCAATGCTATGAACTTGAAAGTCTAGCTAGCACAGTGTCCTTCATTGGCGATGTATAATTACCGAATGTACATGTCTGCCGCCACACATTGGATGACGGTCTTCTCTGCTATGGACCAGTGTAGCACAGTTCCTCAGATGTCGTCCTTTGCCTGAGCTCATCTGCTCAAACAAAATAGCGGGTGTCCGGATCCAGGTAGCAGCAACAGTCCCACTCACGAATAGACAGTCCAGAAATCACATCGTCCGAACGTGCTGGCCGGCCGGCATCGAATATCTCTTCCCTCGTTCGTCGTGCCACATGCAAAACAGAAAACATTTTCGCCGATCACCCTGTTTGTCTACCTGGCACGCACAAATCTCCCCTCCATTAGGCACACACTATTCTCCCCTCGCTAATTCTAGGAACCGGCCTGCTGGCATTCCTCAGATCTGCCGCTCCACACTTGTACACTGCACCCAAATGCCCACTAAAATATTCCACATTTTAAATAATAAACATACAGTTTATTAATGTAACTAGCGGTCACAAGACGCGTTCGTTACAATGTATAAGAAAGTAGGTGGAAAGATCGATATTTTCTGGTGTTGTAATATCGCAGACATGCGGGGTATTATCTCAGAAGTAAGAGAGAGAGAGAAAAAAGAAGGTTGTTGAAAAAAAAGTTATGAAAACGTGAAGGTTGATTACTGAAAGGGAGTAATATGATAATGTGTGAGAACTTGATATAAACTGTGAAGGAAGTGTAAGAAGTCAGAAATTGGAAAAATAGGATACAGTGAAGAACATTACGTGTGGCAAGATCGAACTGTGTTTAAGTGAGTGTAAGGACTCACAATTATCATCACTGTCTTTACGAACCTAATTTTTGGAGAAGAATGTCAGATTTGTCTAATCTTTTTTCTGGTCGTTCGCGTTGGTGAAAATAGACTCCTGTTAATAACACTATTGCTGCACAAGTTAAACCCGGTGTGTGTTGGTACATTTGTTTGATGCTGTGTAGTTATTTCCTTAATAGTGACAGAATTATTATTCCACCAAGCAGGAGTACCAGACTGGCGGCCGGAAAGCACTTTAAACAGAAACAACCAGTGTTTGAATATAGTCACAACTATGGTAACTTTTAGGAACTTCCATATAACGAAATTAACAAGCAAGAATGTTTCAAGATCCATTATAATCTTGTAATTGGTTTATGCTTGGCTACGCAAACCGTTAGGATATATAGTGTATATTCTATATTTAGTCGCTCCAGAGGCAACAAGTGTAAGTTGATACCACAGCAGTTACCCATTTATCTTCCGTGCCTTCACAACGGCATACAAATTCACGGAATAAAGTACTAAACATAAAGATCCGTGATAACTTAAGATTAACAAGAATAGTCCCAGATACAAATATAACGTAATCATTACTCGATTTAGCAGTATGATTACATGTTTGGACACCTGTTTTTCTCTTTCACCTGATAATTAATATTGCTAAGCCGTTCACAGAATGGTGTTAATCAATCTATTTAAGCTTGTTACATGTAAGTTTTTATTCCATTAAAACATTTAACAGCAGTCCAACTTTCACTACTAATTTACAGTAACTGGAATATTTATTCTATTTCTCTGGCATGCTAGCCATAGAGATAATTCTACAAATGACGCTAAGTAATTAGACTTAAAACAAAATTAGTAAATGCCAAATATAAAATTCTGCTGTATTCTGAAAAGTGTTATATATAATAATATAATACTGTGAATATGCATTATGAACAGAAGCATCCACAAGCTAACTTACTTGGACACTATAAGCAAAACATTTTTACTGTTTTTAAGCAAATATCCACTTTTGGAACAACAGGTCAGCAAGAAAAACTCAAATCAGCGATCTTAAAACTGAGGTAGAATGATAATAAAAGTAATACTAACCACCAAATAATTTTTGGAATGTCATTTAGTCAGTTTAGCAATTATCTTTGTAATTATTTTTACAGGAAAGTATAACGCAAAATGAGTAAAAATTCTTAGATATATCATCCATAAAATACATACGGAGGCATAATTAAAATCTACCAAAATAACATTGGAGGAAGCGATCAAGAATGCACATCTTTATATTGAACGAAACTAAACAAAATGTACTTCACAAATTCCTTTGATAATTTACACATAGATGAGACATGATCTGAAGTTGCGATAAAAATTAGAAGTTAGAAATTACATCACCCCTGCGAATTTGAAAACGTCAAAGGCAAAAAACCAAATCTTTTGAGGCTATATATTGAATTAAAATTTTGCATAGTGATTAAGAACTTTATTCTTCAATATTTTTAATATTCCACTTTTACCCTTAATGACGTGTAACATTGGCAGAATGACAAAAACCGATTTTTTTTTATCGAATATTCACGGAGAAAATTTTAGGAATTAGGTAGCTGGAAGTATCGTTTTAAATGTTCTATATCTTCCAATTTAGTGAAATTTGAAATCTCATCTAGTACAAAGACTTAAAGAAATGCAAAATTTAATAATACTCCAAATGTATATTTCTATATACTCCCCGTTTCATATATTTTAGAAAATATACATAGAATATGCAATTCGACTAAGTTAAATTCAAAAATTTAAAATTCGTATTTTTAGGGGAGTCATTTAACTTTGAATAAGATGGTGCAAATCAAAAGCAGCGTCGCTTCAGACTAACATTGGAAACGGCCGAATAAAGCAAGATGACTTCCGAAAATTGACCGAGCCAATGTTGAAAACTCAAGCATATCAAAATGACTGAAGAGTCTGAGAGAGCAGATTAAAAAAAAAATTAAAAAAAAAAAGCAACCATATGGATTCAAGAATATAGTCAGATAATTTGATAAGAATGGCAGTACGGATTGCCAAAATTCCGGCACACAACACAGTGATTCTGGAAATATTGTATTGCACAAGCGTCTGAAGCCATCGAGCTTGAACCCATTCTCTATTCGCGCTAAGATTGCCCTGCAATGCTCAGAAAAAAATCGTTGGACAAAGAAGGGATCATTTCGAATACTAAGATAAATGTTGTATCGACCAGAAAAATCACGAGCATACTCCCATCGTAATAATGGTTCAGTTTAACAATTACTCTATACCGACGTTCGGAATCCTCTGGTCGAAGTCACATTTATGGTTGTATCACACTCATGCACCAGGAGGCAATTTCCGATTAAGTTGCAACCAACGTACACAAGTCTCAGGGATTAATTTTCCATGTAGTTGTAATTGATATCGGCGACCTCGAATTCAATTTAGGAAACACTTACGAAGCTATTTTTAAGATCTAAAACAGGGAAAGGATTCGGTTTTGCTCAACACTTTTATTGGAGCAGACTACAAGCCACTTTTGTACTGAAGAGATTTTTTCTGTCTTTAAAAGGTACATGGACATCTCAAATTCCTAGTGGTTGTCACACAATTTTTTAAAAACTTGTAATTACAGGTAAAGGATGTAATATGGAGGTGTAACATATGGAAGGATACCAAAATTCTACTCTATAAAGTATATTATAGGCCTATATTGATTTATAGTTCTGAAACATGGACTTGGACAAAGAGAGATATTAGAAGATTGCAGGCGGCAGAGATGAGGCTTCTGAGATGGATAGAGAATGTCACGAGGAAACATAAAATCAGAAATGAAAAAATCAGAGAGAAATTACAAGTGGAACCATTAGAAGAGATGTTTACAAGGAAAATGCTGCAGTGGTTGGGGCATGTTATGAGGATGGAAGAGGGGAGGATGCCGAAAGTAGCACTGCTGAACAGCAGGAAGGGAAGGAGACCAACTGGAAGACCTCGGGCAAGATGGATAGACAAAGTGGATAAAGATGCAGAGGCTAAGGTAGTCGTTTGGAGGACAGTGATGGAGGAAAAATGTTGGAATGAGCGCCAGACTTGGAAGAGGATGTGCAGAACGACCCGCAAAAAGTGGTAACGTCTAATGATGATGATGATGATGAATTACAGTTAAGCCAAATAATATTAATCTCATATTTATTTTAAATTAAATTTCATATTCCATTAGTATTTTCTTTAATAAACGACATGGTTTGAAAAATGAAATTTGTGGTGTTTAATGAAATTTTACATTTCAGTAAACTGGATGATCCATGAGAAAATTTCGCGAATAAAGTATGATGAATATAGTGAGATTGGTGGCTTGTAATAGGATAAAAGAAGGTCCGCTTCATTTGTAGCAATTGTTTATTTGTTTAGTTCAATAGGTATATAACAAAATACTTACATGTTACGAAACTGTTAGGAAACCCTTAGATGCGTAAAACGCACATATGACAAACTGTCACTGACCTTAAAGGAATACGAATAATCTGAACAAAATACAGATAGCATATCCCCGTGATAAGTGTTGCCGTGAATATAGACCGTGACGCAATAAGAAAATGTTTACGTAGGAATTGTATAGCAAAACAGAAATTTTACAGTAACATAAAACAAATATGCGAAAAGCTACTTCATCATCATTATCGTTGGGGACCATCTCCAGTTTCCCGGGTGTGGTTTACTAGCCTTGGTTGTTATAGACGATTGTTTTCCACCTTTTCCTGTCCAGAAAGGTTTCTCTGTCTGTGATGTACTCCCAATTCTAGCCTCTCTCTCTACGTCCTCCTTCAGTTGGTCTGTCCATCGTCTTCTTGGTCTTCCCACTGGTCTTTTGCCCACTATCCTTTTTTCCAAATAAGTTTTTGGCAGTCTTTTACTAGTCATTCTCTTCACATGCCCAAACTACCGAAGTCTTGATGACCTAAGTCTCTCTTCCATGGATTCCCTTAGCTCTAGGTTTGATCTAATTTCATCATCTTTATGCTACTTATTGTACAAAAACAGTATTTATATCTCTATGATATGGGGTGCTGCTATCTATCGGTAACACACACAATTCTTGCCGACGTCAGTGAAGTAGTTTAATATCTCTGTGATACGTTCATCTGTTATCTAGTGGCTTCGCTCTAAACTGTCTCATTCATGCGATTATTAGTTTTGCCCTTTAAGAGTAAAATTACGAAAAATTCCTATCTTAAAATATGATCTGACCAACCCGCAGACCTTAATCTTTAAGTTATACCTCACATTGATTTTGATTCGGTATCAAGGGAGATAAATGGCTCATGACAAAAAAAAAGAAAACACGTTTTAAAAATAATGATATTTTAGCCATCTAAGGGTCAAATTCGGAAAAATTCCATATGTCAAAAAAAAACCATCTAGAAATGATATTTATGAATGGTATATATTAAAAAAAATCAAAAGTTATTCTCAGGTAGTTAAGATCTAAATTAGAGCATTTGTATTTTGTATTAGTACAATTCTGTCACACACCGAGAAACTTCAAAGCTTAGGAGAAGTTAACTCTCGCAACAGAACATGGTTACGAATATATTTTTAACGAGGGATATTACTCTCGCTGAACGATACTTAGGTCATTACTATGAACCTGAAACTTTTACAGTATTAGAAAGTCGCTTTTATTTTCCTAGACAACTGAGGAAAAGGTGTTAAAGAAGTGTATTAAGTTGTTGTTTTTTTTAAATTTTTTTCTTGTGGCTTTACAAATAACCAACGTCAGGATTATTAGAGGTGGCAGAGGACTGAAGACAAGGAACGGGAAGGAATCTGGCAATAACCTCGTGAGAAAACCACCACGGCATTTATATCGAGTGATTTACGTAAACCATGGGAAATGACAATCAGGATGGCTGGACGATGATCTGAATACATTTACTCCCAAATGCCAGGACTGAGCATTACCGTCATCTCACTAGGTTCGGTTAGGTAGGGTTTGTTAGGTATCTCGATTTAAATGAATTAGTTAGTCCAAGAAGATTCACTTTCTAATTTGTTAATTTTACTTTAGGACGTCGGACCCCAAAGATACTAGGTGCAAACGTAAACATATGCTCCAGCGGTTATAAATTTCAACATCAAAACTAAACTAACTTTCAAAAACTACTATTCTCAATACTGAAAACTCGTCTCTGCCGATCGCTTACATAAGCTTTACAGAAAAACTCAAGAATAATTCAAAGACTTCCGACCGACGTTTCTGGAATTCTAACAATACTTAACCAATTAAAATCACATTGAACTGCCCATAAATGATAATTAAAGATATTTACACACGAAAAATCCACGTAAATCAGTTTAAACTGTCACAAATTGTCCTCTAAACATCGTAGCTCACCTCATTACTTGGAATTACAAACTTTTAATCAATGTTTCATGCACTGTTCTGTTTGAACATATTAAATAGTATTTACATAGTGTCTTTCCCTAAAACAAAGTCCATTTACACAAATTCACAATTAATTGCAAGAAAAATATACAAAACTATATTCACTCAGCTCCCAGGTTGCTACAAATAATTCTTAAAATACAATTTCTTTAAAGGTTTGCGCCTGAGGGCCGTTATAGGTTCTATGTATATGAGGTCAATTTTTGTTGTTCGTGTGTGATTAGAAAGAAAATAATTAACCTCTAAACTATAAGAAAATTTTCCACCAGTTAAATTTGTTGTTAATAAGGGTAAAGACATGCGGTATTTGTGCTATGATCCCTTCATCAGATTATTCCGATTTTAGAATCTCGATTCATACTGTTGATCTATCTTGGGTGGATGTTTTCCTTATTGTAACCACCAGCTTATCAATTCTGTAAGATAATATGCAGGATAAATTTTGAGATATCGTCAAAAACTTGCGTTTCAATGAGCTTAATCTAATGATCATTGTAACAGCATAGAGAAGAAAGCTTTGAGAAGAAATTCATAATTTTTATACTAATTTATTTATAACAAAGCATTGTTTTAAAATACCAAGTTTTATTATTATTTCATAACTGATAAAGTGATTGTTTTATGCCTAACACGGTTATTATCCTAAGAAATTGCGGAAGATGCTGCTATTATCCCTTCTCTTTGGACTGAGTGATCATTAATTTAAAATTTCACTGTCTTCTTTTGAGAACACAAGGAACAATCGAATGGTGTTTTCAGATATAAGATTTTGTTAGAACACATAGTGTTTTGATAAAACGCCGTAATATTCATATTTTAAGGACTCTGCTTGCTTCAAACGACATTTTAAAATTACATAACAAGGAATGTTTCCACAAATGTGTAATATATGATTTTAATTTATATAAATGTTACAAAATTTTCTTGTAACTGAACTTCAGTTTATCTAGGCTCAACAAAAGTGTAATGTATTATAAGATTGGGTACTGGCTCCAAGTATCGTATAAATCAGATTAACAAAGGTGAAATTGAAAAACGAAATAACGAGTTTCGTAATATTACAGGAGGAGAGAGATTACGGGATGAAAGTGTTTTCGTTCTAGCTTACTGGCTAAAACGTTTGTTTTACATTCGGATTCTATATGTACAAAATTGCGCTTCGCGCTTCGAGACAAAAAGCTATATCCAATACTGCGCAGCCATAACAGACATATCGGAAACTTGTTTTTGCAAATGGAGTAAAGCTAGAAACTCCATATCAGAACGGTTCTTTGGAACAACTGGACAATAACAAGAGAGTATCGTTCAAAGATCAGTTGTTTACAGCACAGCCGTGGAATATCTCCAATTTGATGCCAGAATGAAGAAAAGGTATCGAATTAACTCAGGTGATATATTAATGTTGTGCCAAACAGTTTCCTCGGTATCAGCCAACTGAAATGATATAAACGCAAGTCAGAGGTTAAAGGTCTTACTCCACTCCAATTTTCCTAAATTGTTTTGTTGTTAAAAGAGATTATAGGTATATAAATGAAATCATGATAAGTATTCTAGGGCTGTCACATTAAAAAATATGACTATCATTAAACTGCTAACTGTTGAGTGACATATTTAAATAAACCGATTTCAATAAAACTTCATTATGTAAGTTTGTAAAACGCTAAGTTTGTTACTGTTCAAGAATAATGAAATATTATACTAATATCCGTGGATGTAAAATTAGTTGGTCTATTTTAAACTTTCCCATCCAGAATTTAAGCAAATATACCGCTAAATGCAAAAACTAATTTGAAATCTATCTAGAGATTAAGATTCGTATTAATCAACAAAATAGTTGGTTGAGCAGTGTTGATTCAATTCTCTGCTCTTATACAATGCTTCAGGCGTAATTTACAGTCGAATTTCTTACATTAGAATAGAGTTATTGAAGACGGCGTTTTTAAAAAGAATTTATATATTCAGTCTCGGATTGAGCGTGCAAACATGAAATAATATACAAGCCCACACCTTAAACTCCGGAACAACCTAGTTAGTGTCTTAAGGAACAAGAATAATACTCAGATACATACATCACATAGACATATATATATAAAAAAAAATAATTAGGAATGTTCCAGGGAAACAATTGTTTGAAACGAGTTTCTCTCTGGGGAAATTATGAATATTCTTTTTCTACTTACAGCTATTGGATAATTTTTTTATCGCCTACAGAACTGCAACCAGCGCGGCAAACTAAAGACAAGGTATTCAAGGACTAACAACTACAGACAGCTACAGGAAATCCTTATGATCAAAAAATTTGCAGCCATTAGGCGAACCATATACGTACATCAATTTGGGAAACAATTCATCTAATCTGAAGATAAGCTATCGCGTGGTATTGATCGATGAACGTCTGAAGGAAAATAAATTATTTTGCCACTGAAACTTCATAACTAACTACAATAAAGAGTCAAATGCTATTAAATATATGTTTATTATCCGTTTATTGTAATCGTAGCTTCTTATTATGTTACAATCTATGTTCATTAATGCATGAAGACTGTTGAAGAGTGTGAGATAAAGTATAATTTTTACTGCGATCCTTTTCCTTTGTTGGTAACTTTATGAAACGAAACAGCTTTCATGAAAACGAATGTTCAAAGCCAATTGATATTCATAACTGCTTTACGTCTCTTTTTAACATCGAGGTCTTTTAGATTGATATTCATATGGTCGCAGTTTTGTTTCATTTTCTGCCTTGACTGTAGGTTTTCATATCCCACCCACCTTTGATATAGAAGACGTAAATATTTCAATGATGAGCGTGTGATCACAAGTTCTCGTAAGACAGGTTTATTATCTCTGGGGATAAGCTGTCCGTCTCCAAAGTTCTAATCCCTTAATACTAATTATTTTTAAAGGCTTTGATTGCTTCTTGTGAGTACTCTAGGGTGATTTGAACTTCAGTATTTTACTAATATATCTTTTATTACCTTTGGGCTTTACGAGTCATTGTCATCGCGGTTACTAGAGGCTGTGGAAAGGGCGGGGAAAATGAATTAATACAAAGTGGGTCCCTTTGAAGGAATCATCCCGAAATTCTCATGGAACAAGTTGAGGGAACCATTGAAATCAGGATTGCCAGACGGGGATTTGGATCTGCGTCCTCCCGAATACCAGGCTACAGCGTTATTGTGGTTCAGTTTCCATGTTAAAACTATGGGTCCAACCAATATAGAGGAGGAACGAGCGTAAAATCCAAACATAGTAAGATGAAAGGCGATAGGTATTAACTTTTTCTCTCCTAACACAATCACACTAAGCAACAGTGAATATAGGGTAAAAACTTTTCATACAATTTTGTTCAAACGGAAAATAAAGATTATGTAACCTGCTGTTTTTTTTTTTTTTTTTTTTTTTTTTTTTTTTTTTTTTTTTTTGTATGACATGAAAACAGAGAAATTATAAGGCGCTTAAATAACTGGCGTTTAAGCTTTGTCCTGAAGAATTACGTTCTCAGGAAAACTTATATCATGGATCCCAACCAATTATCTTTTATACATTCGACCCGAGTATTAGTGATTCCGTATTTCGCCACAAATTTTGTATTGATATTTTTTACATTATTTACGTACATCAAAACCGCCATTGTGAAAATAGTTGAATCAGTTTGTGGTAGGGCATACGGTAGGAGAATAGGAAAGGAGACATCATGGTTGAATGACAAAATGAAAGGCGGTGTGCTACAGAACAAATCCTCCGTTAATGGATCCAAAGTAAAACAGAGTACATCAAAAGAGTGTGCAGCTGGAAAAAGAAGGAACCAAAGGTAGAGGTACACAAAAAAAGAGAAAACGTTAGGAATGCGAAAAAAAAAACAACGCAAGGCATGGATCTACATCTACATACTTCTACATATATACTCTGCAATTCACAAAATTTTGGGTGGCAGAGGGTGCTCAGCACCAAAGCTAATCTCTTTGCTGTGCATTCCAATCCCTAATGGTACGAGGGAAAAAAAGAATTCATATAAGAATCAGTCCGGCACCTTATTTCTCTAATTTTATCTTTCCTGTCCTTCCGACTCAAATAGGTTGGTGGAAGAAGTATTTCACTACACTCAAAAGTGAAAGTGGGAGTACTCATGTTTACCAATAAGTTTAAACGAAACGTGTGTCATCTATCTACCAGAGACTCCCAACCTAATCTACTAATCAGTTCTGTGACGCTTTCTTGAGGACTGTAGCAAGCTGTAACGAATCGAGCGGCTCTTCTCTGTACTTTCGATCAACCCCTTATGAAACGGGTCCCAAATGGCGCAACAATAATCCAAAGTAGTAGGACTGATTTTATAAAAAAAAATTTATTGAAGATATGTTTACAATTCCTCCATACTCTTCGAAATAGCACCCTTGGGCAGCTGCACACTTATAATTACGCTGATGCCATTGGCCGTACGCCTTCTCGAAGTCTGATTTGGGGACGCTGTTGAGAGCCCTCGTCGATGCTACTTGAACGTCCATAATCGAGTCAAACCACCGTCCCTTCAGCTGCCTTTTCATCCGTGTGAGTAAAATCGTGTAAGATGGAGCCAGATCAGGACTGTAGCCGGGGTGCAGCAGCGTGGCAATGTCGAATCGGTTCAACAGTTGCCCCATGAAGAGCGCGCCATGGCACGGCGCAGTGTTGTGATGCAGAGTCCAGTTGGTGGAATGACTTGTCGGACGCCATTCACTCGGTCTCGCAGGCGGTTAAGCACTTGCACTTAAAAGTTCAAATTGACAGTTTCCCCAGGGGGAACGAACTCCTAATGAATTATCCCATAACGGCCAAAAACCACGATTACCATTGTCTTGATCTTTGATTTGCTCATGCGAGCCTTCGTTGGACGGGAGGACGTGGAAGGCATCTGTTGGCCCGATTCGGCGTTGCCACGATGCTGCACCCCACCTACAGTCCCAATCTGGCTCCAACTTACTTTTTTTTTTTATTCCCACGGATGAAAGGGCAGCTGAAGGGACAGCGGTTTGACTCGATTCAGGACGTTCAAGCAGCATCGATGACAGCTCTCAACAGCGTCCCCGAATCTGACTTCCAGAAGGCGTACGGCCAATGGCAGCAGTGTAATTCTAAGTATGTAGCTGCCCAAGGGTGCTATTTCGAAGAGAATGAAGGCATTGCAAACATATCTTCAATAAAAAATTTTTATATATAAAATTGGTGCTACTACTTTTGGTATTGACCTAGTAGATCATGGGAAGCAATGAGGGGAAAATCAGTAACGAAGGATACTGTGGAAAGAGTGAATGATGTGTATATGATGGTAGAGAAAGCTTTGTCAAAGTTGGAATGAATAAGACCTGATGGTTTCCCTTGATAAATGGACTAAAATCAGAAAGTGCCATTCGCTCCTGTTATTGAAAATAAATTGGTGCTGAGCATTGGGGAAAAAAAGAATGTAAGCATATTGTTTGTTGATGACCTATTAGTTTGGAAAGAAGATAAAAGAGAAGTGGACTATCAGCTGGATGTCTGGAAGGGGGTAGTTGTGTTGTAGGTCATAATGTTCTCTGCAAGAAAGAGTGAAGAGGTTAATACAACAAATTAAACAGAAGAACAGGACAGACACAGGTATGTCACTTGAACGAGAGTAATTCAAGAAAGTTGAATATTTCAAATATTGTGTAGCTGTATTGACGAAAATGGAGGAAACAGTTTGGAAAAATATGAAAGGGAAAGGGAAAGGGAAAGACTGATATGGAGTAGAGATGTATCGCAGAAGTGTAAGGAGGTAATCTATAAGTTTTACTTTGTGCCGATTAAGACTATAGCTTGGAAACAGGGGTGATGAAGTAGGGGGACAATAGGAGAGTCGGTGGTATCTGTATGAAGTTACAGCGGTGTAGAGCATGAGTAATGATGATGGAAAGAATACGGGATGAAAACTCAAGGAGATGATCAAGAAGGAACCGTTAAAAAAAAAAATTGAGGTTACAGTGGTATGGTCATGTGAAGAGAATCGGAGAGATACCAAAGTAGATGCTGGACATGGAGCTGAAAGAGAAGAGGCCCAGAGGAAGAAGGAGTGACAGATGTGTTAAGAAGTGTGTGAAGGAAAATGGAGGGAACTGGATGACAGTAGAAAATGGTGGATGGACAGGAATCGCTGGAGAGGCGAAGCGGCCGGTGGGTTGAGATGGAGATAACGTACATCAAACAATCCTGCGCTATTATGGATATGTTTAATTCGTCACAATCATTGTATTACTGATATACCAGGCAACACAGTCTGTTCTCACGGAGAACTGCAGGAAAAGATCTGTTTACCCGCCGAAACATTAAATTCATTGAATGTGATTAAAACGCCCGGCAAGTAGAATGGGATTGCAAAGAGATTTATAGTTCTACAATGTTAGGGCTGATAGTGTATTGAAAGCATAGCAGAAAGTCAAATTTTTCTTTATCATTGAATCCAAGTAAAACTAAATCAGCATTAATTATGCTACCTAACTATTAATGATAAAATATAGCATGGTATGTAGTAGAAGACTCTCTGGTGTTACAATGAAACCTTCAGAGCACAAAATCCGGCAGGGCTTAAAGTAGGAACTGAGAAACTGTTTATGAGCTTCGGTAAGTTGTGCCAGTCGAAGCAAGTCCGCCGCAACTCACTCGGGGCGAGTTATATATAGTTTCCGAGCGATGGCAAGTTTCTTTCTGGTCTGCAGCCGATGTGGGGAATTCGTTCTGCAGGTCGGCTGCACCTCTTAATGGAGGCCTAATGGCTGATTTATGGTCCCGGGTCTGTCACCGACAGCGAGTAGCGCCGCGGGAGGCCCGCCAAGACCAACGTAAACACGACGTCGCATACGGCCCCCTACGAGCTCCAACTTTAAATGAGGTCCTTCAACTTGTTGCGGAATTTAATAACGGCGCCAAGTTGCTCCGCGAGTTTCGAGAGATGGCGGCGGAGACAAAGACGAGACCTTCGCGGCTCCATCCGACAGTGCGGTTGGAGGCGGGCGTCGAGATTGCAGACGACGACATGGCGCCGCGACGCCAAAAGAGATGCTGCTCGACTGGCGGAAATGAGCGGCGCCGAGACACTGGTGGACTTTAAAATCCGCTTTCAGAATTTACGTGTACTCCACGTCATGGTTAAAAGTGTAAACATTAGTGAAGATGGTTACTTTCATGGATCTCTTAAACTGTAAACTATATTTAATTTAATTATGATTGAGTTTAGTTTAATAAACATAAGAAATAGATGGAAATTATATTTCGAGCTTGAAACAGGAATCATCGTCTAGCTAAGAGTTCTGTTAGCATGAGCGACAGTGACCGGTAGGGCGAGACAAAGAGAGGGATTATCTTCAGCGGGGCGACGGTAATACTGCTGAGAAAGGGTGGCTACTGGAATTTTTGCAGAAGCAATCCTCAAATGCGCCGTTCGCTTGGTGTATCGTGGTAAAAATTATTCCTACGCATCCTCCAGAGGAATACCGATAGCACCAGAAAACTCTTAGCAAATGAAAGGCAATGCTTCCGCCAGCAAAGAGGAGAAACTTTTGCGAAGCCTATCCGATATGTTTATTTCCTCAGGTGATTTGAAGTTTTCCACATTTTTTCTTTCCATGACACAAGCCGAGGAGGAGGAGAGGGACTGCACTTCGTCCAGGACGAGTGGTCTGGCCACTGCTTGCCAGAGCAGTATTGGTGATTCCGTTCTGGAGGCTTGGACGACTTAGCGCCAAGTCAGATCGATGTTGTCACATGTGCTCGCTGACGTGACAAGTGCCTTGCAGTAACTGGACAGGTGCGCAATTTGAGTTACTATAGCACCCTTGTAGCGACGCTTCGTACAGCCAGACTGACACGGTAATTATTCGTCCAGAAACAGTGTGTACTCCGACGTATCATTGAGACAGCTCTTCAACGGTTTAATGAGTTAGAGTTCTAATGCCACCAAAAATAAATTTCTGAGCTAGTTTTATCTAAAAGCCGAGTGTTTTTTTTTTATTTTTTTTTTCTATTTTTTAATTCAAAGACTGACTTCCAAGTTTGGGAACTTTCAATAACTATTCTTTGTGGGTACAAATTAATTCCCTGGCGCCCTGGTAAATCCAGTCAAATCTGATGCTTACATGTTACCACTGTAGAAACAAGAATCGCTCTTAATATGTATAAGAGAGTTTTTGCTTCAGTTGCATATGAAATTTGTAGATCTTCATGTACATGAATTACAATTTCTTAGCTCCAACTAACTATAATTGTTTGTTTTCTATTTCACAACTGTAAGACGAGGCATTGCTTTCAATTTTATTTTGCACTGACAGATGTTTAAGATTAATGATAAATATACCTTTGTCTGTAAGCATTCATGGGTACCAAATAAACCATAATTTTAGGGTCTTTTCCAATACTAGAAACAGAATTAATGGTTTCACCTCTGTTTCCTGAAATTAATATATATGCTTTGCAGAAGGTAGTGGTAGGTGATGATTTAAATCAAGTAAGGTAAGCAATTAATCCCCCCCAACCGACCAATCCACTACAGTACTTGCGCAATAACTTCACAATTATCTATATTTCTTACATGTACGTTCTAACATTATCAACAATACTTCTTGCCTCAACTGCAGTTTGGCTGCAGAGAAATATGTCCCATATTTTTTCAGCTTGTAAATATGAAAGCACTAATATGACCAGAAATTTTCCGTCGCATCAAGCTGAGATATCAAAACTTTGAGAGGCATTCCATCATCCTCAAATCTAATATGCTTACAAATGTAAATAAAAAAGTTTACTACCAGTGTAATCTGCCTGTGATGACTTCGTCTGTGAGATCTGAATACCAAACGAATTTACGAAAGGAAAACTTAGAACGTCACAACGAGCAATGAAAGATCAATGCTTGGTTTAGCGAGAAAAGACAGGAAGACAGCAACCTACATTACATAAGTCACAGGAGTTACAGACCTCTCTTTGAGAAGACAGTGGTAGTGGGCCGGCCATGTTGTTCGTTGGAAAGCGAAAAAAAAAAAAAAAAAGGACTGCTCAATCTCTACATGAATCCATAATTCTAAGAGGCCACATTAAATGATGCTCCATATCTTATATGAAACTGATTATCTTTAAAGACACAATAGGCATTAGACTTTAAAACTCTTTTTTGCTAATTTATTTGTTGCGTAACTCGTGGACCTGCTGCGTCAATGCAGTAGTTGCACACTAGATATTAATATTGTTTCAAAACAATATTAATACCGAGTCATAAGCAATAAGAAAAGCATTTTTGTTGTATTTCACATTCTTAAGACTTGAATATCAGATAGAATCTAGAATCACTGGTTATTATTTTGTAGTTTAGTATGAAAATGTATAAAGTACAGTATTCTGTCTGATTCAAACTAAAATTTGCAATTGTATTTTTTGGATTGTTATTACGTTTAACAAAACTGTTTAAGTTTGAAAATTTTAAACGGGATACTGCAATATGAAGGGCTGAGCTTGTACCTGCTGTTCGATCAGGAATATCTGACCGAGTACTTTTTAATGAAAAAAAACCTTATTTCACATTTCTTGCCACAGTTTCCAGTAACATCTGAGCAATGTAAAAATTTTGGATGCTCATATCTTACAGCAGACGTTTTGTCTTGCTAACGACTATCATGTCCCTCTTAAAGTTACTAATTGATAACGTATTAAACCAAAGAACAAGAAACGTTAACCATGCGGTTTATGTTTGTTTGTTTCTCAAGCAAATAATATTCTTAAGGCTCAACGTTTTCTACTACTATCGAAACTAATTTACCAATTGAGATAATGTAAAAATCAAAGCACTCGAAACGCGAAATATTTTGATGCCCTTTCATGGTTCCTATTATCGTATAGTCTATAACGATAATTTAAATATTAAAATTTGTTTAATGCTATCAATTGGTCTAAAACGTTACTGTTAGCCGGAATACGAAATTAAACTTATCTATCATTCTTGAAGAAGTGAACACAATTCTAGTTGACATGCTATTATAAGCATAGTATAAACGTAGCTACCTGTATACACATAGTTACCTGTTGTTCTTGCTGTATGTGATTTTACAGTGGTTACTACAAACTTGATACAACAAAGTCACGATGTATGAAGAATATAAACAAATTGTGTAGTTGACCGGGATTCCCCGAAGCCTACTTTGGACTTTCTAACGTGGTAGGACTACAGTTTAACGTAGAATCCGAACCACGGACCGTCCTGTCATATGTAGCAAGCTTACTATCAGATTGAAATGAAAAAAAATACGTATACATTATTTTTGGATTATTAAACACATCTTCACACTTCTAAAAATAGCTAAATATTCCTTTTTAAAAAAAAAATAATAATAGAAGGTTTTATATTTAAATTTGTAGCAGGCAATTCAATTTTAACGCTGCTTAAAACCCGAGAAGTTTTATGCAGCACTGCCACCTCGAAAATGTACATAGTAATCTAAATTCGTAGCAGTTTCAAACATGATCCAAATTTAAAAAAATTATTAAATTTAGAAAAAAATTAAAATTCGATGCCAAGAACCGACAAACAATACAAATTGTAGACAAGCCACTTGGCAGTCAAACCTGTGCCTCTAATGTCATTAGCATTAATATCGTAAGACTTAGTAGCAAATATTGAACTTAAAAAATTACATCTCCCGATACTATTAGTTTCTTTATTGTTTAAACATTAATAAGAATTATTTTTTCTCGCGCTCTGTGAATGGTATAAGGTCCATAATGTGTTAGTAATCTTAAACTAAAACTGTAAATATATATATAAACGCAGAAATTTGTACAAATGATTTTTCAGTTGTTAGGAACAAATGAATTTTATTTTTATTTTTTTTTTTATCAAAACCAATGAACTAAGTTTTTAATTCTTCCTCTCTAAGTTGAACGAAAAAAATTGTTATTTTGATTTCGCGATGTACAATAGCAGTCTTTATATCAAGTGATATCTTATATGTTACATATTCTACACAGTTTATGATTCGTTGTTTCTACATCATTTTTCCGATATTGAGGAGAAGAGTGAATACGTTTCCAACGCCTTCTCACAGTAGTTTTCCGCCCAAGACGATTACGTGTACAGGTCGTATTTTGCTCCCGCCATTCAAAGAATTCTTTCACTAACACATTATTACCCAGACTCTTACGGTACTTCGCTTCAAGAGCAAGTATTAACAGGAAGTTGATTAATAGTTAGAAGTGGGCAATTGTTTCACTACTTTTCTGCATCATTATGTTTGCTAGTTAAAATCTTTTGTATGCAAATAAAGGAGGGATTTTCTTCGTATGTTATTACAGAAACAGTTAAATGTATACATTTAAAATTTTACGCAAAGATCCATTAATCAAAAACGGGATTTAATGTCCCGTATGCCACATCTTATACCTTCGTAGAAAATGACAAATTAATATTTATGAGAAAAAAAATTCACAGAGTATATTAATACGAGATACGAAAACAACGAGTAAATGATACAGAGAAAATAAATCAAATAAACGCTGTATCAAATGAAACAGAATAACGTAATAAATAACTATTCTATTATCACATATTAAAGACAATCAAACTTGTGTCATCCATTCAATTACAGTTTTACATTGTGTGTTAATATCGTAACCAGGAATAATAATGCTTCTTTAAAAAGATCTTATATTTGCCCAAACGTCATAAAATTTAAACTCGTAACTAGCTTGAGAGTTATGTATACATATTTGCTGATTTTTTACTTAAATAAATAAAAAAATGATACATTATAACCGAAACCGGGCAAGGACGATTTGGCCTGTAAGTTTTCAGTTTTCTTTTATTATGAGAGAACTCTTCCTTTTGAGAACACGACAAAACGAGTAACAAGACAAAGATTTGTGCAGACAACTTCATACGTGAAATTATTACTAACATTAACATTAACATTAATATTACTGCTTATACAGAATTATTGAGCTAGAAATAAGAACTATAAGATAAGAACCTTTTTAGATTTAAATATGAAACCGTTGTGGTTAGATAGAAATACTCTCTGCATCAGAAGAATTCCTATATGCTCTACCTAACAGATTATTTACTGAAACTAAGCAAATAATAAAGCTAAATCATTAGGAAGCCTGTTGTGTTTAATCAGACACAGGCTGCGTTGGTATTACCTCTGGACCAAAAATTTTCGTACCGTGATTTTGGGAATATGAATAAGGCTTTGATCATGCTTTCCTTTCATACCACTGTGAAAGGAAAGTATACGTGTATTCACCTGGTAGCTGGTTGGTGGCTTTTGCTGTTATTCTACCCTATTAGTCTACTATCACTGCGCAATCTGAAACGTCATGGGAACACATAATATGGTATTACTAGCTCTCAACGTTTGCAGAACCACTTGTAGAAGGTATTACCACGCCAGAGTATACGCAAATGTTTAATTGCATGCCCTGTATGAAGCAGCTTGAGGAAAACTGACGTCCATTTGTCCACGACAAGTAAGTAGGCTCGTGAAGCTCTCGCACTTGGCCATAGTTGAGTACTTCATTCAATGGACGGTTAATCTTCCTTCTGCTGTAAACAGCACAGTGCCAAATAATTACTTGCTCTCGAGGGAAGTGACCATTGAAGTGGCTAAGACTAGCAGGATGACGTCCAGAAACAAACGTTTAGACCAGGACTGCCAGCTCATACTTCCTCGAATAGCCTCGTGGTCCCCTTGAAGAGGGGCATGCCGCAGGGTCCGAAATGAAGCCGTTGCCCTATTCCGACCAAGTACTGGCGAGAGGGCTCCGTGACGAGTGTACCAAGTGCTGTTATATTGCTTCCGTCCAACATAGACAAAGGAGCCTTTGTGTTAGGACTCTCAAAAACAGCCAATACTCACAATATTCAGAGAAGATGGTTGTAGTAACTTAGGAAACACTATTAGTGGGTTGCTGTCGTGGGATGGAAATACCTCATATTAACGATGACAAAAAATATATTTTATAAATAATGTTTTCCGCTTATGCAGAACCTACCGATTCCTGTTACTTAGAGATGAACGTAGACGAGAATTATGTTATTACTGATGTGATATGTCAGTTCAGAACTTTCATTTTTAGCAAACTTCTGTTTGTATTTCAGAAAACTTAGGATGATAGCTTCTGCAAGAAAGAAATCAGTTTTCTGTATATATTGACATTGGTACTATTGATCCAGGAAAAACAAAGATTGATTCTTCTTGTAGTGATTGAAGTAGTCATAGATGTGCACGCATTCTTAATTCCCGTGTTCCAATCCATGCAATCAATTTGTGGACATGATCATATAGGTACGATAAAACGCTACGTTGTTCTGATGCCATGTTAAACTGTAGGTCCAATCACGACAGACACAGAATGCACCGCAAATCGAAAGAATCGTAAGAATATACAAATTTACTTACTGGAAAAATCGAAAATTATTTTGCATGTTTAGTAAAAGAGCATTAATATTCTATAATAAATCACTTTTTTACGCGCCAGTATGAATTCAAAGTGCCGCCATACTGGATCTGGGAGGAACAAGGGGTTCGGGTTCAAATCTGTGTCATGGCGTACTGATCGTCGTTTTAGGCGGTTCCGCACAATCACATTCTGAATAGTGGCTCAGTCCCAAACTTCCGCCTCATAGATTACACTTTTTAACAAACATAAAATACGTTTATCATATGTGACACAAGTTACAAGGTTCACCGCAGTCGACAACACTTGCTTCGCCCATTAGAATATGACTCAGACGCAATCATTGTAGAAATCGTGGCTATTAAAGTTTCACAAGCTTAAAAGTTCTTCAGATTTTTATTTCTCTAAACAGGCCACATAATTTTTGACTGAAATCAGCCGGAAATTGTTAATTGTATGTCCAGATGGATAAGAATACAGACTGCGTTTTCTGGGATTCTAGTCGGTGTTGTGGGGTAACACATGCAACCACACAGTCGCTGATGACTGCCCTGTCAACGTAGATGATAGCGGCTGAAGTTGGTGCTGTTGTTGTTGCTGACTATGGAAGTAGTCTGTTTTTGTCAAGTGTGGTAATGGATATTCAGTTTGTGTTAAAAATTTTCTTGCTTAGATTTGTCGTTTCCGCCTGGTGCCTCTGATTTATGTAATCTTGTGTGGAAAATAATTTTATTATCTTCAAACACGGTCGCCCTTTCTTCTTTAGCTTGTTTTCATAGATAGCATCTAACTACGAACAGATGTTCAAGCCATTCATTGTTCTGGTAATAACTTTTATTTCCATCATTTAATAATTTAAATTAACACTAGCTGATACTAAGACCGTTACTTTTACATACTACTTCCCAGTTCGTATACTGAATTTACGAACTCAAGATAACGACTCAACTACGTCCCTCAATTATGTCGCTCCTGGCAACCAACGGTAGTACGAACTTTACTAAATCTCAGTGAACCTATTTTAGTATGCTTGCCTATCATGGAATAATCTACAATATATAAGTGATCGTCACAAGTTGCATTTCCAATATCGCAATTGTCCTGTTCTGGTATAGAATTATCACAGCAGCCTCGGTAGCAGTAGCGAGTGTTATCAGTGAAACACTAGAATCGTAATCTTATGATCCTGTGCCGTAAATCATACGTCTCTCCTTCTCTCTGGCAGTAATAATAAAAACAATAAACCCGTCTCTCTCCAGCAATAATAGTCACCATAATGATCCTGCCACTAATCATTCTAGCGCTCTGTGTGCCGGGCAGCTGCCTTATACATCCCGCCTCCCCGTCTACTAACAGTAAGACAATCACTCTTGGCAGTGGAGGGGGAACTAATACCGCTGGCTCCCCACTCTCCACGTTCAGGCAAAGCACCTTACCGTTCCTCATCTGACCTTTTTTGTCAACAAGAAAATTTAATCCGCAATATTATCGGGTCAGGAGACAATGGGAAGGGAGCGCGCATAAACTACAAGTTTCGGTCTGGGGGGGAGAGGGGTTGGCTGGAAAGCTAGGTACGCTGAGCTACGTGGGGCGAGGGAGGGTCCCGAGCGAGGACACGTAGGTTTTCATTCACATTATTTTTCATACTTAAAATAAGGAACAAAACACACAACAGTATGTGTACGAGTATATTTATTTCCGTCATTCAATTATCTCCGTATGTAATTTACTATTAGGGTAATATCTAGAATAGCTAATATAGAAACCAGAAAGTTAGTATATTTTGCATATTTTCATTCCCTGCTCACTTATGGCATCTCATTCTGGGGAAACTCTTCGCACAGAGGGTATTTAAATTGCAAAAACGTGCTATAAGAACTATTTGTGGAGCAAGCCCACAGACGTCGTGCAGAAATCTATTTAAAAACCTGGGTGTACTAACAATGCCAGCACAGTATGTATACTCTGTACTATCATTTGTAGTGGAAAATCCTGAACACTTCAATCTTAATGCTGACATACATAGCCATAATACTAGGAATAAATATAATATTCACAAGGATTACAAATCACTGTCAATTGTACAGAAAGGGTTAACATTTACTGGAGCTTCCTTATTCAATGTCTTACCAACAGAAATTAAGTGTTATCTACAAAAACCCAACTACTTTAAGTCCAAACTGAAAGAGTTTCTGCTTCAGAATCCATTTTACTCTGTAAAAGAATTTTCTTCTTGGAATTTGGTAACTAAGAATGACTGATAAAATAGTATATATGGTGTATGGAAAGGAAAGGTGACAAAGTTGTCCACAATTACTAAAATGATATATGGTTTTTCTTTCTGTTGAAACTTTTGACAAATGAAGTAATTACACTGTTTACAAAATTTCACTCATATATTGTAACTAACATGGGATAGCATGCACTCAAAAACTGCTGTAAAAAATTATGATACTAACAGGTTTTTAAGTAATTGACTGCTTATGAGTTGTGGTAACTGGTTGGTAAGAAAATAACGGGTTGTTAGATGCTGGTAACAAGTTTATACACTGATCCACGTAATAAGTATTAACTAACTCGGGATTATATTTGTAGATTACAGGAAATATTGGTTATACAAATGGGTCATAACTAACTTCTTGTCAATATATAATATTATCAATTATATAGTAATATTGACATTACTAATAAGTGTATGTACTGTTCCACATCCCCGAGATTATTCTCACATGGAATCAAAGTGAACATATCTATCTATCTATCTATCTATCTATCTATCTATAATCTGATTAGAGAAAACAGTACAAATCTCTTCTGGATTCAATGGGGGAAAAAGCTACTAGCTAAGCGCGGGAAAATGGGCGGGGGGGGGGGGGTGGATAGAGGCAAAAGCCAAGTCGGCCTACGTGGGAGGGTGTGACGGGTTCACAGAAGGTAAAATGGAGCTACGTAGTTTATGGACGCTCCCGAAGAACGGAGAGACTCACCAGACTCAGCCGCCTTTCTGGTGGAGTACCCCAGGCGCATGACGTCAAAAGGTCGATCGTTCATTGCAGTCCCTTAATATAGGTTCTCAAATCGTATATGCGGTAATATCAGAACCTACGTGGCACAAACAGGAGACATAATAATACATGACAGCTAACATAAAACAAAAGGTAAGCTTTTCCGCTGTACCAACCATATTTCCCCCCTCTCTAACCCCCCCCCCCACACCCCACTGTCTGACCGCGAGTAATACAGACTGGGAAACTGTCACTCAGTGGGAAAATAACAACTCAATTTGAACTCTGAAATTGTATACGCTGTGCGTACTAAATGGTGGACACTGTAAATTTAAGCATGATGTTTAAACAATTATTTACAGTTACTTGTTACGGGTTACAAGATCAATACCAATTACTCTCAACGACTGATAGTTATTCTAAAAACAGATTACCATTAAACTGAATTTTCTTATGAAAAACTATTCTGAGAAACTTCCTGAAAACGTCTCAGTTACAAGTGGGTTTTTAAATTCCTTTATTATACATTTTTTGGAATTCTGTTTCAAACAAAAAGAAAAATTTAAATTGATAAAATTATAGTAGATCTTACAAAAACAGTATACTTTTGCAAAATAGTATTTTGACTACATATTTACTATCTGATTTATGAAATTTTATGTCAAATAGTATAAATGAGTGTTTATAGAAAAAATATGTAATGACAAATCAAACTTGTTAGGATTCTCATTTAATTAATTTACGAAAAGTTATTAAATGTATAAATATCGCATACTTTTGCTATATGCCTTAGGAGACTGTAAATCGTTATAAATATGGAAAGAAATATCTGATCGATAGTTTCGGAAACAAATTGGGGAATAAAATTTATGTTATTGTTTTTGTAGGGAAAAAAACCCAGAAATTTTGAATTAAAAAACAGTTTTCACAGTCAAAAGGCTCTGAGTTTTCATTCGATACACTTGAATATTACCTACAAACAAATTTTTCCTCCGATACACCACTATATCTCCCGGTATTATTTAAAGTTTTAATTTTTCCAAATTTTATCTTATGATCGTGTTTGAGAAAAATAATTGGTTATGCGGCTGTGAAACCTGGGGTATTTCATAAGGATCTCGTCTTTCGTTCAAAAGTCACAAAACACTAAAAAAAAAAAAGTTAGATTACGTTGTCCACAAGCTCTCTAATACGAAAAAGAAAAATAATTATCAATACCACCAAAAGAAATGTAAAGCTGCACTCAGATAAAAAAATCATATTACTGAATAATTTAAAGTACACCCCGTGGATTATATTCCTTCCTAATTCTGCCGGATTTATGGAAGGAGCAAGTATTTATTTTTTTATTGGCCGGGGGAGATATGAAAGTTGCAGAGCCGAGTCGTGCCTCGTACAAAGTTTTGAGGACTGGCGGTCCTTAAGCACCTCGGAGACGATATCGAATCGAGGATGCTGAATGGCACCCTGATTGAGAGTCGGGAGGTTGCTGCTTTCACTTCCTAACGTAGCAGCACGAGATTCTTCAGAAATCACGGCCACTGATTCGATCACAGAGAGCCCTACAGTCGAGGACTCTCACACGACAAAAAGTCATGTTGATCTCTGGTAGGTAGGTTACATACGATGGAGAATATACTAAGGGATCCAGTAAATAATTACTGATGTTGGACACTTAAACCTTCAAGCTTTAGTAGGTAGTTTGTCATTGCAGCAATTCTAAATCAAAACTTAGTGTTTAAAGTACAATTTTTAAATAGTTAACGTTCCTTCTGTTCCATACAATTGAGAAATACTAATTGAATCTGTCAGAAAATCCATTGCAGTTGCGAATGTAAACATTCAGGTTCTCCAAATCCTGATTGTACAATATTCTGTTCAGTATTCTCAAATGATCGTTTTACTATCTACAAAAGAGAAAACGTTTGCGTAATTCCGTTTTTGCTTGTAATAAATCGAAGCATTACAGATGTCTTCATTAAGATATCTGTCACAGAACAGTTTTCTTTTAGACTCCATGGCGTATCTACCGCACAGCTCTCTTCACACCGGCTTAGAAAGGATTTTCCCCTATCAATTCCGCTCGTAACAAATAATATCCATTACCACCATGAGAATTGACTGTGTTGTAATTTGAAAATTCACAGCAATTAGCTACCCTAGACCTCATGTCATCGTCAGGATGGCGAAAATTTCCAAGAGTGCAAAGGAATCCAACAAAATTAGGTACGTCTCACTGCGTGGACCACGAAGGTTGGAATGGATTCGGCCCACATACAACTACCTCTTTTTTTTTTAAAACTTCCGTTTTTTCTTAACAAACTAACATTTTCAATATTTTACATGGTTAAGACCATCTCAATTCAGTTCCAAAATTCAGCAACCAAGCTATTCGACCTTATTCCGTTACAAATGTACTACAACCGTTGATGGAAATTAAAATGGCAGGCACTGAGGGACATCTTCACCATATCTTTGTACCGTTTTTAACCTCTTTCTTGGCGACCATTAACAAGTTCAGTATGTAATACAATCCTCACTACGCGGTGTTCGTCCCATGACGGCTGGTTGTTCAGCAGTTTTACTTCAATGCTGATGACATCCGTCCATTCAACACAAACAACATATTGTGATAAAAAAAAAGCAGCCATCGTATCCATCAACACAAAAAACATCAAAACATACGGATATGGATCAAAGAACCTTACCATCAGACCTATGTTGTGATCGTGCTTACTATCCCTCCAACCGTTTAAATGGATCATACGAGACTCATGTGATTTTTTTTTTCCTAGATTCATGATTGGCTTCTTTCCTTGAATATTTATGCAAATTAATAACAACCATAACGCTTCTCATAACTCTCGTAGTAGCATTAAAATAAAAATCTTCTGAAACTGTTGTTTCACGAGTGCCGTAGACTTTTCTTTTCAGAACTTGATTATTTGCACAACCATTACTGAAACCATAAAGGAGTTCTGTTCGAATGTTTTCCCCCACAATACAAGAGCACGAAAGCGCTTACATTAGAATAAATGGATATTGGTAAACTGGTTTAGCAACTGGAATCGTAATATCGTTTCCACTTGCTGTATAAAGTCGATTTGCCAAACCGCAGAGTAATAAAAATGTTAGCTTCTTCGAACACGAGCACTGTTTTCTTTCAGCGAAAACTGCTGCATTTATTGGATTGCACCGCTTTACCCAAATGCGTTACTCCACTCAATACCGATAAACAAAAAACTATTTCTATTATTCCAAAGTGTGTGAGACAACACAAGTATACATCAAACTTTATTGTAAGTAATTCGTTCTAAATTTATTATTTCATTTTACATTAAAGTTACAACGTAGAAATCAAACTCACGGTACTCTTCCTTCTACATTTGCAAGATTTTAACGTAAAACCAACACCTTTTTACAAAAATAAAATTACTTTCTCCCATTGGATGTCATTCATCCAGCTATTATGCTTTGTATCTATTTTTACATCCACTTCAGTGTGTCTCATATAAACTTTTAACGGTGAAGAATGTTGCTTTCCCTGCAAGAGGACTCTCATAATCGCAAACAATCCGATTCCTTGCAATAGTCTTTGAAACGTGCAGGTCACTGCTTTCATTGCAATGTTTTTATTAATTTATTTATTTTTTATCTGCTTAGCGTCTCTTTAACAGTGAGGTCTTTAGAGACGGGAAAGGATGGGGGAGCAAGGAATGGAAGGAATTCGGCCATGGCCTTTTGAAGGAAGCATCCCGGCATTTGCCTGGAGTGATTTGGGAAACCATGGAAAATCCAAATCTGGATGCCCGGACGGGGATTCGAACACTGCATTGTTGTTTTGTTTTCTGTTAACTCTGTCAGCTAATGTTGTAAATTGTATTAATTTCTATTCAGATTCTAGTTCAACGGTGAACGGCAGCGAGAAAATCACAGCATTACATCTGAGCAGTACATTTATTTTGTGTTAAACCAATACACAACTCCAGTAACTGATATTATTACGCCGTAGTCTCGTACAGATTATAACTTTTCTCAACCTCTCCAAAACGTGTTTACTAGACAACTGCCTAGTTCACCACCTCCCAGCGCCCCAGCAAGCCTTCTCCCATAGACACGTATCATCTCCAGTGGTCAAGAACTACAGAGCCAAAACAAGGTTCTTTGCGGACAACTCCATAGAGGCATTCAGGTATTCCAGAAATGACCACACAGAACCTGTCTTCAGTCCAAGACTGATGCCTCAGCCACATCGACGACGAATAAGAGAGTTTATTAAAACTACCCATTAACAAAAACATTTATTTACGACATTCTCGGTAAAAAAAAAAAAAAAAAAAAAAAAACATTATTGTTAATAGAGACGGTCGTCGAAGGCTAAAAAATCATTTCAGCTATCCATGTCTGAGGCGAGATTGAAGCCGTTAAACACGATTTTGGGTAAAGGAGGGGATTGTCTGGAGATGGAGAGCTTAGTGTTTAAAATATGTTCTTTCATTTTTCATTAACAGAGAACAGTGTTTCGATAGAAAAAGATAAGAAATGGTTGGGCTGCTCAAAAGTCAATCCTTCGACTATTAGACACTAGAAATAAATTGGTGAATGAGTTTTCGTCTAAATAATTTATTTATCAAAAACATTATTTTCCTGATAGTACTTAACATTTTTTATGTAAAGACTTTTGTTCTTTGGTCCAATATCATTTCCTTTTAGGTGCGAAAGGACAAGCAACACAAAATTTCTAATTATGAATCATTGTTACGTCGCAAGTTTCGGTTAATATTTCCACTTTATACTTATTATTAATTCCTCACTACAGAGGCTTTACTCCAACATAACAATAAAAACTCGGAACACAGAACTTGACTCCATGCCGGTCCCGGCAGCGCGATGTAGCGAGGTGGCTTGGTGTTGCGTTGGTCGGCGGTTGGAGTCCGGGCATGGGTGGTTTTAATTAAGTGTTTTGTCCATCATTTGTTGTCCTTTCACTTGTGCTTATCAATATCACTAGAAGATTCTATATACACAGTTGAGTAATAAAAGAAACAAAATGGTTGACTGAATGGCTATAAGGCTGAATGCCATATCATAAAAAAACTTGACTTCTCCTAATATTTCTCCAGATATTTCGGTCTTGTGTATCTTCCTCTTCCGCACCAAATCTTCTCATTGCTCTTTGTGCAGTATGGAGCCAGGTAAACATGAGCCGTCCTCTTTTCCTCATTCCTTTAACTTCCCATTTGATACCCTAGTGTCCAATCTTTTTCGTTCCACAACTTAATAAATTTCTCATTTCACTTGAATTAGCCTTATTATTTCAATATTCCTTACTTTTCGTTTCCTTAAAGTTCTATCTGATCTTCTCCAGAAATAAATTATAAGGCTTTCAACTTCTTAACATATTTTTTGTTGATTGTCTGGTTTCTGAGCCATATGAGACTATAATTACTTCAATGAAATTCCTTTTCCTCTATTCATAACATTCTTATTGCACAAAATTGAGTGTCTCAATTACGTTCCTGTAATTAGTAATTCTTTTATTGATTTCAATGTCCGATTTTCCCTCTTTTTCTAAAATTGAGCCCATATAGCTAAAATTATTTTTCTTTAGTTTTATTTCATCAATGAACAATTCATCCAGATCATTAGTAAAATGTTCACTTTTTATTTTTAATATATATATATATATATATATATATATATATATATATATATATATTGAAGTGTCATGCTGATTGCGGCACCAGGAAAAGATAGTTAATTACTTTAAATTATTGAAAACTTATCAATTATTAATATTTATCATGAGGGAAGTGAATTGATCAGCAAGGCACCAATTTAAATTAATATTCATTGGATCACGTACATGGATTGATTAATTAATTAAACATGTGATTCAGAGATGTGATTTCTTATTATAAACTGTCCGGCATATATTGTTGTTCATCAGGGTCGTTACTGGGCTAGTGGACGCGGTAGGTGGACACACGCAATACACACAATACCGTATGGTTTCTCCTGCGACGGCAGCTGCGGGCTTCTTGTGATGACAGCTGCGGTCAGGTCTGTGGTGGCGCTTCTTGCGACACGACTGCGGGAAGTGGTCTCATCAGCTCATGGGTGGCGTCGCTCGCCTCACGTTCGACGCAGCACAGACGTAGAGTGACCCCTCAAGCGGCTAGGACGCAGTCTGGCGTCGAACCTGCTCCCTGGAGATACGGACTGGAAGGCTCTTCCAGCAGAAGCGCGAACTCACACTTTCACTCGCGTCTTATATTCCAACGTCCGGCCGCGTACCGCCACGAGGTGCACACCTGTGTGGCCTCCAAGCGAGTGTCCCCAACCCCCATCCGCTTAGCGGTCCAGCGGATTCGGGGAAATACGAGGGGTTGTCACATTCCTGTGGGCGACAGCTACCTGCCTGCATCTAGCTGCAGCCTCACAAATCCGTTGGCAAACATAGGTTGCTACAACTTCACACGTATGTACTGTGTCAGTACAATATATATATATATATATATATATTTTAGAGTTAATCTTGAAGCCCCTTTTTTATATTTCATTGTTAGTAGTTTACATATGTAATTTGCATCCTCGTCATCTTATTCGATGACGACTTGATCATCGGCAAATAGTGAATGATGTAGATACTTTCCATCCATTATTTCTAAACCTATTCTATTACACTTTTGAGACCATGTTGTCAAGCCAACATGTGCATAAATTTAAAATATGGTTGGTGAAATATGGCACACTTGCAGCAGACCTTAATTTGTTTCATGTTTTTGTGATAATCCATAACCAGTTTTTATTTGGCATGTGTTATTTCCGTACATTTCTTTTATTATTTTAATTAAGGAGTTATCTATATAAGACATATGTAATGCTTTCAATGGCATTTTTTTGGGCCAGTATCATATGCTTTCCTTATCTATTAAAATTAGTTTATTTTTCCTGCAGTAAATCCACATTTTTCTTCTTGAGTATTGTAATGAGTTTCTAACTTATTTATTATTAGTTTCACAAAGAATTTCATCAATGTATTTATAACACAAAATCCACGATAATCTGAACGTGCTTTGAAATCTCCTTTCTTGCATATGGTAGTAATATAACCTAATGTCGTTTCCTTAGGTATTGAGGCTACATTTAATATTTTATTGAGCAATTTTGTTATACGTTTAGAACTTTGTCACCACCATATTTCATAATTTCCAAATTGATTCCGCCTGGCCAAAAGATTTGACAAATTCTTATTTTTATTCGTCAAGCACTTCATCTTCAGAAATTTGAATATCATAACCTTCCTGCTCATTTTCATCTCCTAATCGTCAATCTTCTAAGTATTCTTTTCTATCCTCATTCAATAATATCTGAAAATATTCTTCCCATTCCCTTGGTTTTGTCTACTGGAGATTACTTCTGGCTTTTTTTTTTTCTTATCGGAGTCCTTTTAATACAGACCAAGCTTCTTGTTATCACCCAAACTCCAATATACAACTAACATTTGAATATGTTCTTTCCAATATTTCATTTCTTATTATCCTAATTTTCCTAAGCAATTTATTCCTATTTTCCCTGTATGTAGTCCTTGTTTCATCTGACTTATTACTCAGCCAATGATTGAAAGCATTTCATTTTTTTTGGTAATCCTAGCTCTTATTTTACACTTCTGTTTTATGTAAGTATATATATCATTAATACCGAAATTAAATGTTTAGTGTACTTCTATAAAGAAGAGAAATTTTCTACTCTTTGACACTTCTTGAATTTGGTTTTGAATTTGTGTATTTTCAACATCATCACGTCTGTTTTTATGCCCGACTCTAACGACCTCAAAGTGGAAGAGGCATAAAACCATAAAAAAAAGGTTTTATCATTGATTCGTGTTCACAGAATTGTGTGAGAATCTTAAATTCCTTCTTGAATTTCGGTAATACGTTATTCCCTCACCCTTCGGTGCGTGAATTTACATTAATATTACTAGTGCTGTTAAGACGTGGACTAATAATCTATATCAGGGCCTTTGCTTAGTTTAAAATGAGCGTCCTTCATTGTCTTGCAGCACGCCCCTTTTTGTTAAGGAACATAACATACTTTATTTAAAATTTCAAGTCATTATTCTTTTCCTTCATTAATTTTGAAGTTAATAGTATATTTAACATGTTTATTTAAAGAAATTCAAAGTTGTGATACGCTGTATTATGCTGTGTCGTGCTGTGTAATGCTGTGTTATGCTGGATTATTTAATTAATTATTTTTATTATGTTACATTGTTTACTCATTACTTGTCCTCCGTAGGATAGGTTGTAAATTCATTTTTTTGTATCGAACATGTTGGATTTTGAAAGGTTGTTAATGGCCGAAAGTGTTAAAGCTTCATATTGCATCTACTAACGTTAAGGACTCCATAATGTAACTTATTCGGTTTCAATTTCCTTAGCGAATTTAATATTGTCGTGAAGTGTAGATACATCATTGAAAACTTTCTGAAAGTGATTCTAATTTTTTTGAGTTAAGCTGAGTCTACGGAATTGAGTTTTTTTTTTGTTGGGCTTTACAGGCTATTGAATTGTCTATATGCTTCATCAATTTTTGTACTGTAATTAATATTTTTATAGCTATACTTTTATATATATATATATATATATCATCAACACAAAAAACGGATATTTATAGAAAGGTAATATTTATTACTTCTGATGAGATAATTTACTGATTATTATTGATCTTTATAGAAATTTTTTACAAAAGTTAATATAAATAAAATACAGATTCCATCAAAATGTTTTAATGAAATATTATATTACTAAACTAATCAGTAAAAATTAAATGAAGAGAAATGACATTAATGTGCGTGTGATGGATCTAATAAGTATATACTTCAATAAGAGCAACTTAACATAAAGAACACCAACTGATTGGAAAGCCCTTACGAAAAAGGATTAATAATTCCTATCATTGAGATAAGAATAGCGGTACTAGCACATATAAGGCGGTGATAGACCGAGATTTAAAAAATTCGGCGCTGACGAAGCGATTAATCTTATATATATATAAAAATAGACGTGTTTTTTCCTATATTTCACTTTTCAGCCACCACTACCTAGCACAGATCACTGATGTTTGTAGGTGGAAGTAGCATGGAGTTTCCTGTCGTGCACAACGTTGGCCGAATGCCGATAGCTGTGGGGATGTGGGAGATATAATGATTAAAGTTGGTCAGTGCAGGGCGTTTTCATATTTCGACCAAAAATTCGTATCTCCGTATACTTCTCTTTCCTGCCACAACTACATAACATAGACCTTTGGTGTTTGTGTGTGGTAGTAGAATCGTATTTCCTATCGAGCACTATGGTTGTTAGATATCGGTAGCTATGGGGGTGTGGGAGATATGGGGGTTGAAAGTGGTCGACCTGTGGCAGTTTCATACTTCTGCCAAAGACAAAAGTGTCATGGTGTATCACTTTTCTGCGAAAACTATAGATCACAGATAACTTGCGTTTGTGTGTAGTAGTAGCACAGAGTCACCTTTCGATCACAACAGCGGCCGAATTTCAGAAACTGTGGTACTGTGGTAGATATGTTGGTTGTAATTGGCCGACCAAGGATATTTTCGTATTTCGACTGTCTCCACATATGTCACTTTTCTGCCACAACTACATAGCATAGAGCATTGGTGTTTGTGTTTGGTAGTAGAATCGTATCTCATGTAGTGCACTATGGTTGTTAGATGTCGGTAGCTATGGGGGTGTGGGAGAAATGGGGGTTGAAAGTGGTCGACCTGTGGCAATTTCATACTTCTGTCAAAGACAAAAGTGTCATGGTGTATCACTTTTCAGCGAAAACTATAGATCACAGATAACTGGCGTTTGTGTGTAGTAGTAGCACAGAGTCAACTTTCGATCACAACAGCGGCTGATTTTCAGAAACTGTGGTACTGTGGTAGATATGGTGGTTGTAATTGGCCGACCAAGGATATTTTCGTATTTCGACTGTCTCCGCATATGTCACTTTTCTGCCACAACTACATAGCATAGAGCATTGGTGTTTGTGTTTGGTAGTAGAATCGTATCTCATGTAGTGCACTATGGTTGTTAGATGTCGGTAGCTATGGGGGTGTGGAAGATATGGGGGATGAAAATGGTCGACCTGCGGCAATTTCATATTTCTGCCAAAGACGCGTGTGTCTCGGTGTATCACTTTTAAGTGAAAACTATCAATCGCAGATCACTGGCGTTTGTGTGTGGTAGTAACACAGAGTCCCCCATCGATCACAACGTTGGCCGAAATTCGGTAACTGTGGAAGTGTGTGAGATATGGTGTTTGAAATTGGTCGATCATGAATATTTTCGTATTTCATCCAAAGACTTGTGTGTATCCGTAAATTTTACTTTGCTGCCGGAACTACATAGGGCAGAAGACTGGTACTTGTGTGTGGTAATAGTATCGAGTCTCCCATCGTGTACTATGGTGGTTAGATGTCTATAGCTGTCAATATGAATTCTTTACAATCACGAACGAAGTCGTGGGTACCAGCTAGTTAATATATAGTTACATTTCTTTAAAATGAAATGACATAAATATTGCTTTTGTTTATAGCGACTATGGTTTTCCACACGAATGATGAAATGCAGCTCCGTTCTCAGTAGTTAAAGCTTACCGGATGGATGTTTATCAAAGAATTGGAAACAATTTTTATAGAGGGGTTATGGAATTGGTGTAATTGACTGGAATAAATATTATAAAGCGTTGAAGAACAATTTACTCCAAAATATGAAAGAAAATTGACTCAGGAGGGTTACCTCTATCAGACATACTAATAGCAGAAGTTCATCTTACTGAAACTGACTTCATTGTTAGTGGCTGCGTCATTTTAGTTACTTTATTAGGTTTTTAGTTTTAAATGCTCTATTTATTGTGAAAATTTGTAAGGGTCTACATCTAACGCCCCTCTGGCAGTCATAATATGATCTGTGAGACTTAGTTTCTGTGTAAAAGCAAATGTCGTCAAACCCATCAAGGCGGTGAACCACAAATCGTCTCTGTTTCCGAATGAAAGTGATGCCGTGAGTGCGGTGAACCATAGACCTGAGTCCTACCCGAATAGTCAGGACGAGTTGGGTCAATTTAAGCCGCAGGAACTGTCTTCGAAGTCGCACTGATGACTGCGGGTGCTGAGCTAAGCCGCAACGTATCCAACGAGTACACGGCCGAGTGCTGCGTCGTTAATAGGAGGACGTGTCGCTGCTGTCACCGCCAGAGGCGCCACTGAGGCTGCCCCTGTCAGCGCGGCGAGCCCGCTGCGCGTAATGAGCAGTCACGGAGCAGCCGCACAGAGCGAAATTAATGGACTCTTCGCTTGTCCTCAGGGGTAAGCTCTGACGGGCAGAAAACCCGCAACGTCAAATTTCGCTCGCCCTGTCTCCAGAGAACATGGACGGACCTACTGCACTATACGACGGTCGCAGAATTACCTAATTGTACGAGCATTCCTCATGCGACAATTTTAGGCGTGAATAATTCTAAGAGCTCAAATCGAGGATTAAATAATCATTGAAAGACTTTTATTCAGTGTTTATGATGACATCGTGTCAATAAAACACGCATATACGATTGGATAACACTTACACGACACCGTCAACAAAACCATCACGGCCATTTGAAGAATGAAGAGAGTTAGTGAACGATTTCGTGTACCTAATCATCTTCAGATCGTTTTAGTGAGCGGATGTCGACTTTCACGAAACAAGTAAATTTTCCAGTTTCAGTCTGAAGTGAGATATAGTAGAACAACAAAAACACTTAAAAGTATTTGGTATGAATTAACGGTGAAATTTTTTGGTCTTACAGTGTTGTTTAGCCAAAACTTTCAAGTCAAAATGCGACTTGAATTAATGGATACATCAACTGATGCAGAATGAAAAGTTACCAAACAAATAACAGCGGAAAGTAAGGTTGTCTACCAGAGACGTCCTGAAAACTACGTAGCGAAAAAATCAAATATATTTGCGTACAATTCTTTGCGGATCACTAATAGCCATCTTATAAGAAGTGTGTAAAAAAGCTAACTAAAGGGCCATTGAAGCAAACGCTAAGATCTTAGTGTCATTCAGTTAGCTTTATTATGTAACGCGGGTGATATTAAATCACTTGAAATTTATCTGAGAATCGCAAACACATAAGGGCATAATTATGATTTTACTAAAAAGGATAAATATCACCGTATTTGAATCAATCATTGTTCATTACCGGTTTCTGGAGAAAAATATTCCCCGAAAAAGCTGGACACATCTAATCATGATTATGTTCCATTAAAGAAAAGTATTTATGATGACATCATGTATTTAATATACGAATGGTTGTTACACACGGGCTGGTAGAACGGGAACGGAAAGATAGTCTCCCTGTTAAAAGAACGTATCAGTAGAAAAATATGATCAAGAACAAACTTTATTAATCACTTGTGGCATCAAGAATAAGTATAGTTAAAGAAGAAATTTTAGTTGCAAACTTACTTGTAACACCAATCTATTATATTATGGGGGCAACACTGTCGATGTTTTATTATATAAATGCATTCTAATCTAAATAGCTTATGGTTTCGGTTGTAGTGATGTTATTATTCTGGGACCGTTACCTTATAGTATGTTGTTTATCCTCGTGGGATACTTCTCCCTCTTACCCAATGTTCCAATTGAGGAGAGAATGCCGTGGGCGTCGAACCAGTGTTGGAGAATTTTCGGTCAGGAATTTTGCCTTCGACCAGGTTTCCATTTAGCTTCTATGTTACATTGAATTACAGGGAACCTAAGTCTATAATTAGCTGTGTCTGCGTCCACGTGGAATTTATTATTTGTGTTGTTAATTCACAAATAATTAAAGAAACATTGGCTGGGTAGGAAAAACTGCCCTATCTTTTCTTCTTTGTTGGATCTCCTCCTCTACTTCTAAATTAAGTAAGCAAGTTTTTGTTTAGTTTGTACGACCTCTTGAAAGCACCACTTATACGGAAGATTTTTTAGTTTAATTTACGCCTTTAATTTATTAAATGGTTCGAACCATCGCTCTATTTTTTGCTATTCCATGCTAGTTTTGTCATCTCTACATTAAAATTGTAACCTTGGTACTAAAATATTTGCCTCTTTGTTTTCCTCTAAAGTTTCTCTATACCATTTGTACCAATTACAGAGAAATTAACGAATGTTGAATGTCTAAAACTGTGATGCACATTCCATGTCTTCAACTTGGCCAGTCCATACGACCTGTGCAGCGTGGCCTGTCAAATTCCATAAACTCAATGACTCATGACTCAAGGGAGTAATCGGAGTGATGGTTGGTGAGAGGATGAGGCTGGCTGTCAGGCAGCTATAGATAGGGTGAATGGGGCGGGACGTTTTTGTTCGGTGATAGAGAAGCTAGAGCATCTTTTTGAGAGTGGCTGTTGATATACTCACTGATGTTGCGGGATGCCATGTGTTACAAATTTATAAAGAAAAATGTTTTTTTTTTTTTTACTTTTTTGAAAAAAAGTGAAGCCATTGTTTTTTTTTAAAAAAAAATTCTTTGTTTTTTTTTGAAAAACAATGTATTTGATAAATTATTTTTTGTTTCTTCTTCGTCTCCTCTAGATCCATAACTGCAGTAATAGTTACATTTTCTTTTACTGGTTGTTCTTTTCTGTTACGTGTTTTGAATAGAATGTACATTCTACGTTTGAAATTTTAGAATATCATTAATAAACTTTGTCACAGCCATATTCTTTCGACCAGATCTGACTCGTTTTGGCATACCTATATTTTGTAATCACACTCGACTATAACGAAATAATCCAGTAAGAAACAAACTTTCGCTCTCACGTGTAAAGCTGAACTACGTTCAATAGCGAAGATGAAACCAAACAACGGGGAACGGGGATTCCCTCTCACACAACCTAGTCTCTTCCGTTCGTAAACGATTTCAGTTACCAATATTTTCATAATTTTTTGTTCTACTGAACCAGAAAAATACATTATTTCTTAAAATAATATAAGTATTTAATATAAACTCCAAAACAGTCTCAATAAACGATAACTACATTACAAATATGAGATTTAGTACTATCAAAAAGAACATGTCCTGAAAAAAAGTTTCTTTTTTAGTCAGAAAAAATTAGGTATGCCAGACACAAAATAAAAGTATTGTTCTGATTTACAGCTGTGATTCTCTCGTAGACGTTCATCGAAGTCTTCGAACCTGAAATAATATTGAATTCATGGAGCTAACAGTTTTAGCTAACACCGTCGGCGGAGTTGCAGAAACAGGAGCAGGAGCAGGAGCTTGGAGGTCCTGAAGGCAATAGCAAGGTTTTTGGTTCTTGCAGTCATTGAGTTACCGTTGCAAACTTTGTTCCCTGGTGATTTCTGAATAATTTAGTTCGATACACTAACCGTCCGTTAATTTCTATAGCATAACATTTCAAGCACTTGTATTTTTCTTCCTGCGCAGTTCATACTGTCGTGGTACCACTTAATATATATATATATATATATATGTGTGTGTGTGTGTGTGTGCGTCAATGGGCAATACTAGAAGATGATTTCTCTTCTTAAATAATAATAAAAAAATACTCTTATCACTAACGTTCATCAGCATCTCTCCCAATTACTCAGTTATTCTCCGCAAAGGTATAAAACTTCTGTACCCTTTCATTACCTTTTTTTCTTTGTGTTTATTCAATATTAAAAATAAATTGGTTCCTTTGTACCCATCAGTTATTTCTGCTTATCTTGAAATTCTGTATATAATAAAACAGTAACGACGGTCACTCTTTGAATACTTATTAACTGTCTGATATTTGTGTAACTGGAATTTTTTTCTTCTACTGCGTCTACGAATCTAGGAATCATTAGTGTTGGCAGACTTGAGGCTGGTGTTATACAATTTATATCTAACATTTGTTTGTCAAATAATTCACTTTTCGTATGCTAGTCTGAGATTTACGCAGCGTAAAGAAATGTGAAAATAACGAAATGTGAACAAGATCTTGATGAGTGCAGTATAACACTGCTCATATTCTAAGTCACGTATTTTAGTACTAAAATCCTAATGTTTTTATTCTATAATTTACACTTGAATTAGAACTTCTTTTATACTTTTCTTTGATAACTTTGTATATTTCATATATTCAGTCAAAAGTCATAACAAACAGAGCTAAGATTTATATAATTATATTGGAAGACAGATAATGGTGGTGAAAAAAATTTTCACATATAAAAAAATGATAAAATTCTTACAAATTATTTTATCTAGAGGAGAAAACAAAGGCTGGAATTTGTTGAAGACCCAGAATAGGATTGTAACAGATTATGGCAGAATTCAAAAAGAAGGTTGGCTCGAAGCAGTAAACGATAAATGGAACAAAAAACAAGCTGGTGAAAGCTATAGTCCTTCACCAGTTAGAAGCCACAAACGTCTTTACCGAAGGGCAGCTGTAGTTTGTACATCCCATTCCGATCGCAACCTACACTGCCCCGTGTCTGGCAATGTGTCTCAATGGACTCGGGTTTCGTCGAGTTACAGACACAGATGTTTGAGTTTACTAAATGCCTTGATAAATTTCTTGAGGTGTTATCATATTATCATCAGTTGACATACTGTCATGAGTGGACAAAGACTAGTTGATAAAACGTTTTCGTTCTCAGTTGTTTCTCGATAGTCCTGAGGTTAATTTGATAGTTACAGCGTTATATCAGACAATCTTAGAAATTAATCATTACTTTTACTTATGATATTCTAATATTTGTGCTGAAAGCTATAATCGAAACTATATGTTTTTATGTAGTTTTAAAAGGGGATGCTACTTGTGTAGGGAACTGCTGTAATATATTTCATGTCCCACAGCATGTGTGGTTAATACATTTGCACATTTAAACATAATCAAGGCAAAATTGTTCCGATATTCTTGAAAAAGCATTATGAGGTTAGTGATCTATCGAATTCGATATTACGTGTGCTGTTATACTTACCATTTTTAATCTAAATGAAAGCTCGCAGATAATTTAAAAATTATAATAGTTTGTTCTTAACTAAACATGATTCTGTAACCTAGCCATACCACAGCAAATTTTTTAAACTACAACAAAACATATTGAAGATTCATTAAATGGGCACTTTCGTTTATTGATTCTTTTCACTTACAAAAAATATCAGTTAACATCCAAGTTCAATCATTTTATTTTCTTGTAACTAATTCATTGTTCACAGGTTCATGAAAAACTGGAAAATTCACGAGATGATTGCATTACTGACTTTCAAACACTGTTTACAAATTTTTTTTATACTGGATGGAGATTTATAATACATACAGACGGTTTTTTTGCGTGAATAAAATACAGTATATCGCTGAAATTGATTTGGCGAATGCAAAATGAAATAAAGAAACAATTTGTACGATAAAAAATTAATTTATCATATTTTTAACTTAATTAAATATTACATACAACGTTTTGAAATATGTTGGGCTAATTTGTCGTGTATGCTACATTTGAAATTAGTGGTAAGCAAGAAAGGCAGGATCATGATTTGGGAAACAGATATGAAATTTCTTTGCAGTACGAGTGAATAAAACATTTAAATGGATAGGAAATAAGATAAATAAAAAGATGACTAACGTAAACAACATCCTACAGGGTGGAGATCAAAAGACGAAGGTCGCTTTGACACCGAATGAAACCGCACCAACAGCCCTACAGCTAAAAGATGTGGGAATAAACCCATGGGGAAATACAGATTGCAATGGGGGGAACCAAGTGAAGCAGAAATTGGAGAGAAGAAATGGAGATCTACAGTGCAAAAGCAGAGATGGATATTAGTTCTTTATGTATACATCTACCAGCATTAAGAGTAACCAATGGCAAATTATTATGATGATTGATTCCTTAATTTCTATTGGAGGTGCTGTAAGTAAGCCATTGCTTTAATGACATGTCCTCTAGTTTTATTGAATTTTGATGTAGTCTATTACACAAATTTCATCTTCTTAGTAACGTAGTATTTCGGCATTTACGCTCTTATACTGTGATGGATAACCTATAATATTGGTAACCTTAACAGTAAATAATATTTTTTTTATTATTTTTTTTTTTTACAAAATTAAAGAAGCGGGAAAGGACTGGGGGCAAGTAACCGTAAGAAATTAGGCCCTGGCCTTTTGAAGGAAGCGACCCGCCATTCGCCTGGAGTGATTTGGCAAAACCATGGAAAACCTAAATCTAGATGCCCGGACGGGGTCTCGAACCTGCGTCCTCCCGAAAACGAGGTCAGAGCGTTACCGATCACCCATCACGCACGGTGAAAGTTGAAGTTTTTTAACTCTGGGTGCTATTATGCCAGTAAATATCGTCGAATTTGGCATGAAATGCAAAGGTAAATGCAATGCTAAATGGTCGTATAACTATACTTGAAACTTTTAATTTTATTCTGATCATTCTATCCCCTTACGGAACGACAATATCTCCCCGTGAACTGCATGACTATAAAAAAGTTTGAAACTGAAAGAAGAAAACTAATATGGCAAGTGTTAAAATATTATAAACAGCTGTTATCTATATATTTACTCGTCCTGACTATAGTTGGCTACGTTCCCTGACGTGTAATATAGCAAGTCTCAAAGACAATGGACTACGTATATTAAACTTCAAGTAACCTCAATACAGAAAGGTGTTTTGTTTATTCATGGTTTCAGTTCTATCTCGGTTAGCTTTAACTGGTGCTGCTTGTAAATTAATGATATTGTAATAGTTACCTTTACCCGAAAATTAAGCAAAAATGTAAACTAAAAGATCTATACTTTTTTTGAAGGTTCCAGAAAACATAAATCTCCTGTGTGTAAGCGACATGAATAATAGTACCAATGGCAGGGCCGGCGGTAGGAATTTCGGGCCCGGGGTAAATTGGCGACCGTTTTTTTTTTTTTAGCTCTACAAACTAGCCGGGCGACAACGGGCAAATTCATCACTTCGAGGCCTGGGGGCCCCAGCAGCCGGTGATCGGGGCCCCCTACCAGCCGGCGGGCCCGGATACATTTGACCCGCTTACCCCCCCCCCCCCCCTAACGCCGGCCCTGGAGGCAACATTACATGTGTAGAAATCTTGTGAGAGTTGATACTTCAAATTTGCAAGCAACGGGACAAATGAGTTGACTGACACCTTTGCTCTCAAAGAAAGGAAATTCTTCTATATTAATCGTACCATGTAGCCAAGCCCCAAGTCAATGTAATATTTCGTTACGGCTCCAGAGATAATAAAAATAAAACTGATTTTTTAAATGTGATCTACTTGGAAGACTTTTAATAAAGCTCTACATTATTGCATATCTTATTGCAAGAAAGTTATAAATTGAGAAGAGACAGTCTGAACCTAGTTTCAATATCGCTCTCAGAATTGCAAATGCAGCTTAAGTGATTTGACTATTGCTCCATCACCATCCATTGTAGACATTTGGTAGCTTTGTCACTTGACATGAGCGGAAACCACAGGATCAAATTCCTTTGCCATGATTTTACCGCAACTATTCTATGAATCTCAGAATGGAAAGTTAATATATGCTAAGATCAATTTATTTCTCTTTCGTTTCCAGTAATAGTGTTTCGGTTCAAATGAACACATATTAACACACCCTTATGCCCCAGCGAACGGAAAAGAAATCAGAAAAATACCATTGATAATAGATTAATAGCAATTATTGTCCGAACTCGACATAGACCGGAAAACTGAGGAACATTTTATTGCGCTTGTTAGGTGAATTTCAATAGATTAACAGCAGGAACGAAGTAATGGAAAAAGCATAAAAATGCTGTCAGACCACACTCAGTGAAGAGGACAGAGGAAACATTTACCTTTTCTAAACGACATTTTGAGATAGGCTTCATTAGTAAAAGGGAAAGGTGACACAAAAATCAATTTCATTTTAAAAAAAGTACTAAACCTAAATCAAATAATATAAAGATAATTTACTGCCATTAATATGGGAAGTCATTAGCATGTTGGTCCTCTAAACATTACGCACTAGTAAGTAGATTTTAATGGTCACAATAGTTATTTCAGTCGTATCAAAAATGACACTTTGCGAGAATCATCAATAATCGTGTAGCTATACAAGATGGTACCCGAAAAAAAACCGGAATTATTTTTTAAAAGCTATGTATTTTCAATTTTTTTACAAAACAACCTTATCCCCTTCAAAATATTCTCCATTACAACTAATACATTTGTCACACCGGTGCATCCACTGGTCGAAACATTTTCTGTAGTCATCTTTAGAAATGGCTACAGCTCCTCCCTAGTTTTTTTCTTGACCTCTTCAATGTTGTCAAATTGGTATCCTTTCCAGCCCCTTTTCATGCCTAGAAATAAGGGAAAGTCGTACGGAGCAAGGTCAGGCGAGTAAGGTGTGTGGTGTAGCGGAACCATGCCATTTTTAGCCAAAAACTGCCTAATAGAGACAGCTGCTTGTGCAGGTGCATTGTTGTGGTGGAAGAACAAGTCTCCTGTCTGCCACAAATCTGATCATTTTTAACGAACACTGTTGAGTAATCTTCCTATAACTTCCAAATAAAAGGTTTGATTGACAGTCTGATGTGGGGGAACCAACTCTGAATGAACTACGCCCTTGATTTGACTTGACGACAAGTTTTTGGACGGGATGACAATGACGTCTTCCACTGGCTTGACTGTTGCTTTGTTTCTTGGTCATAACCATAGCACAATGACTCATCACTAGTAATGACCTTTGACAGGAAATCTGGATCAATTTCGAGCTGTTGTTTCAAAGCACGACATGTTTCAACTCGACGTTCTTTTTGATTGTCAGTCAGAATCGAGGAACAAACTTGGCAGCAATCCTTTTCATTCCCAAATCTTCGGTTAAAATTCGCTAAACCAAACTCCAAAATAACCCATTAATCTCTGTCGACGGTCTGAGAGCACAAGGTCTCCAATTTTTTCAACATTTTCGTTGATTAGGACAGGTTTGTCATGAATTGACATGTCGCCATTTTTAAACCGAGCGAACCAGTCGTACACTTGAGTTTTTCCCATAGCGTCATCTTTGTAAGCTGTTTTCAACATTAAAACAGTTTCAGCAACACTTATTATCAATCGATACTGACAGAAGTTTACAGAATCACTACCAAGAAGCTGACAGGGTGCTTTTTAATCTGTTCCATTATGAACTATAAAAATGGCTATACATTACAAACGTGGTTTATATGAAACAAACTGAGACAAATATCTCAGTTGTTTAAGGTAAAGTCTCCTAACCATCAGTACCTGACTGTTTCTGCATAAGATTAATTCTAAAACCGTATTAAGTCAAAATTCATAATTGTGCTAACACAACAAAATGTGATGGATTCTTACTATTGGTCTTCGACATTCGGTTATAATGCATAGCCCTCTGATCCGATGTAGTGACGCCTAAACGCATGTAGCCACACTTGAAGTAACACTAGAAGGTAAATACATTCTGTTTACTTTTGCTAACAATGTAACTATATTTTGTGTTTATATAAGAATTTATAAACATGAAAACTCCATCGTATCCATTTATTATCTGTGATGCTGGAACAAACACTCGAAAAAATTTTGAGGATGAAATTGCTTTTGTTCCCAGGACCTCCAAATAGTCGATCCAAATATTTTTTACATGCTTTATATTAGCTTGACCTGTATGTATGTATGTATGTATGTTTGAATGTAACGGAATATTTCATTTCAATTTTTAGGCACTTCCAGATGTCCGAGTAGTTTGAAATTTGGCACACGTATTAGGAACAGGTAAAAATACAATAATTTCATAGCAACGGCCTGCTACTCTCAATACTTTAACAGTTATAATAGAAAAATGGTAGGGGGAATGTTCAATTGAATTTTCACCCAATTTCAGATGTCTGCATGGTTTGAAAATTTGCACATGTACTAAGAACCGATTAGTGTTGCCCAAATGCAAGAACAAGACAAGACTTGGCCAGTCTTGGTCTTGGTCTTGCATCAATACACCTGGTCTTGGTCTTGCAAAAATGCAAGACCATGACCAAGACTGCAAGACCAAGACTGATTTTGGGCAACACTAGTGTTGCCCAAATGCAAGAACAAGACAAGACTTGGCCAGTCTTGGTCTTGGTCTTGCATCAATACACCTGGTCTTGGTCTTGCAAAAATGCAAGACCAAGACCAAGACCGATTTTGGGCAACACTAATGACAATACAATAATTTCATAGCAATGTCTTGATATTCTCATTACTTTGACAGTAACAATAGAAAAATCATTGAATTAAATGGAATATTTCATTTCAATATTCACGTCCGAATTGTTTGAAATTTTTCATATGTATTAAGAATCGGCGACAATACAATAATTTCATATCAACGTCCAGCTATTTTTAATACAATGACCGTGACAATAGAAAAATTATTGAATATAATGGAATTTCCAATCGAATTTTAACCCAATTACAGATGTGAGCGTTGTTTGAAATTTTGCACATATATTGAGAACCGAAAACAATAAAATAATTTTATTTGCTATGTCCCGATACTTTGATTGCTTTGACAGAAACAATAGAAAAATGGTTGAATGCAATGTAATCTTTCATTTCAATGCTCACCCATTTCATAAAGTCCGTCTTTTTTTTAATTTTGCACATGTATTGAGAACTAATGGAAATACATAATTTAATAGCTATGTCCTGATATTCTTATTATTTTGACAGTAAGAACAGAAAAAATGTTGAATGCAATGGAATCTTTCGTTTCAGTGTTCACCCACTTCCTGACGTACGAATTGTTTGAAATTTTGCACACGTATTAAGATATTAAGAACCGACAATACAATAATTCTTTATGTATGTCCTGAAATTCCCATTACTTTTGCAGTAATAACAGAAATTTTGTTTCTTGTAGCAGTGTGAAATAAAAAGTTAAAATAAAATTATAGTTAAAAAAAAAACTAAAATACACGCTCTTTGAATTTTTTTTCAACAGCTCTAGGATGTCTTACAATTTAGCATAACTTTTTGAATAAGCTTAAAAAAAAATAGAGTACTGGCCAAAAAATTAGTGTAAAAAAAGCTTATTCATAATGACACTACATTTAGGAACAGCTAGAGATAAAAAATTTAAGATTGTTGATATCAAGCACCTCACGCTTTTTTTATATTAATTTTTTGGTCAGTGACTCAATTTATTATTTTAGGCTTATTTAAAAAAGTTATACTGAATTGTGAAGACATCCTACCACTGTTGAACAAAATTTTTATACTTAAAGATTATTTTTAACATTTTAGTTCACATTGCTGCTAAGGCGCGTATTTTAGTTTTTAAAACAATAATTTTATTTCAAAAAATGTCTTAATTGTACAGTCGCAGCTGCTTTAGAGCATAGCAGCAAGAGAGAGGTAGAAGACCATAATAATAAGGTTACAACAGCCAATTTTGAAATATGTTTCAGAGCGTCTATAACAGTACAGGATTTTTTTGTTATTAAACAAGTGTAAATCAACTTTTCACTAATCAAGTTAACGAGTTGTGCCAAGATTTTGATAAGAAATTGGGTCTTTATTTTACCATAAAACACAATTATTTATCGGACCGTCATAATGACACTACATTTAGGAACAGCTAGAGATAAAAATTTAAGATTGTTGATATCAAGCACCTCACGCTTTTTTTATATTAATTTTTTGGTCAATGACTCAATTTATTATTTTAGGCTTATTTAAAAAAGTTATACTGAATTGTGAAGACATCCTACCACTGTTGAACAAAATTTTTATACTTAAAGATTATTTTTAACATTTTAGTTCACATTGCTGCTAAGGCGCGTATTTTAGTTTTTAAAACAATAATTTTATTTCAAAAAATGTCTTAATTGTACAGTCGCAGCTGCTTTAGAGCATAGCAGCAAGAGAGAGGTAGAAGACCATAATAATAAGGTTACAACAGCCAATTTTGAAATATGTTTCAGAGCGTCTATAACAGTAAGGATTTTTTTGTTATTAAACAAGTGTAAATCAACTTTTCACTAATCAAGTTAACGAGTTGTGCCAAGATTTTGATAAGAAATTGGGTCTTTATTTTACCATAAAACACAATTATTTATCGGACCGTCCCCGCCGACGCCCTTTAAATACCCTCTGACAGAACATACGGCTAGCACGAGGCGCGGCACGTGGTGGGATCTCTGTTGGTTATGCAACCGGCGGTGCGCGGCCGCCTCAAATAATGAAGATCCTTGATGAAGCAAGTGGGTGGTCGAACACTCCTCGCTTGCGCCACAATTTTCGTCCAACTAGTTCTTATCTTTTCTTCACCAACAAAAACAAAGAAGTCTTTGATGTAACCATCGCCTTAATTCCTTCACGCCAAACACTTGTTATGCCTTCCAATGATTACTGAAAAACTCAAAGTCGACGAGCTTAATGTCCGGATCCATTCTGCAACCCGACTGAGTGTTAAGAGAAACTAAAGTAACCCTGCTTTCTGAAAGTTTTATTAAAGCAAATACACATGAGATAGACATGACTGGAGCGTTGCAAAGCAGTGTGGGATGTTATTAAATATTAGCGCTGGGCTTGGGACTGATTTTCTCTCTTGGGAAAAGAGTCGTGAAATATGATATGTAGCTTAATCTGGAATGGATTGAGAATAGAGCGGCTATAGAGCAGCTCTACACTTGTTACAGTCACTTGACAATGGCAGCAGAGCTATGACCGCCGAAAGGTCGTTATTTATCGATGGACTAACTCAGCTAGTTACGCGAGCAGATTTTATTCATATTCAATGCCAAGAATCCTTCAGTCTTACATTGGTACCAGTCGACTAGGTGGCTGCAGGAAAAGTACGGAGAATATCGGTCAAACCGGTGACTAAACATTTGGCTTCCTTCAACACTTGGACAAGTCTTTGACACATGGAGCACCCATGGCTACTGAAGCCATCAAATATCCAATCTGCCCTCTTTCATCACAACTTTATACAGGATGATTATTCTCGCTGGGAGAGGCGTGCAAAAGCCATTAGGACAGAATGGTTTATCTTTTCCAACAATCAGTACTTGGAGCAACATTTTTGTACATTAACTCTTCCTAAATTGGCAGTGAGCGGTCTTGTAGCTGAGCTTGCTTTCAAAAGTTTGTGGCCCGTCCTCAGGTTCAATACCGGTGGACCAGGAATTTTTAAGAGATGTGTTTGATCATTTGTGTTACGCCAGGACGTTCCGTGGTTTCGGATTCCGCGTTAAGCTGTAGGTCTCAGAGGAAAGGTACTGGCGTCCTACCTCTCACAATGGCTTAGTATGCCAAAGTTCTAGATGTGTTCTAAGTTAATTTTTTTTTAATAGGTGGTACCCATACGCTAGTACTAAAAAACGAAGGGAAAAACATAATCCGTACTATAAAATTTATCATGGTTTTTCACAGCTGAAACGTTATTCTTCACCCGGTGTTAAAATGCGACAATTTCAGTTTTGGCGACGTTTCACCCAAAGGTTCAGGTCATCTTTTTGGCCGAGTTGTGCGTATTGACAGCTGTAAATGCCCGCAGATCACGGCTTTTCGGTGTTTCTACTAACAGATCTTCTTTAATAAACACCTTAAAGCAGCGTTTTTCAGCCTTTTTCAACCCATGGACCAATAAATTAACAATATAATACTGCAGACCACTAACTTATGTGGGCCTAACACCTGGAACATATTATATTGTACCAGTGTACCAACATAATAAATCTAAAAGCATATTTGAGCTCCAAGGGAAAACACAGTTATGAAAATGGAAGTGAACTATTAAAAGTTAACCACATATTGACCAGACTCTTAATATTTTATAACCGAATTAATAAAAATGTTACTGTATGCTGGATGATACACAATACCACAGATATACATTCGCAAAATAAAAAGAAACGAAACATGATAAAATTTTATTGTTGTTTACTTCTAGACTCTTATGTTACCAACCCTACCATCGTTTCGCGGTACCTCACACCTACTGCAAGAACCACACTAACATAATCTTAAACGAATGGCGCTCTCTTCTATGTGGACTGGAGACGTATTTACGGAATACGCTATTGTAGGAACAATGCTGTTGTATCATCGTATCCTGGAAATGCCAGTGGAGCCTGTAAATTTTAAGAGTTGCGATTTATAATATGAGCTACGCCAGGATGTTCCAAGTTAATCTGTAGATCCCAGAAGAATGGAGCTGGCATACCTGTGACACAACGGTTCTGTATGCCTCCTACAAGAAGATCCAACCAAACTTCGGGTTGTGGATCACATTTAGTTTCAGAAAAAACTTAATCAGTATAATAAGACTTCGGGAACAGAATAAGATGGACAATGTTAATTACTGGTTTCACGCGCCGTTTAATACGCTAAACAATTAATAAAAATAATTCTAATATAAATTCATCAGTTCTGGAGCTATCACGCTTTGCGACGGTAACGCCAACGTTGTGTCCACTGCTAGGAAAGACAGATGATTATAAAGATACCAATTCCTTTAAATGGTTTGTGAGAACGTCGAAGCCTCTGCTTTCACTATCAAGCCGACCGTTCTTCTGCCCACAATGCCAACCAGCTAACGCTGTATCAGCATCTGTCCAGATTCGAGTTCATCCGTCCATGGACGGAATAACAACATTGTAACTTCTGTTGAATTTCTTTATTATGTGTATGCGTGTGAGGGTTGCTCCCATATCTAACTAAGGCCAACAGCAAACAAGGTATTTCAGTTGAGGAATCGTTATGCTAAATAGTTCGACATCTGGCACATTTTAACGTACAAATGGTACGGCGATCCTACTAGCCATCCATCACTACGCACCAGCCACAGAGAGAAACCGGTTCCGGTAGAATTTTGTCTTACAAGTATGATAGCAAATGAATACAAGTATGGATGATGGCATTATGACAAACACGTACGGCCTTTTTACAGAAAGCTACTTTTCTTTAAATACGTATACTGATTGCTCTATTCAGATTAAATGATACATTAAACGCCAAATCTTGATGGTCAGTTCTCTTTTAAGTTACTAATAAATAATATGTTAATAATTTTAAATAATTTTATTCTCACTCAGTTACAAGTTTTAGTTTAATATTTGTTCACAACATTTACAGGTCGGAATCAGAATGAAGCCAAGCATTTGTCTTCGACGAATGTGGAGAGCCGCCAAGGAACCGCATTCAGACAGGAGGTCGCTCCCGCTTCTGCCGTCGAACTGCTCTGTGTCTCCTGTCGCCGCCAACGGCCGCCGCCGCCGCCGCCGCCGAAGACCGCTCCTGGTTCTGCTACCGCCGCTTCCTCTGAAACAGCGTGACGTCAGTATGTTGCAAGCGGGGGGTCCACCCCTCCCTCCCCCTCCGTGGACCCCGGCCCCTCCCACTGCCACCGCGGTGCTCGCGGCCGCGGCGGATGCCGTTGCGGCAGCGGACACAGCGTTCGCAGGTCGCTGTACCGCAGCTCGTCGCTGCAGTACAGCGCCCTGCGCCGCAGCTCGTCGCTGCGGATGGCTGCGTCCACTGCTGCAGACGGCAAACGCCGCAGCCACAAGCACCGCAGGCCTCCAGACCTCGCACGGAACAGCGAGCAGCCGGGCTGCAACCCCTGCCCCAAAGGTCTCCAGTGAGGCGACGCGCGCTTCAGCTGAAGACACGATGAGGCCGAGGTTCCATCCCGTCTGCTCGCAGTTCCGTCCGAGGCTGGAGCACTGAGGCCCTTGGACGCCTCCTTATATACCCTTTCGACAATGGCATGGACCATTTCCGTGGCAACGTGAGGTATCAACACAGAAATGTAGTGGTTACCGTAGATACGCTGTCACAGTAAGCTACGAAATTTGGTATACTGTTCCAGGCTCCCACGCAGTATTCAGTTAGTACGAGAAGTTACACGATCCACATCGAAGACAAGTTTAAAGACATTTGTATTTTGATCACAGAGACCAGAATGCTACGCTTGGAATCAGCATTGTGAAAAGAGAAGCCGCATTGGGTCTAAACTGAAGCGAAGGATTTTAACGGCGTCTCTATATCTCCAAAGGCCCATTTTTTAAGAGAATCAAGACTTCCAACATCGGAAGTGGTTACCGACATGTTGATGAAAAAGCACAGACTGGAATCATCAGTAACGGGTGAGCGAATTTGGCTGCCACAGAACTGAATCATCAATATGTGAGTGTACGTTTTTATATTTACACCATAAGTAAAAAAGAGAGAGTGATAGGATATCGGTACGGAACCCATCATATCTTCTTTTTTGTCGCGATTAGTGTGTAGGCATTCCACCGTAGTATTTTGAAGAAACCACCCTAGCTGTTGGCTGGATTCATTTCTGGAAACTATGGAAAACCGAAAGATGGATTGCTGGACTGGTATTTGAACCTGTGTACTTCCGAATGCAAGGCCCGAGCGTTACCGCTCACCCACCAGGCTCGGTTCATCTAATCAACTAATCGTGTAGTCGATAAAATCCTCCGCATTCCGATTTTCTTGGTGCTAGTGTAAGTTTCTGCTTGTTTTTTAATCAATTTATTTATTTGAAGTTATTCATATTTATTACGACTCTCAATATAACTAAAGAAAAAAATTAACCGTTAGCGGTAGAGGAGGTGAATTTTGACGCAAGGTTGGGAGCTTTTCGAGCTATCTGAATCCCTAGCATGTTTGGATGAATAACTTGTGGATTGTCAAACGATTCAAATTACTAGTAATAAGATTTTTTTTCGTAGTCAGTTTCACTTTTAGCAAGGGACCTTGACCAAGCGATCATTTCAAGAAACCTGAGCAGAGAGCTGAAATATACAATTTTATGAAAAATATAAATCTGTCAATCACATTTTACAGATTTTGTGTCTCTGATATAAATTTCTACTAAAAATTAACCATATTACCAGGAAGTGAGATAAGTGACTTGAAAACGTGTCCGTTGTGAGAAATGCGCAGTGTAGTACGCTAGCATATCCTTGTCCGACGTGTTGTATAAACTACAGCTACACAGAATGAAATGAAGATAAATTCCAGGAAGAGTCAGGTTAAAGACTACAAGCTTATTATGATCATAGGGTTGGGACAGACTTGCTTGTTGAAGACTTGAAGTGTAAATATCTTTGCATAATATTTGATGATAAACTCAACAAGGCCAGATAAATTAGACAGGTGGTAGGAAAAGATTATAAAGTCCTTCATTTACTGTAAAGGGTGCAGAGAAGTAAAGGAATTGGATTAATAAACCTTGGTCTCACCATTACTTGTATATTGTGTAGTTTGGGACCCACATCTTGAGTACCATATAAAGGAGTTGCAGGACGTGCAAAGAGAGCAGCTAGACTTGTTTGGGGATATTTCCGCATACCCAGTTAGTAACTGATATGATAAAGGAGCTGCATTGGGATCCACTGGAAGACAGGAGGAGCGTGTATAGGGTGCTGGGAGTGTACAAGGCATATGTTGATTGTGAGGCTTCGAAAGACTGTTCGAATAGTGCATGGAAGGGAAAAGATGACCATGGGAACAAGCTTGCTTTCTATTCCGTGCATAATCCAGAAGGAAATTTTTTGTGGGTAAGGAAGTCAGGAAAATTACCATTGAAAGTAATGAATAATTTACCAAGAACGCTGAAAGAATTTAAAATTAAAATTTGTAAAGTGTAAAAGTAGATGGGTGGCGTTATTATCACTAAAAAGACAAAGTAATAATAACAAGAAGAAATAGGTAGAAAAATTGCCAGGGAATTTGTCATCGTATGCCATATGCCGACGTTAAGAATCAAGGATGGAGCCATCATGATTTCCAAATACTTTCCTTAGGATTTGCCGTTAGTAAGACTAGAAATGGTATTAAGTGTTTCTTCCCATAGTTTCGATAATTTCGCAGCTTAATCCCAGGTCGACAGAGGGACAATGAGAGAGCTGGAATAGTTATTCACAGTTAATGTGAATTAAACCTGCCTTACCGTATATGCCCAAATTTCTCCAAGCATATATGCGGCGACTGAGATGCGTGATAAGTCTTGAGCGGTTTTTTTTTCTTTCCCGGGCGGCGGATTGTATTGTAATATAGAAGGCAGTGAAAGACCATTTACATGTCACGGCCTGCTGGATTAAATTATTATCCGCTGCCGTAAAAATAGTCAGGACATATTGTGCATCTTAGCCTATTCAAGCAGTGTTACGAATAATATTGATGGGCTTTTCTATTATAAAAGAGTCGATGGATTCTTAAGTATCTCAAAGAGACAAATCGAAGGTGTAGAATAATTTATTTTTTTATATCTCGCTTATTTAGAATTTTAAAAATTAGTTGTAGCTATAGTTCCTTGTGCCTTTGGCGATGTTTTCCTTCTGATCGAGGCTACATTTTAACCTACCCTACCAACAAGCGATAGTAATTAAACAAAACAACCATTTTTGTGAGGATTTTTCCTCGAAGCAAGTAACGTTCTTTATTTTTAGTAAATACGAAAATGTACTTTATCCACTTAGATATAATATTTTTACTTATGTTTCCAGCGTCATACCAGTACATAGGAATATCGTTTATCCCTCTTTGTCTGTTGCCGAATTTATTTTAGATACCCGTGCTGTAAATGAAATCACTATTAACGAAATCTTACTACACGAACTTTAAAAAATCAACTTCTTTGTCTTCATTACAATCTCAGTATTAAATAAAACATCTTCTACTTATCTTACGTCTTCTGTTTTCCACATCATATTTCGTTATCTTTATCATTACTCTAATTTCTCTGCCCTCAGGCTAATATTTTCCAATTACTAATCCCACCAGGATTCTTCGCGGCTTCTCCATCGAGCCTTTCTCTTTCGCATCTTCTTTCAATACATTTTCCCTTCAAAAAATCCTCTCACTCCTCCAACAAAACCTTTTCTTCAACCACTACGCGCGGCAAACCCTCGAACATTGGCTCGCGCGGCAGCCGCGCATAGTGGATACGCTGTTGCCACGCGAGCCAGCTCGAACATTGGCGCGGTCGAACATGCCGCGCTGCGAGCCATTCTCTGTCGGTCTCTAGGCGCGCGGCAAAGGCCCCCACTAATTGGCTCGCGCGCAGTTGGGACGGCGGTGTCTTTCTTTGAGTTGGCTCGCGCGGCACAGCGAAAGTTTACTGCCATGAACAACGTGTCGATTTCTAATAATACAGCTGTATGGTGCGGAAGAATTTTTGTGGAATGGTAAATGTGCAGATTACCACAACAAAACGCTGAGGGACGATGCATTGAAGGAGGTAAGTCCCCCCACAGATCGTCTTCGCAGCTTTTTGAGACTTTTTTTTTAGGTCTCACCGACACTTTTCTACGAAATACCCCCCCTAAAGTCGACTTTCGCGCCATTTGTAGACCTTTTTTTTAGCTCTACAGTCCTACCCAATTTTAAAACATCTCACGTGAGATTTCCGTTGATCCTCCCTCCCCCTTGGTGAGATTTGGTGAGATTTCGCTGGACCCCCCCCCCCCCCTATTTCACTTCTCGTAATTTATGAATTTATGGATGCCCCCTTACGCGTTTCCGACTTAAAGAAGAAGATGACTACGCTTCTGGCGTCATACAGAAGAGAAAGATCAAGAATAGCTAAGTCTTATTACTGGTTCTGGAAAGTATTTATTATTTAACACTTATAATGATCCCCACGGTGTAATTTATCGATTTGTGCTATGTATGTCTACAATATAAGCCATATGGTAGCCTGCAGGACAGAATGTAGCACCACTCATATTCCTACTTGCGGAAGTCTCAGTAAAAATGGTCGCGAAATCTGACTGTGCCTGCCAGGGCCGGCGCTAGGATTTTGGGGCCTCGGGTAACCAGTTGGGGGCCCTTGGCGAATTCATCAGTTAGGGTCCTACAACTTGTTGAACGGGGACCCTTAAAGCCAGTGAACGGGGCCCCCATCAACCGGACGGGCCCGGATACATTTGACCCGCTTACCCCCTCTAACGCCGGCCCTGACCAATGGCATCTCAATGATACTAACAAGAAGAAATGTATGTAGAAGTGTCGCGACGACATTACAGAGG